>CM023481.1:93720524-94198930 GCA_013339685.2 Hyalomma asiaticum
AATATTGATTTTACAAATACCAAGGAGGAAACTACGCCGACTGCTTTGATCACATTTCCAACAGTCAAGCTGAGGGGAGGGTAATGATGCTCTGGCAAGTAATGTCACAAATAAACATGCGCGCAAGATACTGTGGCATGCTCATGCAATGAAACGTTCCTTTGTAAATAAATAAAAATGTATGACTACTCTTCTGCAACAAAGAAAATGCCGCACGTTTACTCTTTACCTCTGCAACTGATCCCGCTGATGTCAGAAGTGCAAGCCTCATTTATCTGAAACGAACGTAGTTCGTTTCAGACAAACACTTCGGACGTCAACGTAACTAGTGCGCCGATTCGCTGACATCTGTTCATGGTATAAATGCTCCTAATTTTATTAAGATATCGCGTCAAGAGAACGCTCTGTAAAAAGAGAGCATCACTACGCTATCTGCAGAGTATTCACAAAAATATATCCTGCAAGCCGCTTCACAATAGCCATAAAATCAATCAGCTCTCTTAATGGTATCTCACAGAGGCCTTCGTAGTCTGGTGTTAGGATATAGGATATATTGCTCGCTGCACTAGGGGCGAGCACAAGGTGAGCCCGACATCGCAGGAACCGATTAAATTAGTGAGAAGTTTAACGAGGACTTTTTGAAATTACTGGAACTTACGAGACGTTTTAAGATTCACAGAAGGTTTGTGACCGTAGTATCCCAGTTGCCGGCCGAACTCATGTACGCAAATGCTCTCTAGCTGCTCGTCCTTATGGTCTCCCAAGCCTGTGGCTGCTCTACCAATGACGCTTATTTACGTGCATCAGGCAAAATGCTACGTATTGGTTCTCTTGAGCACGTCGCTTTGTCGTCTTCGTTCTATACCCGCTGCCGAAACATCGCGTCACACATCGTGATGTGATTTTTACTTCTACAGTTTCCTCCTGAAACAGCACGCTTAAGCTCTTGCAATACTTCGTACTTGTTTATGGCTCAGGATCGATGAGCTCCCTGCGACATGAGCAACTCGACATTAATCAACGCTGCTTGTAAACAGCTCTATTTCTTCGTAATCAAGCAAGCGATCTCGTCTTTGGTGACCGTCGCAGCTGGGAATGATATATAGAAAAGGTGTGGTAAAAAAGTGCCGCCTATTCGTGAGCTCGTGGTGTGTGTGATAGTTCCCTGTCTGATAGAGTTTGCGATCTAAAATAAGCATTGCAGTTGGCTTCACCACCTCCGCTCTCTCGGCAATTAACTGATCTTTGTGAAATAGCTGCAGAATGCGGAGCCCGCACCTGGTTGACGCTGTTTTCTGAAGTGACTTGGGGCTACAGGTTCTGTTAGCTCGACGCCGAGCGATTCCGGTTGCATGACAGAAATTCTTGGGAAAGAAATCTGCGCGGGTAGAAAATGTATGATAGACCTCGCTGCCGCTTTATCAAATTTGGTATCTACGGCGGAGCCGAAGCTTTCTGAGTAAAAGAGAACGGATGTTCAGGGGAAGACGGAGGCTTCAATGATGACAAAAAGATGTTCGTGGTGATGGAAACGAGGAATGCGGGTAGAGCAAAGGTTTAGATAGTGTATGTACCTTCGTAATGGATGGAAGTGCCTTTATTACAGTCGCGTTTATATAGGCTGTGCTCACTCTTCCGAAACATCAGAAGCCGAGGCAGAGAAAGAGAAGGGCGCGCAAAAAGCATACAAAAGAAGGAACGAAGTCTCGGGCTCAGCAGAAGATGAGAAGGCTCAGAACAAAATAGTCTGGTGAATTTGAAACTAAGCGAGAGAAACCTTTACGTAATAATGAGCTTACTTATGTTTTCGTTAAGCGTGGCATAGGTATGACCCAGGCATATCCAGAAGATGCTCAAGAAACGAAGGCCATGCACAAACTTGTAGGGTCTTGTCTCGGGCTTGCTAGTGTTGCTGACGTTCAGGATTATTCTTGTGTTCCTCACGATTGAGAACGCAGCGATGCACTTGTAAGAAATGGCTGGAAGGTAAAAACAGGCGAGCTTGAGAGTGAAGAAGTAGCCATAGATTTCTTAGCATATATCTGTACTACAGTCGTCAAATGACACATTAACAGTCGAGTGCGTGGCCCAAGGATTAGCAATGTAGTGGGCGCGGAAATGCGAAGATATAGCATTACAGGTGCATTGCACAGTAATGCCAAACAGGATATTCACTCTCCACGCACAGCAATATATATATATATATATATATATATATATATATATATATATATAGACCACGTTGTTTTACGTCCCAAAACCAGTTCTGATTATGAGAGACGCCGTAGTGGAGGGCTCCGGAAATTTCGACCACCTGGGGTTCTTTAACGTGCACTGACATCGCACAGCACACGGGCCTCAACATTTCGCCTCCATCGAAATGCAGCCGCCGCGGCCGGGATTCGATCCCGCGACCCTCGGATCAGCAGCCGAGTACCTTAGCCACTAGACCACCGTAGCGGGGCTATATAGACCACGACTCTAGGGGGAGTGGCGCACACCTTCTTAGGGCGGTTGCTTTGCTCAAGGATATTACTGTTTTTTGAGAATTTTTTGAGAATTTTGTTAACATTTGGCGCGTGACTTGTGAATATGAGAACTAGATTGCGCCGTTCTTGCTCACTTTCTTCTGATTGTGCAGGAGTTGATGGCGGTTCAGGTTAGCTGCTTTTTGTATTGCGTCGTCAATTATGCGGGGCGGGTATTGCTGTCTTATGAGGACGCTACGCAGACGTTCTGTGTTATCTTTAAATATTGGTGTTAAAGAGTGGTGTATAGACGCTCAAAAAACATCAGGGACTATATTATACGCTCGTAAACAAACAGAACCACACAAGTCGGTTGCCCACCCTGTGGAAAAAGCAGATGCATGGTGTGCAAGCACATGCAAACAACCACGATAGCCAAAAGCACACACTGCAATTTTAGACATTCTATCCTCGGCGACCTTAACTGCTACTCACCAAACGTGGTGTACCTGTTGGGATGTGGGGTCTGCTCTAAATAATACATCGGACAAACTGATACACTTTTCCAAATCATGTTCAACAATCACCGATCGCATATGAAGATACAGTCCCGCCACGGTGGTCTAGTGGCTGTGGTACTCGGCTGCTGATCCGAGGGTCGCGGGATGGAATCGCGGCCGCAGCGGCTGCATTTCGATGGAGGCGAAATGTTGAGGCCCGTGTGCTGTGCGATGTCAGTGCAGGTTAAAGAACCCCAGGTGGTCGAAATTTCCGGAGCCCTCCACTACGGCGTCTCTCTCTCATAATCAGAGCTGGTTTTGGGACGTTAAACCCCACAAAACAACAATGTGAATATACAGCCAAACCTCCCCTCTTCAGACATATTAGATCAGAAGGTCACAGTTTTGATTCGATTAGAGTAACACTGCTGCATGAAAATTTCCGCTCTCCCAGGGAACGCGAACAGCGCGAATCATACTTCATAAATTCAGCACACTGGAAAATGGAATAAATGAATATCCGGGCGCTCTTCCTGTTGTGCGTACATTAAAGAGAGAATAACACCACGAAATACTTAACATCAATGTAACCAATAACCGACATCAAAACAGCGTTGCTTTATGTCAGAGCCGGCGCTTTCTGTGATCGTACCTGTTGTCTGTATCAACTTGAGATACGTGGCGCCCTGTATAACCTCTTCCGTTTTTTTTTTTTCACTCGCTTTTCGATTACTGCATTTCTCTTCTAATCGTTTATTCAAATATTTTTTCTACTTCCCTCACATACCTTCTTCCCCCTTTTATTGATAACACTGTCCATAGAACAAAACATCAGGCCCCTACCACATATACTCCTAAAGATACGCATGCATTCTTCTCTAGTCTCATTCCTTCATATTTCTTTTTCTTTTCTTTCTGTGGCTTGCCTTACCGTCTTCGCCTCCACTTCTCCACCCCCTGCCTCCACCTCCTCTCCTGGCGGCCGCTTTGAATAGTGGTGGCCCTGTTAATCACTAAGCTCCCCAAAATGAGCAACCACTTATGGCCATGTCTCTCACTGCACGTGCTACTAGGCTGACGACGGCTTTCCCAGGATCGCCCCAATGCAGTACGCGGAACAGCACTCGTTTTCTTTTTTTTTCATTGCTTCCGTGGAGCATGTCACATGTCCATCACCCCCGCCCCTTGCCGCCGCTTTCTCAATATTGTTACTGTACGTGCACTCAAAGAAAATGTGTCGGCGCCCCTGTGCTCCCTCCCATCTTTCCCCACTCACTTTCGCCAACCACCAACCACTTAGTAAACAGTTTCCGCCCTTTCTTCCATGGCTATATAAACGAGCAGGGGAAAAAGAAATGCTGTCTTGATGATAAAGTTCAGGCTCTAACCGAAAGATCGACCAATTAATGGCATATCATTGGAGTGTTACGCCTCATATTCATGCGAAGCCACCGCCTACTCCGCCAAACGATATATATATATATATATATATATATATATATATATATATATATATATATATATATATATATATACAGACGAGAGGATAATATTATCTCGCGTCCTTATCTTTATAGTTCTTTTTGCCCCGCCACGGTCGTCTAGTGGCTAAGGTACTCTGCTGCTGATCCGAGGGTCGCGGGATCAAATCCCGGCCGCGGCGGCTGCATTTCGATGGAGGCGAAATGTTGAGGCCCGTGTGCTGTGCGATGTCAGTGCACGCTAAAGAACCCCAGGTGGTCGAAATTTCCGGAGCCCTCCACTACGGCGTCTCTCATAATCAGAACTGGTTTCGGGACGTTAAACCCCACAAATCAATCAATCATTTATCGTTCTTTCCTAGCACGACCCTTCCCCTTGAAGTCTGCGAAGCGCAAGAGAGGAAAGAACTACACGCGCTCCATTTTGCAAAAGATTGTTTTTGTGTACGGACACCCTACGCTCAGTTGTTCTGAAAAATATATGATGGGGAGTTTCCCATGGCAGAAATGAGTCCGTTTTTAAAGGAGTAGGAGTTGTAAGTCGGCGCTCTTTCTGCCCTTTCTCCGAATGTCCAGCGAAGCTTATATTGCAGCACCAGTGCTGGCCTCATTGGCTGTGATAGCATACGGTTATCATCGACATCATCAGCCTGTCTACGCCCACTTCAGGACAAAGGCCTGTCCGATAGATCTCCAATTATCCCTGCCCTGTGTGATAGTATTCGGGCTTCAGCTATCTCGCCCAAGTTGTTGTGAATCCCCATTTGCAGTAGCCTTGCAGTGCTGGTGAATTCCGCTAGGCCGAGGACAACGTTGTTTGCCCTGCGGATGATGATGCCAATTTTATTCTTTGCGCCTTTATACAGGTTGTGCATGGACGCAACGTATGCGATGGGATGTATCACAAAAGAGCGGATGAGCCTCATGTGGCGGTTCTTCGGACATCCTTTTCTATTTATGATCGTTTTGAGGAGTCCGACGGCTGTGATGGTCTTGCCAGTGAGTATGTTGATAGTTTCACCGTAATTGGATCTCGGCAATTATGTGGTCGCCGCCAAGATCTCCAATGGCGTTTCTGCATGTGAAGTCCCAGAATGTCAGACGAACGAGAGGTCGGTGTCTCAGTGTGCCGACGTGCCCAGTCTCATTGGGTTGGTTGAATCTGTGATTAAAGTGTAGCGTAGCTCGGTCGTGTCATGCCTGTACTGCCTGCCTTTGCTGGTACCCTGTGCTTAGCCCCACGCGTTGCTGGGAACGTCGAGCCACCTCCTACAATTCGTGGGTTGTCCCTCGCCAAAGCCTCCGCCCTTCGAAGGTGTAGAAATACACGCAGTTTCGCTAGGTCGCACAAGGCCAAATCACAACGAAGCTGCCCCAGCAGAAAGACCGTGCGATGTTCGTGACGTCATGCCACCTGCAAAGTCCAGTGCTATATATAACGCGCTTGGTGTTCACGTGACGCAGCACTTTGCGTAGAGGCGCGTCATGTCTTAGCGATGCTTCGCGAAAGCCTGTCACTTGACATTGCGTTGCGTGATTTTTGGCGGGAACACATCACGTAACTCGGTGGTGGTACAGACTAGTTGTCGCCGGCTATTCCTGCGTTACGTTGTATTTGATGACGTCACCAATTTTTAACTTATATTAACAATTAGGTAATCAGTGTTAATTAGCATGTAGAAGGGTTGTCGAATGTCACTTGGTGGCGCTAGTAGTACCGGCGTCAACTGGTACTGCCGTGATGTCACGAGGTAATTAATAATTACGTAATAAGTGTTCATTAGCATGTACAGGGGTTGCCAGGTGCCACTAGAGGTCAAGTTCTGTAGCATAGCTGCTGCAAAGTTGTTCTAAAGACGGCATTGTGGCACGCCTGACAAACAATGTCAAATTAAGGAAGCTTTGCTGATAAAAACGTTGCCTAAAGCCCACGTTTAAGATCTACACTAAAGATAAATATGCTGCATTTTCCTGAGCCATTCTGAGAGGAGTTCAGTCGGTTAGTGGTTGATTTTTGAATCCCATCACTTTGTGTGCGATTTATGTGTATGGCTTTTGGAAGAGAGCGATCATCATCCGCCCATCGGCCCATCCACCCATCGATAATCTTGGCATCACAAGTTTATCGTCGTGATATGGAATGCCTCCCGCAGTATGATGGCTTGCGCTCCGTTGTCCTAATGTACTGCTGTAGAGAAACCCCTGCAGTTCCCCTCCCACATGATGAGATCATCGTTACTAACAAGGACCATGATCAGTGATGGTTGTTCAGAGGACCGGGGGCCTATCCACTGTGCATCGTTCTGAGAAACTCAGCTTCATTGCATTGTCTGCTGCTGTACTCTAGCTGTGCGGTTGTTGCCGCTGACTGGCAGCCATGAGACTTCATTGCAATCGATGCTGGCAACTTTGCTGCTGAAAGTGTTCACGGCCATTTGAAGATTCGCATGTTCTGCAGATCGAACTTGGCCTTTGGACAGCGAAGCTGCCTACTCTGAAGGTTGCAGAGCACGTTTCAAAGCTGCGGAGGTGCTCGTTTCGCGCATGGAAATAGTGGGGACACCTTTGCGGGGATGACGTTAGGAGCCGCTCCCTCCTTTTTAAACTGGTGTTGTTAAGTGGCCAGTCTTTGAATAAATAACGCTTAACAGCGTTCTGCCTTTTTAATAATTCAATAGCCTCGTTGTTTCCTGCTTTAGCAGTATATACAGTTTATATTGCTGGTGTCCCTATGCCCTGGGGGCGTTTCCGATGCCCCTAAAGAGCTGGCCTGAGCTCACCTGCTCGGTAGCGCAGAGCTGATAACGGGATGTGGACGCGAAAGCGAAACCGTGCCTTGCGCCGGGACCTGGAGCAGGACCCGGCGCAAGGTCTTTCTTTCGCCGTGGATTGACTCTGCTCGGCTTGCTTCTCCAGCTTTGTTTTGCGTACCAGGTACTGAGTCTTGTTCGCACCTTCCGTATCCTGTCGTAAGGCATATTCGCCGCACCGCCCAAGTTGCATTTTGTGTTACATTGATATCGTTGATCTGGGTTGCGGTGCCCATTCCACGGCTGACCCTATTCTTTGGTTTGGGACACACGTCCATGTAGTGGCCTAGGTGGCTAATAGCTCCGGTCGATCTGATAGGTAAAACATAGATCTCATTGACATAGTTCTGTAACTGACCACATTAGGCGCTTTAGTCCGTCAAATGCCGCTATCACAGTAGTTGACGTTCCCGAGCGCTTGGATTCTAGCGCTTTCGGGTCTCCTGCATTAACAATCTTACGCGCAGCTCTCAATTGTCGTGGGCCTTCAATGGGAATGCTGCGTATAACTCCCATGGCAGCGTTGTCTGGGTCCGTCTCGCAAACGTTGACCTTATGAGCCGTTTCTCAGATGCGTAATTGCCGCATGCTACCACAGCGGTCCGCGCTGTTGCGTCTTTTGGAGTACATACAGGCACGACATTATGTCGTGCATTGGGGCAGACCATGTCTTCCATCTCTTCTGTAGAGATCCCGGCAACTGCACAGATCATGGTGGTAAACATTGTGACGTAGGTAAATAAGGAAGCGGCGCAACATAGAACAAAGAAGAGATGAGGGAACAGGTACTGTGTTGCGCCGCTGTTCTTCATGTAACTATGCACCAACTAGCCGAGCAACGAGTTGTATTAAACATCGGCGCCCCGATCTTGACAATATGGAGGCCTACCTGGAGCGTGATCTCCTCTGTCGGAAGCGGAGGCATTCTGCTAGCTTAAAGCACTGAAGGAGTTTCTTGCGGGATGATATTTCCCAATGTACAATGACTTCAAGCGTCATGCTGAATTGATAGCTTCAACGCAAGGAGCAATCTTTACATGCTGGGCGCATGCACAGGCTGACAAGGATATGCCACCAGTTCGACGTGTCTAATGATGTTTCATCATTTGGATGAGTAAACTATTGGCAGTGTAACTTGAGCGCAGTTTTACGTAGGTAGGGTTGGTTCGTGGCAACCGCACCAACTTCCCGTGTTTTCCAACCCACTGAGTCGACAAAACTGTATGCACACAGTTTATTGCCTCATTTGAAGGGACAAGAATTAATTGATGCGTGGCGTTTTACTTCGCAAAAGCAGGATATCATTGTCAGAGACGCCGTAGTGAAGGGATATGGAATTTTCGACCATCTGCGGTTCTTTGACACGCATTGACATGCGGCCCTTTGTCTCCCTAACACACGGTCCTGGGTCAATAAAACCATACACTGAACCAGTTGACATCGATAAAGTGTTTATTGCAAACTGTACTGCCGGCATCTAATAACTCCAAATGAATATCAATATTTCGTTTTAAAATTTCGTGCGAGTATCAGTGTGGCTTCACGGATCTGGAAGTGTTTTTTCGTGTTTTGAACACATTGGCTTAACAAACCTTTCTAGAACTTGATATGCTAGGTCTCTCACCGCCTTAAAGGGCCTTTTTTCTATTATGCATTACATAGGCCCAACCAGACTCCATCAAAATCTAAGACGTTACGGCGAGCTGTCAATGAACTTCGAGTTGGCGTCTGCACCTATATTTTCTTCTTCGTCTTTTCTTCATTGTGAAATGCCTTCCCTCAACAAGGGTGATGCTTTTGCTACTGCGAAAGAGTAATCTACTTACACGAGTAAAAAGAAAAAAAGAACAATCTGGAGGGCGCTTAAGCTTCGCCTTTAAGAGTGAACGATATAGCGTCATCTGACCCCATTCGCTTCTTCTTAACAGAATTATGCTGTATCGTACATTCAAATTGCAGTCAGAGCTATCATATGTGTAGGTGTTAGCTAGGTCGTAGTCTGCGTTCCTCTGTGGCGGATGTTGCTTTGAAAAATTGAATTTTGTTCACTAACGCACCTGTACCATCGCGGAGTGCTTGCGTGGTCGGGTTCTTCCGGAAACACGGCGGTAGGTAGAGATGATTATTACCGCCGTGGACGCTAACACCAACGCTTACATCGGATTTTCCGCGGGCTCCTTTAACGCTATCGCATTAGAGCTTGTGGCTCTTAAGTGTCCATTAAACCATGCCTTTGGGCAAAGCAGGAAGGAAATCAACCGCATCGGTCACGAGTGTGATTCATGGCCATTCATAGCGCTCAGTGCAAGGCGCTGCATATGTTGATAGTGCAGCGCTGAAAATAACGTATTCTTGGCGATAAGTAGAAATTTGTGCCGACGTTTAGATGCACTGTTCATTTTCCTTGGCTGAAGCGCTGCCAACGCTCCACTTATAGCTAGGATAGAACACACTTGATCTAATAGAGAGCCTTCCGATAATACGGCTTGTACACACCTGCGAGCCCTCTTAATAATATGGACTGCTGCTTTTTCAAAATGATAGCCGGATGTGACAATGCACTTGCGCTGCACAGTCCTTGAAGTTGCAGTTATATTTGAAGAGCAAATTTGATACACATACGTACAGATGGAAACATTGTCGAGAACGTAATTTTAAGTTAATCTAAGCCATCCAATGATACCTAACTGCTTTGTCTACTTGATACTATGGTGACGATAGCTCGGTTCTGGTTTACAGAAGAATAGCAATCTAGAGATACCGCTGTCTATTCAATAAAACTTGATCCAAGGAAACCATTGCGCCGATATCCTGCTTTATCATTTTTCACCAATTCGTAGAAAAGAAGAATGGAAAAGTACAACTTCATTTTTCATTCAGTGCCCTTTCTAATTGAGACGTGTATCTTAAAAAAAAAACGACACGGTGTATAGCTTCGTATCGCGAGTTGTCAGGTTAAATAGCTGAGGCCGACTAGCCATCCCACCTCTGTGCCTTTCAGTAAATTGTCACATTACTCCAATGAGAAGCCCGAGGCAGCTGTTGAAATAGCTCTATAAATGCATACAAGGAGGCGATGCTATACTTACCATTCTTGCGTTTATGGTCCCATTTCTTAGTGAAGAGCTCAAAAATTGTTGCTCCAGCAATAACTGCGGCGAGGGCGGACAAGAATGCGCTGAAAAAGCGTACATACGGTAGCATAAAAAAAACCTTATGTATTTAGCAAGGTTATCAACTCCACACTATACATCATTATTAACTCTTACTCTTGGCTCAGGTAAAATGTCAGTCATTCACTCAAACGGCCTTCTTCTTACTACTTACATGATCGCAACTTGCACGTTGTTTATACCTCCGCGCTCATTTGTCACGCAGTCCTTGACCGTAATGTTAAACGTAGGTCCTATCACTGTGAGTAAAGAAAAACAACAACAATAAAAAATTCAGGCGAGTATCAATAAAGTGACGCATGTTTACGGTCACTAACCAAAGGCAATTTATTCGTTTTCTTACGATTGTTGAATTCTGTAGGTGTGTTGGTGTAAACACGGTTCTCGTATTAGCGTCCTCCTGTTCCCATCTCAAGGACTCGCTTGACGATTTTAGTTAACCAAAATTTTACGCTCAGTTACGATGACAACAGTCCAAACTAACTAGCGCGTCAACGCAAAAATGTCATGCACGAAGCTGTGCAAAAGGTCCCTATTTACTGACCGGAAGGCAAAAACCGCAATATTCACAAACCTTCACAAGAAAACGAGCTTCACATTCAAACCTTCACAAGAAAACGAGCTAATCATCCTTATAAGTATAGAATTCATGATTTTACCCTAAACATAACCAAGGAGTTTAAATATCTAGGGGTCTTTTTTACTTCTGAATTACGATGGAACAAGCATGTTAACTACATTGGAAATAAGGCAGCATCAGCCTTGGGATTCTTGCGGCACAATTTTAGTCATTTACCGGGTAACTTAAAAACGCGGGTGTATTTTAGTCATGTACGTTCAATACTTGAATATGGATGTGTTTGTTGGGACCCACCCACATCTGAGCTTATAAATAAATTAGAAAAAAAATCAGAATAGGGCAGTTAAATTTGTTCTTGGTAACTATAGCCGGCAGCTTAGCATGACAGAAAGCAAACATAAACTTAAATGCCAAGAGCTGAAGGATCGTAGAAGGCATATTAGCTTAAAATTTTTCCATAATATTTATTATTATAAAGCAGGCATAAACCGCGAACAATATATCCAGGCACCACACTACATATCTCAGCGAGTGGACCACTGTTTGAAGGTCAGCGAATTTTCTTGTAGGGGTGACGTTTTCCGTTACTCTTTTTTTGTTAGGACTGTTCGAGATTGGAACATTTTGCCATCGCGCATTGTATACATTACAGAAAATGATGCCTTTTACCACGCGTTGCAATAACTTCTTCTTGTATTTTGTATAGCCTGTAACCTCCCTGCTGTAATGCCCTACGGGGCGATGCAGGTAACTAATAAATTGTTTCATCTGCCGAAGCAAATGAATAAGAATAAACTGGATTCGTAGTGTAAATGATGTGCAGGAGTTGTGTGGTGATGTTAAATTTCAGTGCACAAAAATTAAATTGCAAGCTTGTGTCATTAGCTCAGAAAAGTTGCTATGATAGTCATAAGCAGCTATGGATCCTCTCAGAATAGCGTTGAAGCTGATCGGTCCAAAATGTAGCCATACAATTCAATATGGTCTGATTTCGCTGCGACCTTCACCTGCACGAGTACTTTTTCACGAGAGCATTGCCCTGTTTTTGAGGTACTGCAAACGTATGTTTGTCCCTTACCGGCTTTTGAAAAACCGGGGTGAGACCCAGGCTAAGCTATAAACGAATGTTATGGTCGTGTACCAGCAATTTGGTGATCCACTGCCCTGGCATTATTTTGTACTATTGGCCTCGAGATCTTGGAGTGGCGCCCTCTCGCGTGTGACGTCAGAGCGGGGACTCCGATTTCAACCGCGCTGCAGCAGCCGCTGCTCCTGTACGCGTATCGTCTGCTTCACGTGAGAACTTTGTCGAACGAACAGCCTCGCGACGGTCAACTAACGCCTGCAACGATTGTTTTCGAGTGTAATCTTGAACTTGTTTTAGTTGCGGCCCAATCGACAGGGCCAAGAAATCCCCCGGATGGCCGACGAGTGCGCCGATGCCACCGACCGCATTGCTCGTAAGAAAGTGAAACTATGTGTGAGTGTTCGCGCTCGTTATCTTGTTTCCGCCGTACGATACTAATTAGTTTGGGTGTTTCTTTCGATATTACAGTAAGCGTGCCGTTCTCGAGCATCTACAAGTATGTAGATAAAGCTTGCGAAACGTCGCGGTGTCTCATCGAGGGCGAGGTGGTGTACGACGCAGGCCACGTTGTTGAATGCGCGGTCGAGGCCGTCAACGGAGGTCGCATCACCGTCGCCGCTCTCGTCCTCCAAACAAGTGGACTCACCAACCCACCGCACAACGTCTCTGTCGTGATCGACAGCAGTGAAGTGGCCAATGCTCGCTGCTCGTGCAAAGCAGAGTGAGGCAATGTCAACGTGTAACATAACATAGAATTTATGTTCACTGCTGGTCTGCAGTTGGTGTCGAGCTCATATCGCCTTTTGCATTGTGTTAAGTTTCTAAATTAAGAGGCAAGTTCACTATTGAGACTAGTTTGAATGTTTAATGTTGGCACCATGAAATATTTAATTGCGGCACCATTTCTATTATTTCTATAAATGAAAAGAGACTTCGTAGGTGACTTCGTGGCTTCGTAGGTAAAATACGTATGTACACCATCCAGACGCACCCGTAGTCTCATACATCCTGCGCCGCTCAGCTGAGCTCACGAGGCGCGCTTACCCGCGAGGCGATTCGGAGGCCGCGTCCGTCGGCTCCTTGTCTAGGGGCCTTCGCGGCAGGTTGTGGGACGGCACCGCACCTGGTGTAAGTCGCCTATGCTTATAGCCTGCGTGCAATAAACGGCTTAAGTATTGGCGAGGCGCTTAACACGGTCACAAACTTACCGAAGAGTGGCGCGTACGGTGGGTAGCAGAAGTCACTGTCCGCGAAGTGTTTGCTGCACACGGTCGATGAAGGCGTGGGGCGCTTTCCCATTCTGAGCTTGACCATCCACTTCTTCTTCAGCTTTGGGTCCTTAGGATAGTTGTGAAAGCTAACGCCTCTTTCACGAGCGGACGAAGTACACTGAGGCACAGAGCAGTACTTCACCATTGCGCAGCACTCGCCGCGGAGACAAGCGGCCGCAGTTCTAAAAAACAAAGAGCCGTAGTTCTAAATGAACGTTAAAAGCAGACCCACGGTTGTTCGAACAGCGTCAGTAGCCACCATACGCGAGATAAGCAACTGAACTGCTTTTTTGTTCAGATTTACCGCAACGGTGGCTTCAACACGGCGCTGGGCCTACGTAGCAGACGAAAGCGCGCGAATCCCCGCTCTGACGTCATACAGGCGCCGTTCGCAGCGCCGCCATCGGTCGCACACCAGGCGAATTGTGGCCTGTGGCTTTTACTCGGATTTGTGCTCCACTAGAGAAGCCCTGCAACGCTTTTTTGTTACGCGAAAACATACAATTTATGAAAAGGATAGCAGGTTGCATTTATTTTATCATGTGAGATGCGATTTTGGTGGCGTTGTATACGGGAATAGAACGAGAGCTGTGCGAGCAATGCAGAATATTTCGACGGTGGTGCGCCGCGTAGCAACGAATGTTTTGTTGGAGCGTAGTAATGAGCAGAGCTGAAAAAGCACGAGGGAAGCAAGTTGAGAATACTGCATGAATACGTGGAACTCACGGGTGCGGCCAATTTTGGCCAAGTCTTGCTCGTCGCAAGCATCAATGACGCACACACCGATGCGAAGACCCGGCAAGCTCCCACTTGTGATGGAAGGTATAAACCTCGCGACCTGAGATGAGAGAATATAACAGAGCATTCATTACGTGCACAGCCTCTCAGGAAGTGCAGATGAAGCATTCGATACCATTCGTTACCACGCTAAATGAGCAGTGTTTCGCCATGCCATCACACTGCATGCTGTTAGTCTGCTCCAGGTGAGAAGAAAAAAGTAAGGGTATTGCCGATAGTCGTAGAATAATCATGAATTGCAACGATGGTGGAAGACGAGATAATTTGTGATGGAGAAAAATACATTAACACACCAACACTGTGATACTCACCCTTTTGTGGTAATAGATCACGGCCTGTACCAGGCTGCCATTTAACATTTCTTCATCGTTTACCAAGAGGTGCACGTCGCAGTACTGGCCACGCACTTTAGTTGTGCCGTACTCGTCTCGCACCACGGTCTCGACGCACTCGTCGTAGGCACCGAGATCGGCGAAGTTAGCCTGAAGTAGGCCGGTGGGATACTTTCCCGTGGCATCGATTACTGCAAATGAAAAAAAAAAAGAGATTGATCCCTCCGTGATAGGATAATATGAAAGTGAAACGTGGCTTCACGGAAAGTGCTCAAGGAAGCAGCAACGTGTCGAATCGAGGGCGGTGAAATGGGGCAGAGTTTAATTTAACGGTAATTTCGCTCGCTAAATACCGCTGTGTCAACAGGAGATTCACCATACTCGAACTGCAAATCGACGCTGGGAAGATATAAGAACCGTTTGTTCAATGTGTCTTACATGTTTCGGGGGTGTTAGACATCCTACGTGTGCTCATCGGAAACTCGTCATTTCCTCAGTATGTCAGCAGGTACTGTAAAACAGTCCAGTACTCGCGAGCCTTCAATAGACGCGGTGGATTATTTAACGTTGTCATTTTGCAGCGACGTCAGACATTCGTCTGTATTATGGTTGAAGGTCGGAGGCCTGCATTACATTCTTTCTGGTGTGCGCGGACGGCAGCGATGTTGTCAGTCTCAGCTGGCCTTACACGTGCTTACATCTCCTTCCTATCTTTTCATCCCTGTATCTCCCAGCGTACTATAGAAAACTGGACGCGCGTGTAGTTCGGCTTCCTGCGTTTCCTTCCTTTTTTCATCGTCCTCCTCCTCCGTCTGCTGCTTCAGTTCATGTTCGCTGCAGGAACCCAAAATCATAATTTTATGAAGCTCACGGTTCTATTACACATAATCCTCGCCCGTGGTCACCGCCGCTCCGGCCGCGCAAGCTCCTTCTTATCTGCGGCGTTGGTCGCCGCGGGCGAGGGACTAAAGCCGTGGGGGCGGCGACATCGACGTCACAGACGCTCTTCTTCTCGTCCAGTTTCGCTTTCAAGGAGCCTGCCACGGGGAACTAATTGTTCGCGTAGCTCCGACATGCACTCCGCTATTCAAAATTTGATCGTTGGGACAGGTAGTGTCGAGGACGGGCTCCAAAGTACTCATTTACTATAGCCACCAATTGCTGATAATTAAAAAGTTAATTAGCGCAATTTCGCTAATTATGCATACAAGTGCTGTAATTGTTCTGTATCTAGAGGCCGCCAACCCGTACGCTCGAATGGTACACAAGACATTCCCGCGATTTATGTTTTTCTAATTTAAAGAATGTGTTGAAGCTAAAAAAAAAACACCCTGTATATCTTCGGCCGAGGACTGCAAATGTGAACCACAGGCGATTTTAGTGCAGTTAATTGTCATGTAACTGACGAGTATATCAAGTCATTGATGTCATGAGCAATCAGCCAAATTAATCATACATTCCCACCCTTCCATACGCCCATTTTGGTATATCCCAAGTGGACCTACACGCTCGTTTTCGATTTTTCTCGAGGCCTTTCATGTTTTGGGTCAACCTTCAAACGGTACAGATGTGGCTAGCGACATAAAAATTAACGAGTAATGTGACACCACGCCCTACCAAAAACTGTTAACATAACTACGCTGCCCGTTATAGTTCTAAAATAGCAACGAGTACTTTAATATGTTGCCGAGTAAAGTAACGCGTTAAAAGCAGAGCCGTTACATTTAACGCGTTACCAACAACACTGCGTTAAGTAACTCACAACATAGCGCTGTTCTTTCAGTAGTCTACTCTGAATGTTCGTCACTATTAAGTCTTGCTTGAAGACCAGCGTACTTTTATTTACAGCACATTCCTAAGAACTGCTTTCAGTGTCAGTGCTTATGAGATAGTCATATATCGCTCTCATGCTTCCTTCGGAATGATGAGGGCAGTGTGGCATTTTGCGTGATCTGGTGTCCACCCACAGAGATGGTTTCATACCGACATCGGGTGTCCCTTCGTGCAGAGCCTATACAAATTGGTCGCCTACATTATGTGTGTTGGTTTATGCGAACGATTGCTGCAAATACAATAAGAGCAGCATCAGTCTAATACGCCGTGCGCAAGCAAGATATATGCATATAGGGTTCAAGCGCACTCACATCTGATGGCCCAGGGCTCCAGATCTTGGATGGCTCGCGTAAAATGCAGCAAGCCGAATGTGCAATCAGTAGATATGTCGGCTTGTAGTAGGTTCCGCATCATTTCAGCGCCCCTTGTAGACATAAGTGTCTTGATCATGGTCCGGATGTCATTCATAAACTTCGATCTGAACGGTCCCTGCTGCGTCGATTGGGTCGTTGTCAATGAAGGGGGAACAGCTTCGGTGGGCTCTGTGAGCATATTGTCCATCACGTCTCGGTAATTCGACGCTGTCCTTGGTCTGGCTAAGGCCATTTCTTCTGTGGGCATCCTTTCTTTGCTTTCGGACGTCACTGACGTCATTGAAGTCGGTGTACTCGCCATAATTCTATCAGTATTATCTCTATTTTTCACCGCTTGTTCTTTCGTGCTCCCAGGTAATTCGGTCGTTGTCGGTGAGTTTAAAGTGACTCGCGTACCCGGAATTTCGGGCCGCATGGAAGGTGCAATCAGGGGCGACATGTAGCCTGTTTCTAAAGAAGTCGTGCCAAGGGATGTCATAAATGAGCTTAGGTTGGTCGCTTGGACATCCTCAGAGGTGTCGAAGGGTGTCGAGGCGTTTGTTGATGTCCGGTTTTCTTCACAAAGCACTGACGTTATCAGGAGAAACAGGCTAATAAAACACAGTCTCTTCACGGGTATTATTCGAGGTCTCATCACCCCATCAGATGTCATTTTCTGTGCACGTGAAATAAAGCTGCGACGAATGTCAGAATCAGCTTGGTGGTGACATATAAGCATCCATGCAAATTTCGACACACTAGAGTAAATCACGTGGCTCACCTGGTAGCATGTGTCTGACGAGTATTATTCCAAAACACTTCAATGACGAGAAAACAAGTGAAGGCAAGGGCAATGTCGCACAACTAAATGAACTATATAGGCCTAATTCAAATGATAAAAAGCGTGAAAATCCTAAAAAACACCGAGTGTTCTTGCGTCCCGCATGGCCTGGCGCGTTGAGGAGAATCTGAGCAACTGGCGCAGCGGACAACCACATGCAAACGCTCCGTCACACAGAAGTTATTCTTTACGAAGGGAAGTGTACACCTAATTTACATTTTGTATTCTGGGCGCCCCTTCACAGCGATTACCGTTTGCACAATCGATGCGTAATATGCCTCGAAAAGAGGAAGCGCAGAGCTGCAAGTGCGATAGGGATCACACGCTGAAACGGGGTGGCTTTCGTATGCGCGTAAGCGTTGATGGTGCAGTAGAGAGAAGAAAAAGAAAACGAAACCGCCGAGTTCAGTACGAGGAAGTATATGATGGCAGCGAATATATACCGTGCTCAATAGGCACGGGCTCTGCGAATGAGAAGTAAAATACTCTTATACTGGAAGTTGGACTTCACAGAATCTTTATTTGCGTCAAATTTGGGTTAGGCGAGATTCGAGTGATGGTTAACAACTTACAGCCATGTACAGGGTGCAATACCACTGCCATCTAACCTCTCTGACACCATTTTAATGGTGTTTTTAACGCATATGCATCAGACATTCATTGCGTATGTGAAGAGGGGTGAGAGGCTCTTAAGTCTGCTTGCGTGCACTGAATGCGAAAGCAGTATGGATAACACAGACAGATGTGATGCACACTGCGCTGCCTACAAGGCCGCCGTGTGCCTGGTCGTGTCTGTTTTATTGACGTACAGAGTAAGTGGTTGCACAGGACATCATAACTTAGTTATGAGACATAGCAACTTCAGGTTTTCCATTCGTCCCGTCGCTATTACATTACGCGATCAGTTGGTTCGCATAGGGCAAAGTCAATTTTGAGTACATTTTCATATAAATATTGGATGAAAATCCAATATTCGGATCAAGTCAGTTTAGGCAGTGGGACGGGTCACTTAAAACGAGGTCCGTTCAATTTTACTAATTGGGCAAAGTGAATTTTCGGGTAGGCCAGGTTGGCCTTGAAAGTCGGTAAACTCAATTTTAAAATTTTGCAAGCTTGACATTCTTTTTATGGGCCATGCCGGATTTAACAGACGTTGAAACGCGACGTCATCACTTGGTCACGTGTGGTTAGGTAGCCTCGGGTGGTCACCGTATTTCCTGACTAATGGGGATTATGATGCCTTCACATCGAAAATTAGCTCTGTGTGTTTCGAGGCCAATACTATGATCAGCTTGAGGCAAGCCATACCGGTGGTGCGCGTGTAAGGACGACCAGGTGGGGCTTTTGACAAGAACCTTATGTTCTTCAATGAGCTCCTCAGTTTGAGTGCGCGGGGCGTTTTCTTCAACCAGATATCCAAAACGCTACCGCAACTACGTTTTGTGGGCGTGGCAGTCGCGCAACGAGGCTTTGCCCCTCTTCTGTCTCCGATCTAATTACCTCAAGGCACTGGGATCGTGAGGTATGTTCCCATTTGGGTAGTTCTCAGCCATGCCAATTACAAGAATGCGATACATATGAAATGAAGGAATTTCATACTTATGCCAAATTACTCCGTTTAATGGGACCGGCAACTGGGCAGAACGCGTGAACGGGCTTTTGTGCATTTGTAAAAATCCTGAATTATAATTAAGGAATCGGGCACGCTTTCACGATTAGAATATTACTTGTACATTTAAATTGAGTTTCAAAATCGTGGCAATCGCAATGTGGCATCGCCTGGTTGTGAACCGCAGTGGCAACCTCAACGTGGCGTCGCCCTTTGGACTGAGTTTCAGAAACATTTGAGGGCCTAATTATTACAACAAATACGACCGTCCAGGGTCGATTTTTTGATGCGAAGCAGCTACGCTCGACCCTACGTCCCGTGTGAGAGGCCCTCTACTTTTTGGTCTCCACTTTTTGGACGTGAAAGGCGCATACGACAATGTATTGCATGAATCCATCCTAGATGCGCTGGGGAACGTTGGACTTGGCGGCCATGTCTACAAATGGATCTGCAGCTATCTGAAAGACAGAACTTTCTTCGTACAAACAGAGGATGGCGCCACAACGCAACATTGCACCTGTCGTGGCGTGCCACAAGGCGGGGTCCTGAGCCCCACACTTTTCAACCTTGCACTCCTCGGCCTCGTCGATGCACTTCCGCGGTCTGTCCATCTTTCGATATATGCTGACGACATTTGCATCTGGGCGTCAGGTGTGACACGTGTGCACGTACGGGCCCGGCTTCAGAGAGCGGCCACACTAACATCGAATTACCTTCGTGAAAGGGGACTCGAACTGTCATCTGAGAAGTGCTCCTTAGTTGCCTTCACACGCAAGGACATGGGACGCTACGTAATTAGAATTAATGGACAGGCCATCATGTATGAGAAGGCTCACCGATTCCTCGGAGTAATAATAGACCGCGACCTGTCTTGGCGCCCTCACACTTCCTATATGAAAAGGAAGTTGACCAATATCACCCACGTGCTCAGGTTCCTTGCGGGAAAATCGTGCGGTGTACCTGTAAGAGCGATGCTCCAGCTTTACACCGCGTTATTCCTTGGATTCATTCACTACAGCCTACCAGTGCTGGGCCGAACACGTAAAACTAACGTGCATGTTCTCCAGTCGCTTCAAGCTCAAGCACTGAGAATATGCCCTGGACTGCCGAAGTGTGCATCTACAGCAGCGACAGTCGTCGTCGCTCGTGATCACCCAATCGCAACATATCTTCTTGTGGATGCCCTACGAGTACACCTAAGGCATCTCGACCGAATTCCATCGCACCACCTAGCCTCTCTTCCCGTTTCTAGGCCAGACTGCAAATTTAGCGCCATTATTGCTGATCATCGTGCAGTCCTACCATCGAGTTTCACGCCTACAGCAAGACCATCATTACCATTGTGGTGCCTTCACCCCCTCGAAGCGCTCCTGACCATTCCCGGCATTAAAAAGAAAAATCACATGTCAACTTTAGCCTTACAACAAGCCACCCTCATGTTCCTGCATGAGCAACACAGCGGATGCCTTCACGTTTACACGGATGGGTCAGTCTCCTCTGTGAGCGCAACAGGAGTAGTGATCATTCTAGCCAAGTCTGTCACCATACGATTCAAGACGTCCCACTTCACAACTTCGACGGCTGCAGAACTCGCCGCTATTCATGCAGCGGTAAAAGTCATAATTGCAGATCCTTCCCATGCATGGTCCATATTCACAGACTCCAAGGCAGCTCTTCAATGCCTTATATCGCCATTTCGTCATGGACCTCACGAGCAACTGGTCGCTGACATAAGAATTCTTCACCACCATGCCGTCGAGCAAGGACACAACATCACGTACCAGTGGATACCGGGGCACTGTGGGATCAACGGCAATTACCTTGCTGATAAATCCGCCCGATCTGCCCACGATGATAACCACTGTAGAGCAATACCATTCTCCAGGACCGACGCATCTGCAAGGCTTCATTCCCTAGCACGTGAACTTACACGTATACATTGGAATTCGTCAGAATTCACCAATGCTCGGTCCATAGTTTGCACCCAGACCTTCAGTTCCTACCTTCCGTCAGGAATACCTCGAGCTGAAGAGACACTTCTGTGTCACCTGTGGCTTGGCGTTGCCTTCAAAAACGCCTACTCATTTCGTATTGGAATGGCAAACGACCCTATGTGCGATAACTGTGGCTGCGACGAACCGATCTCTCATCTTCTATGTGAGTCTCCCCGTTTCAGTGACCCCAGGAGAGAACTTAGCGCTGCTCTAGATAGATTTGACAGGCGCCCTTTGTCCGAGCAACGAGTCTTGGGACACTGGCCAGGTCCATCGTCAGCACGGAAAGCGCTCAACGCGTTGTTGCGATTTTTAAGGACGAGCGGCCTACGGGACAGATTTTAAGCAGTGTCGCGGTTTTTTTTTAATTTTTATTGTTTTCCCTTTTTTGTGTTTGTTCTCTCCAATATTTTTTTCTTCTTGTCGTGTCTCCTTTCTGCTATCTTTCATTCCCCTTACCCTTCTTCCCCTGCACAGGGTAGCCAGCCGGTCTCAGCACTGGCTAACATCCCTGTCTTTCCTCCTTTCCTCTTCCTCCTCCTCCTCCTCCACTCTAGCTACCGGTGCTCCCGCTAGAGGCGCTTCTCAAGGAATTTCTTGAAGAACCCGCTTGAAGGCGCTGGTCTGCGCGCCACAAACCCAGGTTGCGCACGGTAGCACGCGCATTCCTTCAGTGACATTCAATCGGTACGCATCGGTGAGAGTGGTAAACAGCAGTCTGACTAATCCGCAGCTGCTGCTCGGCGCGCTGGAGCCGCTGCCGCGCAACGGCAGCGGCGCCAAGCCGACTCTGAACTTCGTGCAAGGGAAGCTGAAGCTCGACGGAAACGCCGCCACGACTAATCCGCAGCTGCTGCTCGGCGCTCTGGAGCCGCTGCCGCGCAACGGCAGCGGCGCCAAGCGGCCCCTGAACTTCGTGCAAAGGAAGCTGAAGCTCGACGGAAACGCCGCCACGACTAATCCGCAGCTGCTGCTCGGCGCGCTGGAGCCGCTGCCGCGCAACGGCAGCGGCGCCAAGCCGACCCTGAACTTCGTGCAAGCGAAGCTGAAGCTCAACGGAAATGCCGCCACGCCGCTTCTTAAGAGACGAAGGCTCGCGCGGCTGCAGCGCAACGTGAGCGCAGGGCAGCGGCGCCCTCCGCCCCACGTCGCCCCTAGCTGCTTCGCATGCCGATCATTAATTAAGAAAACTCTTGGATGGGTCAGAGTTCCGTCGGTGGTACTTGCAGATTGTGAAGTGCGATATCTAGACGCGTGTTTAAACGACCATGTGACTTTGCTTTACCAGCCATCTCAGGTTGTCCATTTTTATCCTCACTGTATATCTGTCATTCCTCATGCAAAAATTTTAGTTGCGAGTCAGCGCATGTGGCGTCCTTTTGTGTTCTCTTCTGTTGTCGTTCTTACTAGAGCAGCTAAAGAACTTTCCTAAGATGAAGAGGCTGGGTAGACTGCCAAAATGCGATGTATTTACAATGCAGAAACAATCGTCCGCGTGTTTAAGAAAGACCTTGAGTTTCAGCTGAAATCTCCTGAAGCTCATCTTTCGACGTTTTGCATAGCTACGTTGGCTATGGTCAATGATATTTTAGTTCTCATTGCCACCCTCTTGTTCTGCCTGTGGTATCCACCTTGAAAGAAAGAAACGCGTTTGATAGGAAGAGTTCCAGGACACGACAGATCTCGTTTGTAATTAAGGGGGTTTTACGGGTTCCCCCTTTGAGGAGATAGCATGTACTAGGGCGTCGCGGGTCGGCCTGACAGCGACCCGCCACGCCTTAGTACGTAACCGCACACTCGAGAAATTTTAGGACCTCATCCTCTCTCGGCTGGATCCTGCATGACATTCCAAGTTGATGCATAGTTTGGATATTAAGCAGTACTAATTATGATTTCTTTTACTTTATTGTATCGAGTTATTGTTTTTCTTGCAACCGTGGCTTACAGAGTCAAGAAGGTTTAGAGTGGTCGTGCGCTGCTACAAAGTTATTCTCGTACGACGCCACAAATTCTTACATGAAATCCTTGTATGACGACGGCCTCGACATGATAAACAGCTTGATCCAAGCAAGCGTGAAGCTTTAATGCGGTATATGAGATCTTACTGGCGAGCTGACTGATTTTTGATGTTTACGATACTGGCGAGCTGCACACCATCCCATGTTACACTAGGGGTACGCCTGTAGTGTACAAAATGGTTTCTATCCCCCGCGGTGGCTCCTAGTGGAGACATTGGATGACATGCAAAATATCGCACATACCACATATGACGCCGTGGAATGCAATACTCAATGAAAACATTTGTTTCATTTAGATGATTAAAATCATCACAACGTAAACGCGAAGATGTGGGCTTAAATGCCAACGCACACCTAGTCGTGGCTATATCCCTTTTATTTCTCATTTTCAATTTACTTTTCAATCGTAGCTGCTCCGGCAACCAGTCACAAAGCAACGAGAGATGTTTGCTTGCTTTCAGAACCGCCATAGGCCGAAGCGATATACCTGAACACATTTCCGATGAAAAACGACGTTCAAACGAACTCGCAAAAACGGTCGTAGGTAACGTAGAAAAGTTGATCTTTCTTGGCTGCGAACTGGACACGTCAAGCTGCGCCTCATGATCAGCAAGACGTGACTATAGGGCGCAAGCGCCTTGCGCATATTTTTTTTTTTTTTTGCCGCTAATGTGATATAATTCAGCGGGATGCAATGCCACAGGAACTTCGTCGATGCACCTCGCTGCGTCTAACAGGGACAGTGATCACTGCGCAACACAGTTGAAATCAGGGAAGAACCATCCCGCACAGGAAACAGCCCGCGTTCACTTCGCGAGCGTGGGTGCGAAGGAGCTGCATGGGCGCGCCAGCACCCCCTCCTATCCCCCTCTCCCCGTTTCAGAGCACGCGGATGGATGACATACTCTTTCAGTTTGAAAAATGATAACCAACTAGATAACCTCCTTCAGGTTGGAAACTGACAGTGGTTATCTACCAACGTTGGTTGAAACCTCCCGGCTAGCTAGAAAGCGTACCTGTTGTTAATACCTGAATAAGGAGAACGGAGCGCATTACTCTGAAAATCTCAGATTGAACGAAAAGAAAACTGTTTTCACCAAACTCCGAAAGGACGCTTATCCAAACTATTTCAAACAAGTAAGCAACCAGGCAGCAAAACTGAAACAAACTAACAAAGCAACCTTCAACGTTCTCCTAGCTTTCTCAGAAACAAATACAGTACCTTTCCTGCATTAATGCATTAGCGAAGCCATGACCAGAATTTTTAAGGCACGAGACATGAAAGTCGTCCGCAAAGCGACAAAAATAATCAGTCACCTTTCTACTGAAATTGTAGGGCCCTGGACTATGACAGAGAGGACAGGGGACTATACGCAATATAATATATTCAACTGTCATGCATGATACACTGGGGAAATAATAACCTCCTGTGAATTCTCAACTATCGCTTAATATACGTATAGGTTAAAACGAAGACCTTTGGTACTGAGACCAAGGACCTAAAGGAGTTCAAACCCGCAACTTTTCGCAGTCGAAAACCACTTACATGTAATTTTGCCCAAGCTGTAAATGGTAACATTCCATTACGTGTGGTTCAAAGATGCCTGTTAATGGGGGTATGAGCTACACGTGATTTTATTGTTGCTAATCCTGACGTGTATAAAGGCCAAGGATGTCAAGTTATTGATGTTGTGATCGATAAGTTAAGTTAGCCAGTCACACATTCATCCTCTTCCATGCCCATTTTGGCATATACGAAGCAAACGAGACACGAGTTTGCGATTTTAAATGTGAAGAATTTCTTGGCTTGGTATCTATCTATCTATTGTTGCCCCGCCACGGTGGTCTAGTGGTTATGGCACTCGGCTGCAGATCCGAAGGTCGCGGGATCGAATCCCGGCCGCGGCGGCTGCATTTCGATGGAGGCGAAATGTTGAGGCCCGTGTGCTGTGCGATGTCAGTGCACGTTAAAGAACCCCAGGTGGTCGAAATTTCCGGAGCCCTCCACTACGGCGTCTCTCATAATCAGAACTGGTTTTGGGACGTTAAACCCCACAAATCAATCAAATCAATCAATCTATCTATTGTTGTTTTGTGGGGTTTAACGTCCCATAACCAGCTCTGATTATGAGGGACGCCGTAGTGGAGGTCTCCGGAAATTTCGACCACCTGAGGTTCTTTAACGTGCGGTGACATCGCACAACACACGGGCCTCAACATTTCGCCTCCATCGAAATGCAGCCGCCGCGGCCGGGATTCGTTCGCGCGACCCTCGGATCAGCAGCCGAGTACCTTAGCCACTAGACCACCGTGGCGGGGCATCTATCTATCTATCTATCTATCTATCTATCTGTCTGTCTGTCTGTCTAAGAAAGATGGAAAGAGAGAGAAGAAAAAGTAGTAAGCAAAGACTGAAGCAACTACGCACTGAAAGAAAACAAGAAAACAAAACAAAGAGAAAGGAATAGAGAAACAAAGACAGAAAGAGAAAGAAAGCGAGAAACGCCGGAGGGAAAAGCGGGTCCACTCTTGCCTTGGATCACTACCCACTGCCCCACTCGACCCATTCTTGCCCTCAGCCCTCTGGTACATGATTATGCAGAGGCCGATAAGCAACAAAGCGTACAAAAGAACGAGCTTCAAGCTGCGGGTTGGATCCCCGCAGTCACGGCTAGGTTTCAATAGCGTGAAAGACGGAAAGAAAGAAAGAAAGAAAGAAAGAAAGAAAGGCATGCACACGCCAAGATTCGCTTGCCCGTATTTTTCCTCTAGGGGAGGGGCTCCTCAAGTTTTTCAAGCACATTTTCCTGCCCCTGTTTTTTTTTTAAGGTCACCTTCTCGTGAGGCGTGTAAGGCTTTGGCCTTAACAATTCCCGAAAGAACTCGATAGCGATTCCGTTGTCTTGAGGACGTCCGCAAGTTCTCAAGACAACGGAACCCGCCGGCGGAACGCTCAAAATGTATAGCATTGTCTTTGAAGGTAACGAGATCCTAACAACAGTGCCAATAACAAGGAGAAATGATCTAGTGCCAGAATGATTGTTCATACAGACCACTCACAAAAACCTGAACAGCTCCAAAAGGCATCTTGAAGGAAGTACAGCGCTCGTCCGTCTCCCCACTTGCCCTCTATCTCGACCGTCGAAGGGCGCATATCCGTCGTCAGTATCCCCTGAAGAAGGAACTGATTTGGGTAAATATTCGGTAAATAGCAGTCGCTTTGGATGAAGACTACACACAGTTACGCCCTTATGATTACACTTATGGTCACTTAAGGACAATAAGAAAACCAGGAAAATACGTTGAAGAGTCTGACAGCGGTACAAATACGTTTGCACATTTGCATATTTGCACATTGTTGTGGAATTCCTCCTAGTCGCATGCGTGCAATTTCTCTTGCTTAAATGTTTGTTTTCAGTTCTTAATGCTTGCGCGTTGACGCCACTAGACCTCCAAGATTTCCCCAACACCGCTTCATCTGACCACCAGATAGTGCGCAGGAGAAGCTAATACAAATCGCGTAACTGTGGTCAAACCTGCACGCATTCGAACAACTTGTTCGCTCCCGCCTTGCGTACAAAGAAGGGATACCTTATCTAAGCTGTTCACTGAATATTCATGATGCTGGGGCTGCGAGATGGTCTTCCAACCTTCAGGAAAAGAAATAATAAAAACGCAAAGCGGATGCTCTTCTCATGTGCGACACATATGATCATCGGCCGTATCTCCCACATCATGTGCTTCTTTCCCTTAATTCTCAGCAGACGGACCGTCTTTCGGTCGCTACATTGGAGGAAGCTGTTGAAGAACGTTAATGCGGCTGATGTAGTCAGAGAGAGCAGGAAGGTCGCAGTTAGCCTGCGGCATTTAATACTGCCCATGCGAACGGAGCACGATGCAAGGTGGCTAGACGAAAAATGCTAACGTGCACGTGGAGGGCGTACCATCTACTCTTTGATTCTGCGAACGCACGCACGCTTGCGCGCTCACATACACGCACGCACGCACACACACACACACACACACACATGTTACATATGCATATAGGCCCGTAGGAAAGGGAAGCCCTTCCCCCAGCCTCCGAAACCAGCCGTCAGCCAAGGGAATCACTAGCTGTACTTGAGCCAATGGAGGCAGAGGCACAATGACGCACGCATATATGCAACTGTTCTAGTGACGCACGCAATTTATGCACGTGCTCACGTGCTTTCCACTTCCTGAAGATAACTGCCTAGGCCTGTTGTGAAACGTCTCTTTAGGTATTCAGTCCCACAAGCTCAATCGCAGCACCCGTTGCTTTTGTGCTTCTTCACGATGAAATGTGGAACATTCTTCTGAGGCCAAGTATTAGCTCCTTCTCACTTAAAAAAGATTCGCCGAGGAACCAGGAGGGGCTAGTGCTAATATGGTAGACATTCTCAGGTTCCCAAGCCATTAACGGCAACTCGTAGATGTCCTAAAAGCGAAAGTTTTGTAATCGCTGTATTTTACGAGAACTAACATTCACTACAGAAGCATGGAAGATAATAAAGGCCCCTAGGATAAGTTAGGGACCACGCAAAATGGGATTGAAAGAAGAGGGGTAGGCGTAAATATAAGGAAGAGGAAGCGAGTACTGGGGATCAGCAAACAGGCAGGGATAACTGGTATCCTCTTTAGAGCAAATACAAATAAGGGGGCATTGGCAGGTCACGTCATGCGTAGAACAATCCATGGTCAGTGCCAACGAAGGAAGGGACACCAAAGGCAGAAAAATTCAGCAGAAGTGGGCAATTACTGGTGATTAAATTATAAAATCGTCACAGACACATGACGGAATTGGCTTGCACAACACGGGGCAAACAAGACCAATGGGACAGGCCCCCTTCCTGCAGTAGGTACAGTTTACGCTAATTATGACAGTGACGTCGCTTGTTAAATGCTCTCGCCACTTTGAGGAAGGTGTCAAAAAGTATTTTTGAAAGTCTGAATTATAAGGTCTTATAGTGCTTAAAAACGTTAATAAATGTTTTCTTTTTTCTTTACTGCTATGGTTAGGTTGACTAATTAAATATCTGCGTACCTATTTAATTGCTCTGAAAAATGAATTATTTAGAAATTTTCTGTTATAAACCATATAACGGTATTTATCAAATCACTTACGGCATTGTTAAGCAATAACGTACGCGTTCTGGTTGTTCCATGCAGATGTTATATTGTACTGCTTTGTAGCTCGAAATATTTTAGGTGCAATTTAACTAGCTGTGAAACATAAATTAATATATTGCTGTACAACTAGGACTTTTGCATTCCTGTGTATTACTGTAACACACCCCTGTAACGGCCTGAAGACCAACAGTATTCTGAAATATAAATAAGCGGCTTCCATAGAAAAAAGTAAGCTAATAAAGGTAGGGCAAGTAGTAATATCTTGTCTTGAGCTGCCATCGATAGCGTTATATAATTTAATGCGACGATTGAACTTTCACGAGATGTTCAAAAAAGAAAGCACCGGACTTGAGAAATATTTGCTCGTTATGTTCTTGTGTATAACATTCTCGCTTTGTGACGCAATTCCTGCGATGCACTCGCAATGTATCCCAATGTACCTTTGCAATTACTGATAGGGGGAAGAAACGCTACAAGGCGGGGCGTTTTAATAAAATATAAGCTTGTTGAATACGACATTCCGTGACCGAACGGGATATTGCTCTATGTCCCTGAAACCAGAGGAAAATGGCGTTCTCTTTTTTTTTTTTTTTTGCCTGGTTTTCGTGGGAGAAAGCCCTTTTTTGCGAACGTCTATACACAGCTGAGAATATTGGCAACGCCCTCGGCGTCTGCACCTCTAACGGAAGGCACTCTGTCGTCACTCAAAAGAATAACAACCGTGTGACTCTTACTTCCGTTGACTGGACGCAAATCAGCGTCGACGAACAGTGTCGACGAGCAAGAATATCGGCTTGAGGCTACGTCATAACTACGAAGGGACAATCACTCTTTCCTGGTAAACCACGTGTTCGTTTTCTTTCTTTTTTTCTGTATTGACCTTTATTATACTACGGAGCCGTTAGAAGTGGCATAATTTAAACTTCCAAGCTGAGTGTATATGCTACAAATAATGTGTACGATTGTTGGTGTTTCGTGCGCATTGTATAATGAAAGTGACTTTTTGGTTGTTTGCTGTTTAGTAAGATAGTTTCCTTGAGGGTGCTTGTTTTGTGTTTAAGGAATGCTGTCACCAGCTGATACTCTAGCTTGCCTGCTTTGAAAGAGAGGTGAAGAAGTTGTAGACGAGTGGGCGTCCGACCTATTATTTTGTGTTCTCTCTCTCTCTCTCTCTCGCTTTGCCAGCACCTCCGTAAGTGCGCGTCTGCTTCCTTCATATGCCACTCCTCCTTTCCGCAACTTACTCAGTGTGGGCATTTTACGACCGAGGTTATTCTGTTGGAAAGTATTGTTCCTGGTAGAGAAGCAGTCTATTTTGTAACACTTACTTTCCGCCTAGGTGGATACTTTGATTTTCCGCTGTGTCACCTGTCTTTGTTGCGCATTCATTCAACTTTGTTCTCACTCGTTTCTGTTAAAGAAGGACATTTTGTTTTCTCGGGAAAGTGAGTGCCTATGTCCGCCTAGAACACATGATTTTTCTACGGCGTACTTGCCCTATCCAAGGCCAGGCAGCCTAGCGAAATCAATCTGAAATGTACGACTAGAAGGATTTTAGAAAAACAGATGCTTGGGGTAGTTGGTTTTGTATTATCACAGCAAAGAACAGCGTAAATAAGACGCCTCTTCTTTATGTGCGTCTTATTTGCGCTGTTCTTTACTGTGATAACGAAGGATTTTAGTTTGTCACAGGCCGGTGCTTCATGTGTGTTAAAACATCAAAATCGTTTAGAACACCAAACTGATAAAAGCGGCTCATTTGTCCAGGGCTGTATATGTTTCCCCTTTCACTTGATGTTGTCAAAAATATACGCATGGAGAAACATAAAGCCAACGTGCACGACGTTTTGGATAAGAGGGGGATTCAGCCTCGCTCACCGTGCTCTCCGTTGTTCGTGGTCGAGGCTGCCTTGGCGTGTTAGTGCTGTTATATAAAGTTAGGGTTCGTACAAGTACTGCTATATAAATTGAGGCCTTCTGACTGGTCCATTGCGTCCGTGTTGAGGCTCTTGTCAGGCGCTTGAACATCTTGTCCTAGAGTGCTCCGCATTTGTTACGCGTTGTGCATCGCTGATTATGAAGTACAGTATTATTCGACTGCACTGTGTGATCCTTGATCAGTGCGCCTTTTCCCGTAGCGGTACATGCTGCTTGACGTGCCACTTGCAAGGCTCATCGAGCCCTGATGACTTTCATGAAGCATACTCACTCGGCCTTTCGTTTATAATGAGCCTTGTATTAATTATTTTTATTTCGACTGTTCCTTCATAACTTATTTTCTATTTTCTTTCGTTCTTTCTTTTTATCTTTTAGTTTTTTTCCGTACCTATGCAGTTTTCCGCGATCGTGTTTCAGCAGTGTAAATAAAACCCTGGCTGTGAAAACAGGATCATCATCACGCAACCTTAACAACGTGTGTCAACGTGCACGTCTTTTCACGACAAGCGTGTATGTGAAGCGTGCTGAAACATTGATAGCCGGGGTGAAAAGAGAAGTTTCATTTGGAATTTTCATTTGGAAGCATCTCCGTGCTCTGCCGTTTGCAAGGAGTGCGGTTCGACCATGAAGACGCCGTCTAGCTACACCAGCATGCTCGTGAATCGTCTTAGGAGCAATCACCATGTGGAATACTTGGAACTCGAGCAGTCGTCGAAGGAAAAATCGAAGCCTATGGACTCAAGCCAGCATACGTAGCTAGATCTGACTAAAAGGAAAGGTGCGCTGTCCGAAAGTGCAAAAGAGGAGAAGACGGCTTTCATTGCACGTACTATCGCTCGAGATCTCCAGCCGTACGTGTTCGTGGAGAAGAAAGGATTTCAGGACTTGATCTGCCACCTCCAGCCCCAGTAAAAGATCCCGCGCAGAACTACGTCTTCACGTACAGTAATTCGCGAGCTGTACCTAGGCATTGCCGACTCGCTCAAGAAAGAAATGGCATCAGACATAGCAAGCCGACTGGAGTTGGTCGCTTCACACGTAACACGTGGACGTCCAGGGCAAACCAAGGATAATCTTTGACCTGCCACTATGTGACCCAAGATTTTTCCGTGAAGGCTTTCACCCTGGCATGCTGTCACCTGCCAGAAAGCCACACAGCTGCGAGTGTTGAAACCTGCTTGACCGAAATCGTCAAGGAGTGGTCGCCTGACCTCAGCAATGTGCCTGCGTATGTGGGGTAGAGATGGGTCACTCAGGAGTGAGCCGGATCTTTTGAGCGGCTCTTTCGAAAGAGCGAGTGATCCGCGCCTCAGTAAAACTGAGCGGTGGTTCTTTGGAAGAGCGGACGGCGGCTCTCTCTCGCTCAGTGAACCGACGGCAGGAGGCGGTTCGCTCTCGCTCAGTGAACCGTGCGTTGTCTCTCGCTCAAAGAGCCGAGAGCGGAAGGTGGTTCTCTCTCGTTCAGTGAACCGAGGTGAGCCGTGCTTTCTCTCGCTCAAAGAGCCGGCAGCGGAAGGCGGTTCTCTCTCGCCCAATGAGCCGCGGTGAGCCGTGCTGAAGTACCTGGATCGCTTTTCGTTTCGACGGCGGCGACGAGTGTTGGCCGTCGCAGGCTGACTCGCGCTACTCGCATCTCGCTCGCTGTGTGCGCTGCGTGAGACAGTTCATCGTGAGCTGGTGCAACACTGAAGACGGACTCCAGATCTAGAAGGGTATTTGGTGTCTTTAAAGACAACAGGTCAACGTAGTTTACGTCCTCATTAGTGCTCATTAGTACAGTTATAAAGATGTCGCCCATATCATCCAGTCCTCTGAACTTCCAGAGCGTGTATTTTAGCACAGCAATAAAACGAATAACATGCCGTGTTGCGTCAAGCCTTCATATTATTTCGTCGTGGCGCATGTTGGAAAAAAATATCATGGCATGATGACACCTCGTTGAGTTTTGATCTGTTTATATGGGCCGCACAGATATTGTTCGACGTCTTTGTTTCTGTCAATGGGTGACGGAAGCTAAACATCTCTTCAAATTTACCGCACATCATGATGGCACCGAAACTGACGGGCACTCTAAGGTATTTTAAGTAAATGAACGTCTTCCAGAAATGCGTCCATTCACAGTGACACACGTTAAAATTAAGTGCTTGATTTAAGACAGGTCCCGACACGAGAGAGTGAAACACGGCAAGTGCTGCTTTCCGTCAAAGCAGATCCCGCATGTACTTTTCAAACGTGAAGGGTGTTGTCTCGCACACAGCGTGGGGAATTCTTCATTGTATCTGTTTAACTCTCCCTTGGTGCGGCTGTAATTACTTATGGAGCTGTTGTAAATATGCGCGGCGCCACAAAAGCGCGCTTTCCAAGCAACGAGCCTTTCTTTGCACTGCCAAGCAGCAGCACAGAAAGGAGGTGCTTCTTTTTTTCCGTTGAAAAAGAAAACCCGGGCCAATTTGGAACGGTGCCGCATAGTTTTTTTTTTACCTCAGGAAGAGAGAGAGAGAGAATAGACTTTATTGATGTCCTGTGATTTTTTTTAGCAGTAATGTGGTTTGTCGAAAGGTGAACGTGCTTCAGAGAAAGAAAAGGAGTTTGCTGTTACAAAAGGGAACAAGCAGCGCAAAATTCTGACAGAACCAAGATGAATAAAGGACGAAAACAGGGCTAGCTTACAAATTTTCTTATCTTTCGACATGATGGTACATATATTCACAATGTCCGTACAAGGTAGCGCCGCACAGCAAATAAATTTAGTGACAATCTGCTAATCCTCCACGAGGAGGATTAGCAGACGATACCACGCTTTCACGTGGCTAGTACGGATTTAGCCATCACCTGACGCGCAGGAACAGGGGCTTTTGCTTGCCTTCTTCGCATTCACGATGGTCAAGAGTCAAGGGTAGCAATATCTAATAATGGGCGGCGCCCTCCATTCCAGTGCATAAACCGAGTTCTCAGCAAGAACATGTCACGTTGTTTCTAGCGAAATGTGCCTATGGAAAAGGCATGGCGACCGGATACGTGGTGATTTGTAGGTGAGCCGGTACGACGCCGATAAGGCTGATTGTATGCCATTCCATGAAGCGGAGGCGGGCATACTTTCTAGGAAGAATAAGGAAGCACGAGCTGATATAGAGTCACAGACAGAAAACACGCTCATACACACGCGCGCAGCGTTTCAACTTTCTTGGTTATATGATTTTCGGAAGACATATTGGTCGAATCAAGTTTTGTGGTATAGTTTTGAGATAAGACTATTATGTATGTTAGTATCTGCTCAGCGCCTCATAATTTGTGCCGCCCACATCACCCTTCAGCGAATGAAAATGTGTCTCTCCTAACAAAACTGCATGAACCGGAAACAAAAACGAGCCAGGCCTGCGCGGAACCGCAGGACAGTGACAGCGTAAGCTGGAGGAGCGGCCTTCTTAGGTGCCATTTTAAACGCTTCAGGAAACTAGTGCAAGTAGAGGTGGTAGGTGTCCCCTGCTCCATAACTCTTATCATTGCGTCAAGTAGGGAAGTACCGACTACGTCATAATTACTGCGGTATTGTGACGTACAGTCTGCATAACTGCACATCTTAGAGAGTCTCTTGCCGTCGTTTTCCCGAGAACGAACCGAACTCTCGGCCCGGCGTCGACGGCGAGCTGCGGTTTGGGCTTCTCTCTGCAGAGCTGTCTGTTGTGCTCGACGTTTCCTTGCTGCAGCCGCGCGCGTAGTTCTACGATTCGCTTCTTCAGCAGCGGTCCGCACCTTACGAGGAGGCGCCTTCAGGTACATCGAAGAGCCAGGTCAGGTTGCTGTCGGGGCTGCGCACATCGCCTGCATGATGCATGGCACGATACGAGAAAACTCCTTCAAAAGGCAGCGCTTTGTAATATTGATGACGGAACTGTTGAAGAAGATTGTTTCATAATGATGGTGTTGATGATGCCTCTGTAATGGGTTCAGAGCTACAAACCATGCAGCCCTGTGTTCTTTCAAATGATTTCTCGAATCGTTATGCAATCCACTTTCCCCGACGTTTAGTGGCGTATTATTATTCTGCCACGTAACATTACATTTTTTAATGCGATTCCTGGGCAGCCGTTATACCTGTTTAGGTCTTTTAGCGAAGATGTTTCGAGCACAGCCGTGGCTCAGTTCCGGACTGGTTTTCGCTTCTGGACGCTTGTGTCTGTTTACCTGACTTTTGAAGAGTCTATGAGCTTAAAAGTGCAAAGTGTGTTTTTTATGCTAGACTGTTATTAATATATGTGCAACTGTATGGTACAGTTTAAACCTTCTTTTGCTTAATATTAATACGTGTGCGACTGTATAGTACAGTTTAAGCGCATTTACGGAAATATTTCCATGCAATAAAGAAAAAAAAAACAGGCGTGGCTCAGTGGTAGAATGCTCGACTGCCACGCAGAGGGTGTGGGTTGGAATCCACGCCGAGGACGTGGTTTGAATCCTCGTCGGTGCTGGTTATTTTTTCTAAAATTTGCGCGATAGCGGTTACGGACGCCGGCGGCGGCGGTGGCGTTGGCGGCGGACAACTACGGCGCAAAAACGGCCTTTGTTGTGATCTCATAACAGGTTACGCTGTAAAATAGAGAAAAGCTCTCACATACCCTGCAGGTAGCTTTTTAATGGTTAGAGCTTATTATACTTAATACTTACGTGTAGTACGATCACTGCAATATAAGGTCCCTCGCAAAGTTGAATTGTGCGGAAGTCATATACGCGGAAGTTATGTGTGCTTCGCTTGCCTTGAGCAGGGATGTTAACAGGGCCCCCAGTGACATGGGCAAACCACGGACGCGAATGCAAGGCAGCAGAACGGCCGCCCACCGCTCCAGCCGGTCCCGTTCTTCCCTCGCGCCAGAGCGTTTTCCCTCGCACCCGGTGAGCCGGTGAGCCGTTGAAATGAACCGGAATGGTTGCAGTGAGATGAGCCGTTCTGAGCCGCTCAGTCAAGTGAGCCGCTTTGCCCATCTCTAATGTGGGGACTGACATTTGTCGAAATATCCGTGCCGCCATGAGTCAGATGGAATGGATTCCACTGCAGTGTCTGGGGTACGCGTTCCAACTGGCGATTAAGGACGCGAAAGCGGCAACTTCGGTAGTGTCATTGCTGTGCAAGAAGGCACGAGCTTTAGTGGGGCACTGTAAACACAGCACTCAGGCAACTCGACGTCTCAAGGACTACCAAGAGCGCATTGAGCTGCCAAGTGTAGGCCTCACTAAAGATTTGGATACGTGCTGGAAGAGCGAACACGGGGTCTCGAGCCGCTTGTTGCAGTTAAATGGCAACTCCAACGATTTTTTAGTTGCCAGGGATCTCAATGAAATTCTAAATATATATTCTACACGGTACTGTAATAATATATGCCAAGCCAGGCGGTTGAAAGTTTTTTAGTTCTCATGAAAATTCATTTAAAAAGTTTAGCGGATTCGCAAGAGGGCCACCCCGTGTTTTTTACGTCATCACCTTCAACGCTGCTTACCCGAGCCAGCGGACCGTCAAAAGCAAAACGGCCATACTTCAACGTTTAAATCATCGCTGTCAAGTTCAGAAGAGCTGGCATAACTCAATACACCGTTGGATGACATCGCCACTGTCATTTTTCTGTCACCAGCTCCATATTTATGATGGCGGAAAGGCTGTGACGTCATCGCATACGCTGCACGAAGCGTCTGCTCGTTTCGGTTTCGGTTTGAAAACGCTTTTCAGTCGGTTATTTAAAATTATTGGCGCGTTTCTGAGCAGACTGAACCATCCTGGCTGCTATAGGACTATCAGTGCCATTGGAAAACATCGATGTTAGAACACGATGAAAATAACCGCTGAAGTTTCCCTTTAAAGAACGCTGTCTCATTTGGAATAGCAACATCAGTAACAAGTGTGAGCTGCCTTTCACCATGAGAGTGGAACGTTGTTGAAAAAGCAGTGCAGATCCTGCAGACTATTGCAGATGCGACTACTGATCTCAGTGGCCAGAAGTACGGCACAGTATTGTCAATTGTGCCATTCCTTTGTGGGACATAACGGATCCTTAAAAGGCACATCATCACAGAAAACAAGGCAGCTTTCTTTTTAAAGGACTTGCAGAAGAGGTTGAATACGTGGTTCCCTGTTTATGCGGAACATGAAGAACTGATGCTCGCGACGCTCTGTGATCCGAGGTTAAAATCTATTTTCTGTACAGGTTCATTTGAACAGTCGCAGGCCGCTGAGCTGCTGGCAGCAGGAACTACCGATAGAGAAACTCGCACGGACTCTCCAGCAGTTTCAATATCCGGAACTATGCTGAAAGCCATCGAAAAGTAGTCGCACCAGCAAGGAAGTCCAGGGAATGGTCCGGAAGACTATCGCACTGCTAGCATAAAAAATAACCATCATCCTAAGCTCAGACCTTACCGTCAAGAGGTGTCAAATTACTTCATTGAGGCCCTAACCACAAAAAAGGATGATCCTTCGAAATACTGGAAAGACCGTAGAGCTGCACTTTATCCACGTATCGCCAAACTCGCTTTGAAATACCTTTCCATCCCTGCTACTGAGGTGCCCAGCCAGCGCATGTTCTCGACGACAGGTAACACTCTGACATCATGGCGAGAAAATCTGAAGCCAGGCCACGTGAAACACCTTGTGTTTTTGCAGACCTATTTGCGGTGTTGCAGCAGCAGCAATTCACTATATTATGTACTCGAGGACATGAGCCGATTTATATTTATTGTTCATATTTATAGTTTTAATAAAATCTTTTGTATTCGATATTTGATTCGATATTCGATATTTTTGGCCACTAATTGGCATTCTTCAATTAGAGATGAAATTTCACTATTCGCACACTCTTGGTCATTACGAGTTATCATCGTCATCATCACCATCATAAATAATAATTATAATAATAATAATAATAATAATAATAATAATAATAATAATAATAATAATAATTGCGCATAAAATCAAATTTTAATTGTTGCTCTTTAGCTTGAAAGAGTTTCTTCGGAACCGCGAAGGCGAAACAAATTCTGGTTACGTGCCCGTTGACGGCCACGTTTGCATCACCTGTTCTCTAAATTGTATGCGGAGGCTCTACGTGCCAGAACCAGGATATGATTATGCGGTACGTTGTAGTGGCTAACGCAGGAATTCTTTCGATCACCTGCCTTTCCTTACGAACCCGCCTATGTGCACAAATGAGTTGGCATTTCGCACCCGACGAACCTACACCTTTGCACTTAGCACCGCAGAACCTAGATTGCCCCAGCGGGTTATATGTTGTCTGTTTCGTCAAGCATTTAATCACGTCAAGTCAGCTATCCATGGAGCAAACACGCACAGCAAGTTGCCAAATTCATCACGCAATGAAGTTTGAAACAATTACATAGAGTTTACTAAATCTCTTAAAGAAGAGAAATTCATACCGTGTTACGTCTACTTAGCGATATACTAATACACCCTAAAGGCCATGAAAAATACTCTGGCTCCATATCCCCTCTCCTCCTCCTGCGCCTGCGCTAATTCTCTCCCCTCCAGAGGGTAATTTTCTCTCCGTGGTGCTCAATTATACCAAGCACTCTCCATTGAAAGTGCTGTTGCTCTGTATTGCACAATCTTTTAAGCTCGTATTTCCCCCTCTTTCCCTTCACATTCGACTGCTATAAGCATGATTGGCTACTGAAGCGTAACAACTAAATCTAAATGTCCTTTGGTGAATGTGGATCTATTATCCGCTGCAAGTTATCGCACTACGTCTTGTACGAGTTAGTTGATGGCTGATCAACCTACGGCAGACTCCGCGCATCGGTCCGTCGTTGTCCAGATGCCAATTTTAACAGGAGCCCACCATTATAACTAAGATAGGAAAGAAGGCTATCCACAAACAAGTCACAGCCGTGATATCCTTGTGAATTACCTGTGAAACGGTATGAGCGGGATATGAACTGAGGCTGAAGTGCCCGAGCCTTCGCTGGCCACTTGTCGAGATACTCTATAGAACGCCTCGAATGCCCCCTTTTTAGCCGCGAACCGTATTAGCAGCGAACAGTTTTTTTCAGCTAACCGTATAAACTCTATCGCATCTCTTTTTACAGTAAAGCTCTTTAAGCTAGCCGTAATTGTTCAGGCGTCCTGCAATACCACGGGACACTACGTTATGTTATTTTGGTGAAAACATTCCACGTGGCATTTCGCTACGCGATTTTGGCGGGAACATGTCACGTGAAATTGCGTTGCGTGATTTTGGCGGGAACATGTGACGTGGCATTGCGTTACGTGATTTTCGTGGGAAGACGTCACGTTACATTGCATTGCACGTTATTTTGAGTGATCACGTGGCAAGTTCCCGCCAAAATCACTTAACGCAATGTTACGCGATATGTTCCCGTCAAAATATCACACCACGGCTCTCAAATGACCTGTGTCAGTAAACTATCGGCCAGCTTCGCTGTTATCCGGCCATGCGCGACCTATTGAGCGCTTAAGTGCACAGCAGGAAGTTTTTATGTCTGCTCATAGCAAATGTATTCAACATGCATTACCTGTAGGAAAGAATTTGTGCGCGCACTCTGTACCGACATATTATAGGTTATGGCAAATGAGTTCTGCAGAAACCCGCAAGGTTGAGTAAAGTTGTGAGAAATCCGCAAAGATTTCCTTGTAGCTTTGTGCTACAAACAGGTAGATGTTAATTTTCCTTGTTATAAGCGTTACTCCACCTTGCGGGTTTCCGCAGAACTCATTTGCCATATTCATGCCCATGTGCTCGAGTTGTCGATAGATTCGCCCTCGCGCTATCAATCGTTAGCCTCCTGGTTAGCTCAACTGTCGCCTTTCCGCTTCCGTGAAGGACGGACGTGTGGTGGCTCGCTCCGTGCGAGGGGCTTCAGCGGCCGCTTCTGGCCGCGGTGACAGGCTTTCTTCTGTACCTTCGGAATATCGGTTTTTGCTGACGACTTTACCTTAGGGTGACAGCATGAAGCAGTGTGTGTTTTTGCACGGTGATTTGGCTAAAAGGCCATATCGGCTGGAAGACTTTCTAGAACCGCTGGAAGACGTGGGTGCCATCAAGGCAATTACCGGTATAGGAGCTTTCTAGATGTACCATATCTGGCTGGTGAAGCTGTAGAGTAAGGCAGACAAGAATGCTTTGCTGAAAACTGGCGGACTACAAGTCAAAGGTGGCTTTCGTGCTGTTATCGACGCCATCCAACAAGACGCCATCTTATATGTACAGTGGGTGTACTTCACCGTCCCAAGTGAGAGTTTTAGGCAAATATTGAGTGACTGCGGAGAAGTCCTAGAGGTTTTCAACAATTGGACCTTCGCTAGTTTTGAACATGCAACATCGACGACGAGGGTTGTGCGACTGAGGATCAAGAAAGGTGTGGTGCTTGACGACCTGCCGCAATTTCTCAAGTTTCAAGGGTGCACTGTACTCCGGGTGGCCCCGCGTAAAAGCGTCGCCATGTTTGAAAATGCCGTATATGCAGGAACATATACGACGAGATTGCAGGACACCGCGCTGCAGTGTGTGCCGGGGGTTGGAACATGCAAGGAAGGATTGTGCCAGAAATTACGCGAGAGAAGCTAAAACCGCTTTCCCTACTGACGAACTCGAGGAGACCATAATGGACGCAGAAAATGTCGAAATGTCTGCGCCAAACAGCAACGCCAAGAGACGTGAAGCGAAGGTTTTGGTGAACGACGAAACGACAAGGGATGCGCCGACACCAGATGGCGACGAGTTACGACAGACAACAGAAGAGCACCCTGAAACAGGCTGCCGGCAAAGCATCATTAAAGAAATTGAAGAAGAGATGAAAGATAGTGCCGAGACCTGAGCAGCATAAGTGAACGCCGAGGATGGGGCAGTGGCCGCTGTACGCGCGAACCGTCCCCGTGTAGGAATCGCAGAACGCAACCTGAAACGCCTGGAGCGTCCGTGCATGGCAACGCGTCACCGGTGCCAAGGGTAAAAAATGCGTTCCCGACACGCGGTCCGCATCATCTTCGCTAGTCAGGTTTGGATTCGGGAGAAGTAATACCCCGGAGTTCCCACTGCATGGTAAGGGTCACGGTAAGCGTAGATCCGTTCTTTCGTCCTTACCGTGATCACGATTAATATAAGTGCACCTCTGCGTATTAGCACGCTGAATGTACAGGGCCTGGAAGCGCGTCGCAAACAATATCCGGTAATACGCCTGACGCAAGAAAAGTATTTTTACTGCTTGAGGTCCAGGAGACTAAGGTTAGTGGAAAAAACGCGACTGGCAGCTTGTGAACATAACCCTACAGTATTGTAACTACCCCCCCCCCCTATGTAGTGCCCACATGGGCCCTTAGCGTATCTGAATAAATAGATATCATAGTTTGCATTACGGTATAATGCTGCAGTAACACTCTTGGTTGGGCTAGTTGGTACATTCTTAACACAAACTCTGTAGCGAAAAAAAACACGGACGAAGAAAAGCGCCTGTGTGTGTTCCTTCTTTTCTTCGTCCGTGTTTTTTTGCGCTACCGAGTTTGTGTTAAGAACGGTATAATGCGTGACTAATAAGGGCACAGATTGTACTTAACCCAAAGAAAACAAGAACTAAATTACTTACTAGAAAAAAATGTAATGTAGAGGCAATCAGAGCGAAGGAGGACGAATTTAAAGTCGCCCTAAGCAACAAGTTCGAGGCCTTAGACGAAAACGGTGACGATTTAGAACAAATAAACAAAACCATAACGAAAACAATCCTTGAAACCGCGATAAAAGTCGGTGGTAAAACAACAAAGCAAGCAAAAAGCAAGCTGTCCCAACCTACCAGGGACTTAATAAAAAAACGACAACAAATGAAAGTAACTTCATCAAAAATAAGATAGAATTCGCAGAACTATCAAAATTGATCAGTAAAGCCAGGCAAAGAGATGTAAGAAAGTTTAACATGATAGAAATAGAGAAAGCAGCAGAAAAAGGCACCAGCATTAAATCGGTCAAAAAGAAACTGCACTTAGGACAAAACAAAATGCATGCGCTAAAAGATAAACGAGGTAACGTTATCAACAGTTTCACCGAAATAGTTAAGGTAGCAGAAGATTTCTACTCGGAACTGTACAGCTCTCAGACAGACCATACAACCTTAATAGAAATAGAACCAGAGGAGAACACCGAAATTCCATGTATAACCGCTGACGAAGTCAAAAAAGCTGCCAAAGGCATGTCCCACGGTAAAGCAGCTGGTGACGATGGTATAACAGCCGACTTGATCAAAGACGGAGGAGATATTGTACTTGAAAAACTTGCATCGCTCTTCACGAAATGTATCAAGACATGCAGCGTACCGCGCAGCTGGAAAAATGCTAATATAATTCAAAAGGACAGAAAGTTGAGCGAGTTGGTATCAGTCCATAATCAAAGAAGAGGCGTGCAGGACACGGACACAAAGAGAGCAGTGAACACCACGAACCCAGTGGTGTACCCAGTGGTGAACCACCCAGTGGTGAACACCACGAACACCAGTGGTGTTCACTGCTCTCCTTGTGTCCGTGTCCTGCACGCCTCTTCTTTGATTATGCTAATATAATCCTTATCCACAAGAAAGGTGACATAAAGGACTTAAAGAATTATAGACCAATCAGCCTACTCCCAGTAATATACAAGCTATTTACAAAGGTAATTTCTACAAGGATAAGAGAAGCACTCGACTTTACCAACCGAGAGAACAAGCTGGTTTTAGGAAAGGTTACTCGACAATGGACCACAGCCACGCTATCAACCTGGTAATTGAGAAGTACGCGGAATATAACAAACCTCTTTATATGGCGTTTATCGACTACGAGAAAGCATTTGACTCCATAGAAATACAAGCAGTTCTAGAAGCTCTACGTCGACAAGGGGTACCTGGCGTATACATGAAAACCATAAACAACATATACAAAGATTGCACAGCCACACTACTCCTACATGAGAGAAGCAGAGAAATCCCGATCAGGAGAGGTGTGAGACAGGGAGATACAATATCCCCGATGCTATTCACTGCATGTTTAGAGGAAGTCTTTAAACTTCTAGACTGGGAAGAAAAGGGCATTCGAATAGACGGAGAATATCTAAACAATTTAAGATTTGCAGACGACATTGTGCTCTTTAGCAATGATGGTGACGAATTACAAAACATGATTGATGACCTAAACAGGGAAAGCATTAAAATTGGATTAAAAATGAATAGGCAAAAGACCAAAGTTATGCTCAATAGCTTAGCTAAGGAACAGGAATTTAAAATCAACAATGAACCCTCACAATGTGTAAATGAATATGTATATCTGGGACAGTTAATATCAGGAACTCCTACCCAGGAAAACGAAATTGTCCGTAGAATAAGGCTGGGCTGGAGCGCATTCGGAAGGCATTACGAAATCATGACCGGAAACTTACCGCTCTCATTAAAGCGAAAAGTATTCAATCACTGCGTTCTCCCAGTACTAACGTACGGTGCAGAAACATGGAGAATAACGAAAAAACTAGAGATGAAACTAAGGAGCACGCAACGTGCAATGGAAAGAAAAATGATAGGGGTAACGCTAAGAGATAGAAAACGAGCGGAATGGATCAGAGAACAGACAGGAGTAGCCGATAATATCTTATCAATTAAAAGAAAGAAGTGGACCTGGGCAGGACATGTCATGAGGAGGAAAGATAACGGATGGACAGTAAGAGCGACGGAATGGATACCAAGAGAGGGAAAACGCAGCAGAGGTAGGCAAAAGGTTAGATGGAGCGATTAAATTAAAAAGTTTGCGGGCATAAAGTGGAACCAACTTGCTCAGGATAGGGTGGATTGGAAATCGTTGGGAGAGGCCTTCGTCCTGCAGTGGACCTAAACAGGCTGATGATGATGATGATAATGCGTGCGTCAGGCATGCGGTGGGAACATATGCTGGGTGTACCATTTTTCTTAAATCTTCTACTGGAATTGTTGTGGAAGAGGTTTCGAGTGGCTTCCGAGGGAGTTTTGTTTTCTGCGATTTTTCCTACGGCGATGCGAATTTTAGAAATACCTGTGTATGCACCTACAATTTTGCGTGACAAATGTTTGTTCTTTTATCAGTTGTACATGTGTACCTAAGTTGTGGAAGGTATGTGACTCTGTTGGGTGACTTCAACTATGTGCTCGCTCAAGAGAATTCTTGAAATGCTACGATGATAAACGACGAAAGCGCCGCCTTACTGACAGAGTGTTTCAGAGAGTTTTCCTTGAACCATACGGCACTATTTGCGAAAGGCGCGTATTGTCAACACTACACACACTTTCAAGGCACGAGTCATGCACGATTAGATCGACTATATGTCTTTTCCGGAATGGCGCCCTTTTGTCAAAAATATGCATTTGAAGCTGTTTCCTTCAGTGATCACTGCTTGCTATCAATCGAGATTGGGCAAAAGTGGAAAATAAAGGTTGTATGGGATAGGTGTAAGTTTAACTCCAAGCCACTCACGGATAATATCTTCGTAGATAAAACAAGACACATGGAAAAGTTTTCGGGCAATACAATGTGTAGTGCTGCGGAAAGGTGGTAAACATTCAGGCTAAGGGTAAAAATCATTGTAATAGAAAGGGATTACTACCTGAAATATCAGGCTCGAAAAGTGGAGCATGACCTCGGGTTGGAGCTACTTAATTTGGTACGATGGCAACGGAAGACCCGGGAGTTACGAAGGATGAACTGCAGATTGTTAAAAGCAAAATTCGCTGCTTAGAAGAAGAAAAATATAAAGGTCCAGTTATACGCGCACGTGCTGAGAAGTATCTCGTCGGTGAAGCACCAGGAAAGAGAGCACGGTCAGATGAGAAGGATTATGCTCGAGTGAACGAGATACTAGAAACAGAATATTGCAGTAGTACAGTGGACATACAACGCACTAGCATCATGAAAGCCTTTCAGAATCACTATCAGGAGTTGTTTGCATACCGTGAACCCAGGATTCGGTTTATCTTACAAGAAATGCTCACGCTTGAGGCAGAGGAAAATAATCTAGTAGAAATACCTATAAGTATAGAAGAAACTGAGAGTGCTATAAAAGACCTCAGCGCAGGAAAATTGCCTGGTCCACATGGCATTAACGCCGCCTTTTCAAGGCGTTCAAGTATGAAATGGCAGAAGCACTGCATGAGGCCCTGCCCAATCATTTGATCGGGGGACAATTACCTCCATCGAACGTGCGCACACAGTGCTAATTCCGTAAAGGAAAAGAGGAACACATCTAACAGGAAGTAACGGAATTCAGGCGAATTACATTTAGAGGCATTGACTACAAAGTATTTATGCAAATTCTTGCGGGGAGATTACAGGGAGTTATAAACAAGTTAGTTGGGTCGCGTCAGACCTGCAGTATTAAAGACAGGTGTATATTAACGAACATCCACGTAGCCAGAAGCATCTTGGAGTATTGCGACAGCGCGTTTCTTAAAGTAGCCATGAGACATATTGATCTAGCTAAAGCTTTTGACATGATGCCACATAATATCCTGCCTTTATTAAATAACCATGTAGGTCTTGGTCCCATCATGGGTAGAGGTGTTGAATGGCATCTGAAAGCGCAACTGCGCATCTGACTGTGCATGTAGAACTTTCGCAGCGCGTACAGGTACTTTATTCAGCGCTCCAAGGATGCCCGTAGTCCGTCACTCTTTTCCTTTATTCTTAGAACCACTCTGCCGGAAAATCACTAATCACACTGGAATCAGAGGGTTTACGTTATTCGCAATGCCCACGGACTATAGGGGGCGCACTGGGCGATCCAAGATGGCGGTCCGGAGGAGGGTCGACCCGTCTGAAGAGCGTCTGCTAGCATGGGCAAAGATAGGACGTGCGGGCATAAGCCCCGTGCCGCTTTCCCCGGATGAAGTCACGAGCTGCACTGAAGTGTATATGAGACCAAAATACTTGCTTAAATCACAGACACCACCAAATGCCCGCAACCTTAACATTTGCTGCAACGCGAAAGGCTGTTTCAGCCCGTGAGCGTGCACCAACGATGTGTTGCGAGATCCTGTGCGTTCTAAGGAAAACCAGCACGTGTAACGGAATTGGCGTATGAACTAGACGACACTTCGAGGTACGTACCGAGCCTGCCTGGCGTATTTCGTGCTGTAGTGCGCAGCTAGTGGCTAACACTATGGATTTGCTTCTGGGCACCACGCGTTGAACGTGACGGTTTTAAAACATGTAGCGCCGTCACCATTACTTTCGCGGTCAGGAACGCGAACTTAGCAGAAAGCAATCGCGTCTTTGTGGCGTTGAACTTCTCAATCAGTCGCACTTGGGCAGAAACCAAGCCTCAAGTCGGCATTTACTAGTAGGACACTTCTGAATCTAGTCCCGTTTTTGCTACCGCAGTCCATCGATCCGATCGCAGCTTTGTGCTATCCGGATGCGCTATCAATCGAAATCCACGCATCAGAATCGAACGACTAGGTCCCACCTGAGTAATGTCGTTCTAGTCGAGAGCTGAATGAACTCAGCCAAATTGATTCAATTGTTGGATCGCGTGGCAGCGACGTCGTTCTCGATCGTTATGATAAGGCTCGATTGCGGTGAAAGAGGCCCGTGTAGGCAGCCGATTCGTATCCGTTACGGCAGCTGTTCCAACTCATCTCCGGCCATTTCTTTGTAAATTCCCCCGGCGAACCGTATCAACGTTTCAATTATGTCAATACCATACTCTTACGGCGAGCCATGCGATTGAAATTCACATTTAAGGTGGCGGTTGCGGTAGTAAGATAACGAAATCTGCTACTGTGCGCGTGGAGAAACACACACACACGCACACACACGCACACACACGCACGCACACACACACACACACACACACACACACACACACACACACACACACACACACACAGGTCCCCTGCCATTTACCTAAGTGAAGTTGGGGTTAAATATAAATGGACGCCTCAACCATAGCATTTCACCTCACCACTTCATGTGATTTGCACTTCACAACATGTTTTTGTTAAGAATGTGTCCCTGTTGTCCCGCGCGGCATGCTCTCTTACTGTGAAGTCTGTATACTGACACCACTTGCCCTTTATGAGCAGCAATGTAAAGTGACACTTTCTCATTCAACTCATTAAAACTGCTTTGGTCATATTCCACTCTGAATGGTTGCTTGGAGTACTGCTCTGCAACATCAAGATCAGTGTTTGTGCCTGATGTGCAAAAACAGTTTTTTTTTGCATTTCTAATGTTCAAAAATTTATTGGGTTATTTTAAAATGTGCACATTTAAACTAGCCTGGAAGCTCATTTTTTTGGCCACAGGGCAGTTTTCTGCAGATTTACTTTAACAGAGATACCTAGTGGGCAGACTACGATAATCAAATCAATTTTATTTTCATTTTGTCATACAGAAAGGACTGTGGAAAAAAGCTCTCATTGAAACACTTGACTAGTTCGCAGCACTGTACAAAAAGAAAACAGTCACAGCAGTAACAGCATACTGATAAGTAAAAATAATAATTTGGAACATCACATTGTATGTACAGCAAGGCGTACAGAATAATGAAGTACAAATGTAAAACTTATACTAATAGTGCAAGGTGATAAAATGACTTATTTGCACAGAAGTACTGCTAGAGATAACAACATAGTGCATGGGATGTCCCGTCTTTGTCAGACAGCCTGGCACATTCATTACCGTAATTGTAAACTGTCTCATGACAGCAATACAGTAGAAATGCTTACGAATGGCTGCGGCGGTGGTAGTGTGGTTGTGGTGCTCGGCTTAATTTTAATAAGAATGTGTGCTCGATCCTAGCCATGGTGGTCGCCTTTTTAATAGAAGTGAATATTCTCGAGGCTCACGTGCTGTGTGCTATCAGTGCACGTTAAAGAACTCCAGGTGGTCAAAATTTTCAGAGCCCTCCCCTACAGTGTGCCTCAAACATATTGTAGGTTGGCATGTAAAACCCCTGAAATTATGAACATATGTAAGAATCCACCACTTCAGCACTGGCAGGTAATTTTACTCTGCAGCTACATCAAAAAACTTGAGAAACTGGCAAGGAAAAGCTGTATTTTTTCTATGTAAATGATTTTGTTGCAATATAGGAGGGTCCTTCGTTGAGGGGAACAGTGTTTGTGGCTTGTGCTCTGCTGCAGCTACCTGAAGTGCCGACAGTTGGATGCAGGATGAAAAATGTCTGCCTGTGGCATCACCTCTTGATGGTTGAAATAGCCAGGCATAGCTTACTCAGACACAAAAATGACATACGAGAAAACAAAAAAGGGTCGACAGGATGAGCGTGCTTGTCTGTTCAGGCTTGTTTTTTGGTTTGTCGTTTCGGTGTTTGAGCAGCGTGCTGAAATAGCCCACTACATGCTGGACCTGCACCCCTACATGGCAAAATGGCTTCTCTTTTCCGCCAGTCTACTGCTTCTAACCATACATATTTGATACAATAATCAATTGAACTGCTCCTCTCCACTTGTTGGTATCATGAGGAGCCGGCGCACGCACTGCTTTGACTACTCACACGCATTTCCCTCTCGTAAAAGACCCCCTTCTGTACTAAGCAAGACAATGTGAAGAAGGACAGTTGAAAAACATGATCCACGCCATGCAGCGCTGACTAGCAAACGACTTAACTGTGGCAAAAGACATATGTAAATACATGCGGAACATTTCCATGTAACAAGCAAAACACAAACCAAAATAAAAAATAGTGAAATAACCGTATGCAACATAAAATAATAAATGGAAAGGTCATCATAACATGATACTCTGTGCGCATGGCAAAAGTGGTAATTTATAGCATGTTAACAGAAAGACACAATTTCATTGTCTGAGAGTACACGAGACCAACACACACTTATCTTTTAGCAATGCAGTGTTATGGGCCTCAAAAATTTCATGCGTGGATTCGCTCTTGCTCCTTGCTAGCAAGTCACATTTTTAAAAACGGGGGCAACAACCACAATCTTGCAGTGAACACGAAAACGGCCACTGAGGCACTAGTTATATTGTTGTCATACTCACGAAGCCTCTCATTTAAACATCCACCATTCCAGGCACGTTAACATTTAACACATTGGCCTACCCGCGTCAGTTTGTGAGAGAGTTTATATAGGCAGGGTATTACAGTGCATCTGTGAAGCTTGCTTTTACATATTGTTATTGTTACTCAATCGTTCATTACATTTACACTAATTTCTTTCACTATGTTCTGTGCAACTGAAGCCAGCGTGTGATAAGGACAAGCAGCTTTTATCAGTACAATCACCTGCGGGTCCAGTTGGTGTGCATTCATAGTGGTACAGTGTAAATAAACGAGACACAAGAACGGGAGAGGAGACAAACCTCCTGTTCTTGTGTATTGTCTCCTTTCTTCTTGTGTCTCATTTATTTATGCTTTGCCACTATAGATGATCACCTGTGCCTGATAACTATACTCATAGAGTGCATGCATGATTTCTTGAGTGCGTTGGACATGCACAGCTTAGTGTTTCTGCCTTTTATTAACTTCAATGAGTGGCTTCGTGATTGAGCTCTTCTAATGTACAGGTTACAACATTACAAACATTACATAAATGAAATATAACAAACATTACATACAAGTCATACTTTGCAAATTGCTACAGATGTCACAGAAGTGCACAGTCATCCTGTGGCACATAATGTAAATCTGTCGGCTAACAGCATAACGAGGGTGGGCTCTTAACTACTTTATTAAAGTGTCTCTTTGCTGCATCAGATATTATGTACAACAGGCATAGTATAAAAACATACCACCTGAAAGAGCTGCAGACACTCGAACTTGTTTCCAGGCCAGTGCTAACAACCAAAAAGAGCTGTACAAGCTGATCTCATCATTTGCCTTAATTTCAAGTAAATACTTGATGAGCTGAGCTTATCAACTACGTTAAAAGGCCTGAAGCAATGCTGCTTGGCAGCATGAAAACTTGCTGAATAAGGCATTGAGGCCAGCAAATGACAGATGAAAGGAGATTTGCTACCTGCTTCCCAACTTATTACCGATTCTGCTGATCGAAAGTAGGCACAGAGTTGTGTTGAATTCCTGGAGACAGCACATATGTTTTACAGCCATCAAGGCTTACCTAGCATCACTTCCTTATGCTAGTTTAGACATTTTCTTTGGCCAAAGCTACTGCATCCACCAGCCTTTTAGAGTACCGCCCCTGCTTGGCGACATCTCAAAAAGGCCGCTTCTTTCTTACCAAACAATACGTATCACTAAATTCCTTTGGCGAAGCTACGGTGTCTACGATTTTATGTTTATAATTACGAACATGTAATATTTTTGCAGTAGTACCATGCCTCTGAAATTTAATTTCAGCAGAATTTACTCTGGTGTTCCATTTATGATGGAAATTTGTCCTCAATTTAAAGTGTGATTGTACAATTTCGTCAACTTGCTCATTGCCTCTGGTTGTTCCAAGTACTTGCTAATAAAAATAAATTGTTTCTCAATCGATAAGTACTCGTGTAATTTTCATCATCATAATTTCCTTCTTTTTCATTTCATTTGGTTCTATTGGTTACACTGTAAATGGCATAATGAAAGAAAAAAGCCACAAGAAGACAGCTGTTGGGGCTTTTGACCCCTTGTGCAACATATGGCAGCAGGAGAATGATCTTTTGGGCATCCAGAAAGTGAACGTTCCGTTTTGCCTCCCGCAGTTGCTTAGTGACACAGCGCCATGACTTGCAAATAATAATGAATGTGCAAAACTTTTAGTGTCACGATCATTAGGGAGTGTGGCTCATGTGAAACCGAATGCTTGCTTTTCGAATGATCTGAAAGTTCTGCTTAAAGAGCTGTGCACAGACATTATTATGTACAAAATAAGTGTACAAGTAACTGGAATGACACACTACTCAAAATGAAAAGACAGTGTCTGGAATGCTTTTTGACAAGTTTTGTGGCAACTTTGCCACACGATAAACTAGAATGACTGGTGATCCAGTGACTAATATGGGATTTGTAGTGAACAGAGGTTTTTCCACGACCCAGATGGTGCAAACATTTAGAGGGTATTTTGCAAGTCTGAATGAACACGCATTACATAAATGAAAATGTTATCCCATATGCCACATTATTTATTGTGATATCTACTTTGCACTCGGGGTTTCATTATACAGCATGTTATCATACACGCATTACACAAATGAAATCGTTATACTGCATCTCACATTATTTACTGTGATATCTATTTTGTACTCAGGGTTTCATTATGCAGCATGTTATCATATCGTGCATCGTAGCCGTGTTTACTGTTGTGCGTTTATTTTTGTTATACACACCACATTTTTAAAATCTACAACGCTATGTTAACATTGCGTCTATCTAAACGTAATAATTTCTATGTGTTTATAAATAATATGTGTTTATGTTGAAAGACAAGTGTTTATATGTTGTGACATCACAGCGACCTGCACTTATTGATGACTTATAACGCCATGTGTTTCTAAAACTACTAACGTTTCAAATAAACCTTCCATTTTAACTTCAGCACTGCGCTGCGTTTGTCTTGTGCCTTTTTGAGTCCTATAGTTCGTGCTGCCTACTTAGCCGTGCTTTGTTAGAGCTAACGAGCCTGGATGGTGTCCTTAGGCGGCAATTCGGTGACCAAAAAGCCATGGATGGTGTCCCCAGATGGCACATAGGTTAGCATGGCTCTAGCACACAATCCATTGTTGAGAAAGCCTGAATGGAATCCTGCTAATAGTCCTATCGATAGTGGCACGGACAACCAGGGAACCATCAGCAGTGGCTCTTGCTCGTGCAGAAGCCATGGTTCACATGGTGATAGAAATCCAGTGAACCCTACCGCCATGGGATGGTGTTGCACTATGGCTGCCATAGGAACACGATCCTCACAAGCTGTGCCAATGTAATAAGGAAATGTGACTGTAAGCTTCCGTGTCAGTTGTCCCTGTTTATTTCCCATTTGGTCCCCATCATTGCGGCTGCTTCAGTGCTTCTGTCAACTCCGGTGTCAACTGCGCACGTCATCCTCACAGTAAATAATGTTTCTATAACAACATTTTTTGAAGTGTCAGAAACTCATGCTATTGGTTAGGTCACTTAATTTTTTCTTTACTGTAGTGAATTGTTTATTTTTGATAGCTCAAAGGCTCCCGAGGGGGCTTTACATGAAGGGTGGGTGTGTGCATTTCAATTAACATAGGTTAGTTCTTTGACAATGTGTTTAAAATAAAGAGGGTTCTCGTAGTCAAGAGTTCAACGAAAGTTCGTCTGGTCAGGCATTGCATGAGGTAATATACGGCCACTGACCAAGTCTGATGTCATCTCAAGAGGGTTCTCATGACATATAGTTGAATTGGGATGGTCATTCCAATCTCTTGAGGTGTGCACAAAGAATGAAGATGAGTCTTGGTTTGTCCTGGAGGAGGATATACGGTGTTGTCGGGGTTGGTGCAGTTTGAATGGCGAAGGACTGGCCAAATGTTGGGAGTCCGGGGACGTATATGGAAGAACTTGTGGAATACTGCAAGACGGGACACTTTTCAGTGACGTACAAGGTTAGGTAGCTTAGCTTGCGACGTTTTCTGGTACGGAAGTGTATGAACGATCAGAGAAAATAAACCATGCTGTGTAATCTTGAATTCCTTATAACATGTTAACTTGGTTACTTTTGTAGGGATTCCAAACTACACATGCGTTCTTTCTACAATCGCTAGCCAGGACTGTTGCATTCCTTGGTCACTCAATCATTTGAATATTATACAAGTAATTACAAGAAGCCAGGAGATGGTGCAGCCGTGTGGTTTTCAAAGCCTGCTGTCCTGAGAGACTGTGTGAAATAAAGCAAAATAAAAGCCAAGTAATAAGTTTAGATAAGCCAATGACTTTATTGATAAAGCTTTGAATAGATGTGCCTGAACAAGTGCTGTAGTAAAGCTTCTGTGCACTCATGCTAGGTAATTAGAACAATCTTCCAGTAAGCTCTCTTGTAAAGGCTTTATTAAATGAAAGCATGTATACATATATAAAGAATAAAAAAAGGCTGCCAGATTTTATGTAGTTTGCATACACGATACACATTCTAGTCATGAACACATCCGTAGAGTTTAACCATAATACCCTCTGAGGTTAGTAACATATGCCTTGAGATATCCTTACAGATGTTAGTGCACTGCTGCAGCTGTTTGAACCGCCCTTGCACAACTAATCTGTGACATTACGCCACGGATGCAGATGCCACAGATATTAGCAGGTGCCAGCAGCCTTCTTATGGTTAATGTCCGCATTTGGGAAAAACTGTGACGCGATATGCCAATCGAAGAGTCATGCTCAGACATAGCCATGCACATTTGTCTCTTGGGTGCTCCACGTTCAGCACACAGAAATATGAATCTCGAAATTTAAGCACGCATACGCATTCTTTTAGCAGCATCGAATAATTTCCCAGCAGTAACGCCGTTCGGACGGTATTGGTGAAGTTTAAAAACGGGCCCGGCTTTCCGCGATTGCACGTTTCGCTACTTTAAAGCGACGCATGGGTAATAAAAGACGATGTTCTTAGCAGGACAATGAATCAAGTTTGCCCAGCTGGGTTTTATTAACATGGATATAAACGAATGCCATCGGTCATTCAAGCTTAATCTCCAACGGAATGCGACTGCTGGACACCCCGCGACACAGTCGATCTGTACTTCGTCCCAGTGCATATGGGACGCACGCGGCCCCGCGGATGACTGAACACTCACCACAAAGATTCATAACAGCGCTTTCCTGACGAATGATAAAGCGCCCTATTTTAATGCGAGACCTTTCCATTGCGAAGGCCCTCATAGTGCTTAATTATCAAACAGGAGATCGCGAGCTCACGCGACTCCCCCGCATGCAGTGTTATGCGCTTCGATCGTACAATAAAAGAACACGAACGGATAATACGTGCAAGCGAAACAGCGTGATTTGCTACAGGAAAGTTCAGACAACAGTACTTCACTTACAACGTGGCTTGAAAAAACCTTGCGGAGCTGGAACATATGTACGGTGTGGGCTTTCGTTGGCAGCGCGGCTTGCCCGAGGAGCTTCACCATGTATTTTCACAAAAGCTTCGCGTCTCGCAAGAAAGAATAAGGTTTATCCCGTCACCGGTCCCAGATTTATTCACTGCTGCACGAAACATTCCAGGTTGTCGTGTTCTTTTTCCTTGCCAACGCGCTAACAATCGGGCTAGCACACACGAACAGGGCAGCGGCGGTCAGGGCGGCCATCTCGTCGTCTGCTAACCCTCCTCCGGAGGGTTCTCCTCTAATCCGTTTGATGGCGTGACAGTCTACGGGCATTGCCAATAGTCATATGAAGTGCACATCCTGGCATACGCTGACAATATTGCGCTTTTTGTTGTTGATAGGGAGAGTATCGGTACATTGTTAAAAATCGCTAAACATTTTTGCGACACAAGTGGCAGTTTAATGAATGAGAAAAAAAGTGTGGGTCTGTGGCATGGAAATTGGGATGCCACGTCCAGTGTGCACATGTTTCAAGATATTCAGCGGCTCACGACACGCACTTAATATCGGGATGTTCCATCAACAAGTACCAAGAAAACAAATCACTATGGCTCGGAAAAGCAGAGGTACTTCGCGTGACAGCTGAATCGTGGGGTGACAGAGATTTGTTCATTTTTTCACGTTCTGAAATTTGTAACGTTTTTCTCGCTGCTAATGTTATGTAACTTTTGTAAGCACTATGTAAGCACCACACGTAAGAACACCCAAAATATAGACCGCATGTTTGCCACGTTTATCTAGAGCCCTACGTGGGAGCGTACAGCAAAAACCAATTTGTTTCGTTGGGTTAAGAAAGGAGGGCTCTCTCTGTGTCATTTGTTCCTCAACCAAGTGGTATCGCGGTTCGTGTTAATAAGACCCTTTTCTGTGTTGTTGTTTTTTCTCAAGCAATGCTGTCAGGTTCGTTGCCTGACTTTTCTGTGCCTTCGGACATAACACCACGTTAGACGACGTCGCCGTTCTTGCACCGAAGTTGTGTTGTCATATCGCGTTGTCATATCGCATAGAGCAAGGTTTTCACTTGACTACCTCTCCGACGTTTAAAGCAAGCGTATTATGAAGGACCTTATTGATAGTGTTTTCCCATTGCCAATCTATCAATTAATTTATCAAAACGAACAAGGACAGGACGTACTAAAGAGGGTTAAGAACATGTGCATACCACCGACTGTCGAAACACTCCTTTTCAGCTGCATACTGCAACATAACCGGTCATAACGTGGCTTGAAGAACGATTTATTTATGTACCATGGGGAAGCAGGAGTTTTTTGTGTAATAAACGAGGGACGATTGAACATGTATTTATTGACTGTGACCATACCATTTTCATTTGGGACATATTGCAAAGAACTAAAGAGTTGCCACTAAATACCTATGACATTCGTTTTTGACCACTAACAGTGACATTGAACCAACAGATATCTTGTTGCTTGGTCTCTATGTGTAGTATGGAGCATCCTGTTGTCATATAGGCATTGTGAAGTGAGAGTTCCATCTGTACATAATTGTTTTGTAGAAATGGCTGTCAGAGGTGCAAGGCGTATATAAGAAGTGTGATGGTGACCAAGATGTCATGATTATTTGATTTTCAACGCACATGAAACTTTTGTGGTGAGCTCATGTTAAATACCTTGTGCCTTGACATTGCTTGCTAAGGAGCAGCAGTTTTTAAATATTTTTTGTAAACACACCAAGTGGTACATTGTGTTAGCGCATTCTGCAGGTTTGCATTGCCCACATGCCGTTTGCCGATAAATGCCTACTCACAGTGCACGACTTTTCATTTATACTCTGTTGATTTGTTGTTCCTTTGTCATCCTTTTTTTTTCTTTTTTCGCGAATGCTTCAGATTTAATCGACAAGCTCTCGTGTACTTGGTTTTAATAGCGATATCACGCCCCGCCACGGTGGTCTAGTGGTTATGGCACTCGGCTGCAGATCCGAAGGTCGCGGGATCGAATCCCGGCCGCGGCGGCTCCATTTCGATGGAGGCGAAATGTTGAGGCCCGTGTGCTGTGCGATGTCAGTGCACGTTAAAGAACCCCAGGTGGTCGAAATTTCCGGAGCCCTCCACTACGGCGTCTCTCATAATCAGAGCTGGTTTTGGGACGTTAAACCCCACAAATCAATCAATCAAATCATAGCGATATCATGAAAAACGTTCGATTATGCATCGTTCCTGGTGGTGCGTGTGCAAAGGGTGTGAATTCATATAGACCCGCTTTGGGCATTCCGAAATATAGTTGCAAGTTTGCGTCTCTCCCGCGTTCCTTCTTTTCTTCGTCTGTTTTTTTTTTTTTTGCGCTACCGTGTTCGTACCAAGAATTTACCAACTGGCCCAAACAAGAGTGTTACTGCAGGTATCGATAACGGTTCACTCTAACGTCAATGTCATTGTTCTGGAGAATGATTAGAAAGACGTAGGCGAACATAAATAATTTCAGATAACTGATTTGATGATTGATATCTGGGGTTTACGTGATTGATATATGCGGTTACGGTTTAGCTACGATACGAGACGCCGTAGTGGAGGGTCACGGAAATTTCAACTACCTTGGGTTCTTTAGCGTGCGCTGCCTTCGCACAGCACACGGGCCACAACGTTTCGCCTCCTTCGCAATGCAGGGTTCGATTCCGCGACGTTCTGATCAGGAGCCGAGTGCCATAGCCACAGAGCACCGTGGCAGGGCGTTTGAGATACCTTAGGTTGAGAAAAGTGCGTATTCATCTCCCTGTCAAGCTTCGCCAAAAGCGAAAAAAAGTCATGTACACACAGTGCCATATATGCCGGTATGGGCACACCGCTGTTGTGTATAAGCTCGATGTTATTTCATTCAATCAACAGAGAATGCATTATCGATGCAAATATTCCTGCCATATTATCAAATTTACCCGCTACCAACCCGATCAGTGCACCCGTGCAGGCAGGTATGAATTGTTCGTACCTTTTGAGTGGTGTGAGCGGAGACAGGTTCCACTGTTAGCCAATGCCCCAACTCGTATCCAAAATTGCGTCGGCGCTATATAAAATACACGGTGCACTAATTTGGCACTGAGCGTGAGTGGTCAAATACTCTTGAAGTATACTCAACACGCTCCATACTTAAAAAGAGATTGCCAAAAGAAGCAGTAAGTTATCGACATGCTCATCAACTTGGCCTTGATGGAGCGCACTGCAGAGTGCACTTGGGGCTGGAGATGTAAAAAAAGCATTCTTATAATACCAACAGGAACAGCACAAGGCTCACGCGCTGTTTTGCAGGGCACATTGCTACGAAGTGCACCTTGAGAAATACGTGTTATGTACCCGCGGACAGCTACGCTTGTCCGTTACTGAAGGGAAACGTTAAAATGCTTCGCCGTTCACAAGCACAGACGATTTTGGTAGCCTGCTATACCCCTCAATGTGCCTTTTCAAATTTATTAGTGGATTTCAGCTGCACCAATCGCAGGATTTTCCAACACTGTAAGATGCAGCATGAGTGTATTGTAGGCGCGTGTGCTGTCCGTTATGAGCCGATCAAACGGCCCTAATCTCACTGCAAGCCATTAACACTGCAAAGTCCTTTTTCGAAATGTAACTGGAATTTTCCTAGTAAATTATGCACTGTTTACCAAAGGCATCAAGTGTTCGTACAAATATGCACAAAGGAAATGCAGTATCTAAAGTTCAGTTGCACACGGAAAACATGCGCTACAGCAGTGTGTTGGGGAACACGTTTGTGAGTGAAATGTGCGCCTAGCGCACTTCTGATAGAATATGATGCTTGTGCAATTCATCTGCGCTAAACGACGCGTACGTAAATGCATGCAGGCGATCACTGCACGTGTTGCAGAGAGCGACACAATATATTGGCGTAGGAAGAATCATTTAAATGAAGGCAAATGGCCGATTAATTCACGTAACTAGCTCTCATTTAAATAATCGTTCCGACGTTGCCCATTGGCTTGTGTCTTACACGACTGCAGGTTTAGGGAGGGAAAAAGACAGTGCTCTGAAAACCACACTAGCAAGCAGAACAAGGGCACTCAAACGATGAAAGTGTGTTTTAGTCACCGCTGAGCGCTTATAATACGGTTAGAGAGTCAGCTTGTCCAGACGGATGATGCGCGCTGCTGCGAACCCGCAGATGTCGAGGAACGCTTAAATGTACTAACTTGCAGGTTGACACAGAAATGCCAGGAAACGTTGTGATACCAATGACTTTACTCTCCTTGAAATTACGCATATTGACGTTGTGAAATGTAAATAAATCGATGAATCAAACAAGCATGCGTCTCATATATTTTTAGATATTAGCGCTTTAACAGGCAAAGGTCACTGGCAAATGGTCCAGCTCACCCTTTGCGCAGACCAATGTCAGTAGCAATCATTCCGGAATGTCATCCGCAGACGTAATTGCAGCTGAGAGCGCCCACGGACTTGTGGAATTTTGAGAAAGGACAGACTCGCGCAAGCAGCCGTTGTCTTATTGCCTTTATTGTTATTGGCGATTGATATCGCATTCCACACAAATGTTACTGGCTGTGACGTTCTTTATATGTGCTCGATGCCTCTTACCTTTGAACCCCCCCCCCCCCCTTTCCTGTGTAGAGTACCATATGGTCATCGCGAAATGATTAAGCTCTCCGCGTTTCTCTTCTCTCCTATTTCCTTCATTTTGCTCTTTGAACAATCTTGAAGCATCATGTGAAACAACTGCATATATGCCATTAGCGGTTTTTATTTGTTCAGACAGCACGCGCAAGCAACTGGAAAATCCATCAGGCATCTGAATCTACTTGGCTAAACATTGCAAAATACAGTTCGTTTTGTGAGCAAGGGAATTTTCGCGCAGGTTGGAAGCACAACCTAATGCGTTTTATTCCCTCAAAGTCTGCTGCAGCAGTCTTCAGCTGCGTGCCGAGGCACGGTTTCGATGAAGCATATTTCGGTCGTTTTATCCTCCGCTGATGTAGATGAAAAGCCTTTGGCACTCGTACTGCCGGAACAGTTTTGCATGCCGTCCACTACGGCGGGAATGGCCGCGCTTCTCTTTCTGCACTCCACGCATGAAGGCCATCTCCTCTAGGCGACCAAGTGCTGCTTCGCAGGCAATAAAGAGAACGTAGCTCAGCATGTAGCTCCAGACAACGACGACGAAGTAGTCTGACACCTGCGTGTAAGACAAATAATGACGTTACCATGCGCAGTACCGCATTCACATGATCATCGTTCGTTCCTACGAGTGAATTAACTCTATTTACGATTTGGCTGATTACGGCCTGAGCCTGTTCCGCGCAAGCTAGGATTACGAGACCATGCCTCCCAGTCGCCTCCCGGCCTTGCTGGATGGCCTGAAGATTATGTTCTAGATCAAAGCCATTCTAGATGAAGCATACGCATGCACCCACTTCGATAAGATGTTCTAGATGAAGCATACGCATGCACCCACTTCGATCGTTCAGAATGCTCTTGTCCCCCTGCTCGTGAAACTTGGCTGAATGCCAAGCAATGCGGTCTCGGCAATCTCTTTGCTGACTGCTTCGCATCACATCGATTCCCACAATTTGTGGGATCTGCCAGATTTTTTTTTCTTCTCTTTGCAACTGACGTTCCAGAGACCGAATAGGGGGGTATACAAGTTGCACTAGCAACACTTCTTCCTTAGAACCATTAAAAGCCAACATTCTCGCGGTAACGAGCGTATTGAACCCTTTTGAAGGCGATTAATTGCGATTCTTCTATCCTAGGAACACACGGCTGTCGCGGGGATTTGTGCGATGTGACATAACCTGAACACGTACCCAGAAAAAGCTCGTAGACTAGGAAAGCTTGCGAGAAGAAAAATCGTGTAATTGCGACAGTGGATATACTATTAGGGAAGCCAGTCTAATAATCAGACTCGCTGATTACGAAGGAAAAGTTCTGTGAGTTTGGCCCCCACTTTTTAGGACAAACGTTTCTTTCACTTTTCGAACAATCGTTAGTCTAAACGGTTTTTCAGTACAAGTAAGAGTGATGAAAACACCTTTCTTTATTAGGTAATAAGCAACGTTGATGGTAAGTAGGGCTACTGCGATGGCTTTTGTAAGGGTAGTGCCTTACCTTTCGTCATTATTTTTCCTCCGTAGTACGAGAGAAGCAGCGAGACATATTTAGCATTGTAGCTTTTCACAAAGTCGGCGTAGTTTTGCTGTCAAGGAGCAACGGCAATGCGGCGTGCGCACAGATAAGGCGTACCAAAATATTGTAAAAAGAAGGTATCGAGGTGTAAGTGTATAAGAGAGCTACAGCATTGGTTCACGGTATTTTACCCTTCTCGGCACGTTTCTTAATGTTCAAATTGAACGTTATTAATCAACGATAATCGGCTTTCGGGCGTTTTCTTTAGGCAGTAGCCTCTAAGACACGTTAGGCGTCGTTTTTACGCCTGCGACCAATTCCTGGAAAAATACCATGAGCGTTTTATTTTTTGCTACTGCGGACAAATATATTCATATTCACGGAAGTGCGATTTATGCAACACTGTCGTCGCGTGCGCTCAAGGATAGGGAAGAAAACGCGCTTCTGTGTCGCACCCAAGGACACCCGACTGACTATTCTTACGTCAGCTGCCTTTCTCTGACGCAGTGGCCGAGCGCATGATGATGATGATTGTGGTTCGGTTACGAAAGGACGCTAATTTCTGCAGCCCAAGTAGGGAGCACGGCTAAGCGTCCGTGGGGGTGGGGGAAAGGGCGTGAGAGAGATAGAGAGGAGAGAAAGGCCGTAGTGGAGGGCTTCGGAAATTTAGACCACCTGGGGTTCTTTAACGTGACCTGACAACGCACAGTACACTGGCCTCTGGCATTTTCGCCTCCATGGAAAATGCGGCCGCCGTGGCCGGGATCGAACCCGCGTTTTTTGGGTGGCAGCCGAGTACCCTAACCACTACACCACCGCGGCGGACCCGAGCGCATCGCCATTCCAATCGCAGCATACTGTTGTGTCAGCTTCAGCATACTGTTGTGTCAGCTTGAAGGGTGCACGCGGGGTTTACGACGAAGTTGTGGCATAATAATAACGGCCGCTCTGATATTTTAGGCCCGTGATAACGGTTAATCATGAGGTGTGTAAACATTTTGATGTTCGTCATAATACAGTGAACAGTGGCGGTAATGCCTTCATGTCGTGCCAGCCAGGGATTGTTGCAGTGCGATTGAAACACCGCCTTTTTTTTGTAAATAAATGATTGGGGAGCACCTGGGCTTTCGTAATGAGCACTGACAACGTAGAGTGCACGAACCTCTGGCATTTTCGCCTCCATCGAAAATGCGGCTCTCTGACTATGAACATTCCCACGTTTTATTTCAGCAAAATATATCACGCACTTCGTTGCACGGCAGCTCGTGCATACTCCGCAAACGAACTCAGCTTCTTGTGCTGCTTTTGCAAGATGCTGCTTTTGCATGCGGTCCACGAAAGGTAATGACTGCAGTAGCACATCTGTGCCTAACCATAGCGCTTCATTCGCATGCTGCCTGAAGGCACTAGACTAGGTACCTGCAGGCAGCGTGCGAGAGTTTGTCAGCATCCATGTCGTAATAAGATCATGCGCTACGTGATGCCTTCTGGCAAAAAGGGTGTTCCAGATTCACCGTCTCGGCTACGAGCGATGCTAACACTCGCAGGAGTAAAATGTACAGAAACACCCAATAAAGGAGATGATGGAACGAACGCCGCCGTAGCTCAGTGCTATCCGACGGTTCTCGGCTCGGTCTCCATCGACGGCTAGTGTGTTTTAAATGCGAAGCGTTTCTTAGCGAACTTCAAAGACATTGAATCTATCTATCTATCTATCTATCTATCTATCTATCTATCTATCTATCTATCTATCTATCTATCTATCTATCTATCTATCTATCTATCTATCTAGCCGCCTACGATTTGTGCTCTTCTGGCCGTTTCGTCAATGGGATGTGTACGAAAATTGGTATGCCACAACATGACTGCAAGACGAGCATAAATGACAGGTCATAACATGAAAATCATGCCGCATGTAATGAGCGGCATGATTTAAATGCCAAGGTATTGGTGCTCTCCTGGCCTCTTCGTTAATGGGATGTATACGAAAATTGGTATGCCACAACGTGACGGCATGACGAACGTAAATGATTGGTCATAACATGAAAATCATGACATCAATGTCATGAGCGGCATGATTGACATGCCACAGTCCTGGTGTTCTTGCGGCCGTTTCGTTAACTTCATATTTACCAAAATATAGCGAGACCACAATGCAGATCCAGTTTACGTTCCTGATGCGTGCTTCGCGTGTCCTTGATTCCCACTGCACGTAGGATCTGCCAATTGTTTTCGTCCTCAAATTCATTTCTATTTGTGTCATAACTGCTACACGGTTGGGTCGCCGTGGCCTACTGCTCACGTCACGGAATAACGGAAGTGCACACACTTTGATAAGACAGGCAAAGAATGAGTTTTATTACCTGCGGTACGGCGTTAATATAAGATCATGGTTAAGGAAAAAGGGAAGAGACAGAGCAAAGAAAGCTTACAAGCTGCTCGATGGCTTTTAATGTGTTTGAAAGTGTTTCGAACGAAATTTAAAGGTTTTATTTTATACTTTATATGTCTATATATTTAAGTCATTCTAGCTTCTGTAGACACAGCAACGGACTTGATGTATGTTTGCATGCGTCACCAGTATCGATTCTTTTACTAATCGCGTGATTTTTTATTACAAATCCCCATTTCGCAAATCCACTTATTAATAATCATTGCCATCCAGCTTATGTGCCATATTGCATGCACACTAGTGGCAACTTCCGTGTTACCGCACAGGCAAAATAAAATTATGCATATTTTGGTAGGAAAATCTTTGGCCGAACTACCATGGGAATTGTTGGCATGTGTATGTTACACAGGGTCCGTATTCACGCAAACACCTTAGGCTAAATATGTTCATAATGGAACGTTTCAGCCAGTGCTGACGCTGGACATATTAGCAAAGCCCGCTAGCATATGTCCAAAATCACTTACGAGAGAATAGTTTAGTGGAGAGGGACAGATGGCCTCATTCACGAAACGCTAAAGCTGTTCGGCTAAAGTAATTTCAAACTGGTCCTGTCGCTCGACATATCATTGCCTATGATCACTTAGTTTTGGGAATTCGGCCCCGCATTAACTTGGTACTTTACATTGGACAAAAAGAAAGAAAAGATGCATTGTTATTATGAAACAGATAGGCGAAAACAGACTTAGCGTTTACTTGTTCAAGCTACTCAGAATGTCACTTAAGGCCGGTTCACTTTTAACACAAATCTTTGTGACAACCATGACCCTCATGTCCGTATTACCTGTCACCCTTACGAAAATGCCATATATGGACTGATATGAAAAAATCCATATACGGTTATATTAAAAATTGGGCAGATATGGCCATATATGGCATATACGGCCCTTATATGGCAATATCTGCCCAATTTTGAATATATCCGTATACGGGCCCGATATGGCCATATCTGCCCAATTTTTAATATATCCGTATATGGCGCCTTATACGGCCATATCTGTCCAATTTTTGATATATCCGTATATGACGCCTTATATGGTCATATCTGCCCAATTTTTAATATATCCGTATATGGGCCCTTATATGGCCATATCTGCGCAATTTGCAATATATCCATATATGACGCCTTATATGGCCATATCTGCTTGACACTGTAGGCCATGTGTGAGAGCTGAATACATATATAAACAAAAACAGAACACAAATGCAAGATGGACCTTTCACGTGTGTATTTTATTTTCCAACTATCTTTTTTTTTCATTCTTCGGAGTTGTCTTTTGTCTTTTTGCTTCTCAAGTCGCTGAGCTTTGCGCCCAGGGATAATATTAAAATTAAGTTTTCCACTGCACTCGAACTGGCACCTCGCAGGGAAGTCATTTGTGCGAGCTGTAAATGGCAAAACACAATTGGAACATGAAAGTAATGCTTACATTATCAGGGCCGATAAATAGCTCCAAAATATGTGCAGCTGATGACGCAATGACAGAATATTTCATATGTATACATGCATGCATTCACTTAGGCGCCAAGAACAACAATCATAAAACATCGGAACACGCCCGTATCGTTAAACATCCTGCATGACCGTGCATGACTACGCAATGTGCTGGTCGGTATGCAAAGCACCTTACAAGCAGTTGCTCAATTATTATTTCAGTTTACTTCCTTGCACTTTGAGGCGAAGGGAAGGGAGATGCTTGTCACTGTTTTGTCAAAAACAATTCATGGCATTTAAGCTACAGCTGTCACACAGGAAAAAAAACACTGTTTTTCTCAACGACGTGATTAGCTTGTTAATCACGTGAGGCCGGTTCTCCGAAATGGCATCAAATGTATGCACATAAAGCACTGTCATTGATAGCTGAACCAGCAAACATGTTTATACATTATTGCAATAAAGCAACTGACCTTTGATGTATAGGGACGACTGAGTGTATTGTAACCTCTCCGAAATAGCGTGTGGAGCGCTCTGTTTGGTAAATAAATAAAATAAATGCAGATAATATCTAAAATGCGGCCACGCCATTTTTATGCTCAATATGGCACTTCCAGCTGCTTCTGAAGCAGCATGCATTTCCAGCCTGACGGCTTCACTGGCGCCAGATTCCGTGAATAAGCTACAATAACGACAATTTCACTAGTGAAAGGGCGGGGGAAGGGCACCGGTAAAACGAACAGAATTTCAACAGCAACTTGTCTAAGGCATTCGTAAGGAAAAATCAGAAAACGATAGCGTGTCTAAGCACGGTACATCTGTTGGGTGACCTTCGATCTCTCCCACAAGAGAAAATACTGCATTTGGAATCGTTTTACAACGCCGCTAAAGAGTCGGAAGCAGAAGCAATGGCTAAGGCGCAACTTAAAATGTAGAAAAGAAACACGCTAGCTTTTCGACATTAGCCGTTTATCCGATATCCAATGGCGAAAACAAAGCGCTTAGCAGCTATAAAATTGTCCAATTCACGTGCTTCTGAACTGACACACCGTATTAGAATTTTAGTAACAAGCATCAAAGCTTACCTTGTAGCAATCAGCCTGGCATGAAAGAAGCCTTTGTACTGCCACCAAACTTGCACTTGTGGCCCCACTTCGTTAGGAATGTGCTCTTCCGTCACTCCCGACGCTGGTCATTTTAGAACATCGAAGGTTGTCCACTTATTTGCGACACGATCGAAACATGCCACTCACTGCACTCAGTACCACAGCACCACCTTTTTCGGAAAGCACAGCCATGCAGCCCACACACAACAAAACCTTCGTGGAGAAAATGGCTCCAGTTGTGACGGCTACGCAAATGTAGTACGTAAGAAAAAGAGAGAGGTGTATCGTTCCGAGAGGAAACGGCAAACGTAAAGCAGAAACTCGCATATTTCCATTGTTTCCCCGAAAATACGAGCGCGTTTTGTCAAAATGATGAGAAATGTGTTATGATTTAAGGCTGCCAGTGAGACATGTGTATTTTCTTGCTTACCACAAGCAATGGACTACTTTTTGGACGCGAAAGTACACAGCGTAAACACGAGAGCTAGCTTTGGCAGCCCTTCACCTGATGCATGAAATCTGTTCCACGTGCACGTGGAAAAAGCGAGGCGCCGTCTCCAAAGGTCCTGCGCACTGTTCCGAGAAAAAAAGCGTGGCTCTTTGCGGAAGAAAAGAACCGGAGGGCGGGGGGGGGGGGGTGTGGACAGAGGGGGGCTCTTTTTGTCATTTATTTTTTGGCTCGTCTTTGGCATTCTTTTGAGCAATGGTGGGTCAGCTGTAGAAAGAGTAGAAGCGATAGCCCTCTTTCGCGCCGCACTCGGACAAGACGAGGTAAAGAAAATAAAAATAAAAGTAAAGAACGTTGCTGACACATTCCAACAATCATTCGTTTAGCTATAACTTACAGTGAACATGCAATCTAGGCGCTTATTGTGGTACAGCTGGCACAAGTTTTGCATTAATGCACCACTATAATGCGCACGTATATACAATTGCTTTTGGCTTTTGCAACTGCAACATCGACGAAACAATAATAGTTCAGCTTGATACATCGTTTTAATGCGGATAATAATTAGCTCGCGCTGTAGGTAAATCGCGTATTAAATGAAATTACGATGCCATGAGGAAGCAGAACTCACCGCCAACCCTCCCTTACTCTAATTACTAATTGCTGGATGGGACGAGATATATGGTTCCATCGATTATCTGTGTGTATATAAATAACATTACAGGGTATTTATTGTTGCGCTTCGCGTGATATATTATCAGTCACCATGACGCGAGAAAATTATATATATATATATATATATATGTATATATATATATGTATATATATATATATATATATATATATATATATATATATGTTGTGAGGAACTGCTCCTTAATTGGATGTCGACACATAAATAATATATTGCACCTATGTATATGACTGTTAATTGCATTATGTGACTTTTGATGCATACTCCTTATATCGAGTATATAAAGCCATATACGAGCCACGGACGCCGTATATGGAAGTATCCTGCTACCGTATATGTCATATAAGGCGCAATATAAAGCCATATATGGCAGTATATAGCTGCCTGATATGGTATATAAAACGCCATATACGTTTATATCTGGCTGTATATGACCTTATATTGAACCTTATATGGCAGTATATAGCCTGATATAAGCGCTTATATGTCCATATCTGGCCATATATAAAACATATCTGGCCCATATATGATATTTCCGTAAGGGCAGGCTGGCATGAATGCGAACTACGGCGACGTTTTCCTCTGGAAGGTTTAGTGCGAAACCGTGTGTAGCCTTAACTAGACAGCGAGATGCGGCGTTAAATGTACACAGGTTTACTAACCCATTTTTAAAATATTTTTTCACAGAATTTGAGAGCGCTTACCATAAATTCAACGTCAGTAATTTAGTAAAACATTTGTTTCATGTGTGGCCACAGCGTCATGAAGCAAGAATACATATCGCAAGTTTATGCGACAATTTTTGTATCGCTGTAGGATACTGCTAATCTGAACTTGAAAACAAGCCCATTTTTATGTATGACAGACAAACGCCATGAAAACTATCGGTAACTCACCAGAACGAAATGAGAGTAGTGCCTCCGTTCTCTCGTGGTGGAGTGCATGAGAAGATAGAAGGGCACGTGGATGAGGTACACACCAAAAAAGAGCTTGCTAAGCGGTACGAATCCGTTCCAGGAAAGGAACTTGTTGACAAATCCTGCGATTGTTCATTAGAAGGGAAGATGGACACGTAACAATATACGATTTATTAGAAGCTGCTGCACAAGCCTTCAACATATGAATGGTGTTCATCGGAACACAAAGAACACAAGAATTTGTGTAAATTTAAATGAAAACTGTGCCTTAAGTTTTACCAAAATTATCCAACTGGAGATATTTAACCTAACTTAAGTTGCAAAACACAGACATAGTTGTTGCGTTCTTCGTCCTTAAACGCTCCCATGTGAGTGCACTGCGCACTGAATGAATAATTAACAAAAAGCAAAGTTACTGTGCATAAGAAAGAAATAATGCGCGAAGTGTGCGCGCTGTGCGAATCAATGTTTCATCACACCGTGATATAGTAAGGACGAAGGTCGCACTACCTATGTACTCGATAGCGCCCCAGGGACAGCAAATATTCTTTTCCTGTAGCCAGTAGCAACCGAGTATTGGATAGTGAACTCAAGTGAAAGGGTATTTGCTTATTTATGTGATGTCAGGCGCTTTTGCTTGTTTAAGACGGCTAATTGAAAGTACTGACCCGAGTAGTTTTTAGGACGAAGCTTTAGCATCGTGGTAAATTTCACTGCGCATCCCGCTGTTGGGACCGAGCTGTCAAGGCATTAGGCTGCAATAAAAGTGGTCGGTTCTTCGAAGAACGCGAGCCCGGACGCCTCACAGAAAATAGTATTTTGGGATATTTTTGTTTACCTATCCATTACACTCCAATATACAGGGTGCTTTTTTTTAGTTGCAACAAATTTCTTAAATGAGAAAAACAAATCGCGGGAATGTCTTGTGCACCATTCGAGTGTACGGGTTAGCGGCCCCTAGATGCAAAACAATTTCCGCCCTTGTGCGCATAATTAGCGGAATTACGCTAATTAACATTTCAATTATCAGTAATTGGTGGCTACAGCAAATGAGTGCTTTGGAACCCGTCCTCGACACTACCTATCCCAACGATCAAATTTTGAATAGCGGAGTGCATGTCGAAGCTACGCGAGCAATTAGTTCCCCGTGGCAGGCTCCTTGAAACCGAAACTGGCCGGAAAAAGAGCGTCTGTGACGTCGATGTCGCCGCCTCCCCGGATTTCGTCAATCGTCCGTGGCGCCCAACGCCGCAGATAAAACGGAGCTAACGCAAGCTGCTTGCGCGGCCGGAGCGGCCGGAGCGGCGGAAATCCGAAGTTGGCTAAGAAGCTCTTTGACAGTACATCTCACCCTAACGTAAAAGAATTGGAATTTGTGGAGAAAAAAGAGTTAACATTTCTTGCGCCATTGCTGGAGCCACAATAAAGGAGCGACCGTTTTCGATCCGGATAAACGCAGACTACGGAATTGTTTGACTGGTGATCAGCCAGCCATTTTCGGAAAGGCCAGATGGTCCTACATTTGCACAAGAGGGTGGTTCTAAACGGAGATGCGTTTAGAACCACAACTCAGATGGCCGAGGTAACGGTTAGCCCGTACCTGCACTTACATACGCAGGAAAGGAAGAGCAACATTTGATAACTGTGGAGAACTTGGCAATGCTCCACGACGCTACTTTCTGAAGTGGGTAAGAAGCACTTGTGTATTCAAGCAACGTTCCCACCAGAGAAGCGAATATTTTCAGTGGCTGGACAGGTCTTTTCACATGTGACGAGCAGGATGGTGAACAAGAAAGTTGATATGCTTGTGTTCGTTCCTCAGAATGCTTCACGGTGAAAAGAGCAGCTGGAGAAAAAAAAAATAGGACAGGCGCTTTCATCACTAATTCAAACAAACTTGTCCAACTATCCACGTTGAGTAAAATTATTGGTTCACAGGTGTAGCTAAAAGGAAGACCTTATATGTGGCGCAGCTGCGAGCCTGACCTATACATCTATTTTATTGCTTAAAAAGAAGTAAAGATCCAAGTTTCTTCATAAGGTTTAACTGCTAACTTTTGAACATGAATTTATTAACTGGCGTATTCCGGCATTTTCACTGCGGAAATAATGAGTTGACTCCCCGAAAAATTGCTCATAAATCAAACGAATTGCGCTTTGCTGGTAGTACAGTCTGTCGCAGACGTGTTCGCAATATCGCCCACCAACAGCAGCTTGATTATTTAAAGCACTATTAGTAGCATTATTGGAATTACTACTATAACAATGACACTATCTATAATGCTGTCGCTAGTTATTTGATAGTTTTACAATCGATAGTATTTTCGCGCCATCGTTAGTTTTAAAAGCTATCAATGCTATCGATAGTCAACTTGTCGGTAGGTTTGCATCACTAATTATTTAATGCTCTTCCAGTTGATATTACATTTACGTGTGGCTCATACCTTCCTTGGATATGCGGGTGTGCCAACATAAGAATGAAAGAGGGGAAGGAAGGAACGAAGGAGAAGCCGCCGGCTTTCACCAACGCCGAGGTGGGAGTACCACTATGGGGCACCTAAGTCAGAGATTGGGGTCGCCCATAAGGCTTTGTACACACTACAGCCCGTTAAGGCTTTGGCATGAGCGGTAGTACACGCAAGTAAAACAAATCCGACATTCAGTAACAGGGACATTAAAATAAAAGAAAAATGCAGTAACAATACAGCATCAGTAGTGTTTAATCATTGAGGGGTTGGTAATACAAACGAACTTCAGCAGCAAATGCTGTGTTTGAAAGTGTTAGTACGCTTATGGAATGGTCTGATGTTTGAGGCATGATAGCTGATGTCAAGCAATCACGCACCCGGCCACGGCAGTTTACTGGCCATGGCACTCGGCTACTGATACGAGGGTCGCGGGATCAAATCCCGGCCGCAGCGGCTGAACTTCGATGGAGTCGAAATGTTGAGGCCCGTGTACTCTGCGATGTCAGCGCATGTTAAAAAACCTCAGGTAGTCGAAATTTCCGGAGCCCTCCACTACGGCGTCTCTCATAATCTGGAATTTTAGCGTGTCCGGGAAACTGGTATTCGCAAAAGCGTAGTGTATACCGGATAGCATATGGCGTTGTTTATCAAAGTCAAGTGGTGCGAGCTATGGGTGTTAAACAGAACAAGTAAAAAAAGCGTGATCTATGTCCTCCGAGATTTTGGCAGTCACTCGCTAAGCCTACAGCCTCTACAATTTAAGTGTGGCGCTCAGAAACGGTGTCGAATTGTCACGGATCTTTTGCTGTCTAAGCTTCATGATACAAAGCTAGAGCAAATACAGCAGTCAGTTAATTACTTGACGCCTACACAACACGCGACGACCACTCGAAAGATTCGAAGCGGACGGCGTACGCTCCGGGTAGTCGGTCATGTTTGCGCATGCGCTTTTTACATCCAGTATTCCGCTCTACGCAAAGTGTTTTGCGTATTGCGGTTTACCGGACACGCGAATGTTCCCTATTGTCATCGTTCTGGGACATGAAACCTCACAAATGAAGCAAATGAAGCAAGCACGCATAAAATATAGGAACTCGATAGGTGATAAATAGAGTTCATAGACAAATGTCAAATCTTTAGAGATCCTATGTGGCACCGTCCATAAAAAAGCCGGATGCTGGTGCGGTGGAAAGTCTCGGTGTAACGGACGTTAATCATGGGAATAGCCTTCCTTTGGACTGATTCACTAAACTCAATTTCTCACTCCTTACGCGGATCCTTTACGGAAGAACCGTGTTCTAATAATACTCTAATCAGTGTTTTGAGTGTTATGTACGGCACTAATTTAGTGTTCTTCGTAGCAGCAGGCAACGTGTGGAGGTTAACGTCAACACCAGAGCTGTTTAGGGACCGGCTATGTCCGTCGTCTACGATGTCCCGGATGTCCGCTATCACGCGAATGGAACAGCGGCCATGCTCTCGCCCTCGACACACTGCCCACACGTTTGCTGCCACGATGGTGGTCTAGTGGCTATGGCACTCGGGTGCTCATCCGAAGGTGGCGGGATAGATTGCCGGCTGTGGCGGTTAAATTTCGATGGAGGCGAAATTTGAGTCGCGTGTACTGAGCGTTGTCAGTGCATGTAAAAGAACACCAGGTGGTTGAAATTTCCGGAACCCTCCACCAAGGCGTCGCTGACAATCATATCGTGGTTTTGGGGCGCTGAACCCCAGAAATCAATCAAATCGGATCCCAGCAGCGGCGGATGCACTTCGATCTGGGTGAGATGTTGACACTCATATACAGTGTGATGTCAGCGCACGTTGAAGAACCCCGATCACACGCTTCTTCTTAGCCTGGACTCACTACCCCTACTGTGGCCCTCAGCCACCTGATACATGATAGTGGTTATGGTAATGACAGCATATACGTAAGGAAATCTGAAACGCACAAGGCCGAGCAGACCTGGCCTTTCCTTTGACTCACTACCCAAACCCTAGTCCTCAGCCTACATGATAGTGATTATGCGTAAAACAACATAGAAATGGATAAAGAAAGAAGAAAGAGAGGGTCGAGTTACGCAGAAGGGAAAAGTGGACCCGCGTTTGCCCTTGAATGCCTCAGCCCACTGCCCCATTATAGTGATGGTTATAGCGATGTTGCTGCATGGTAGTGATGGTGAACTTCACACCCTTGTACTAGCTCCACTCTATACTCAGATATTGCACGCATAAAACCGGGTTTAGCTTTTTGTCGCTTTTTTTTTCAGTGCCTTATACAGATCTTACCTATGCGTTTGGTCCTGGCCAAAGTAATCGTGGAGATGACGCCTAGATATTTATATAAAAAAACTTTTGTTAGGGGTGCGTCATTGTAAATATAATCAAAGGATGTAGGTGTTTTGTTGTCTTTGAAAGATATTACGGCAGTTTTTTTTAAATTGATTATTTTCCTGTCATCACGCCACAGTGCTAAAATATAAACAAAGAGATGACTTACGCACTGACAGTCAGCGAGGGAGCCAACGTGCATAACACATTCAATGGCGTATAAACGTCGCCTTAAAGTAACTTGAGTGGGAAGATCGTTAATAAACAGGAGCAATAGTACAGGGCCATGTGCAGATGCCTGTCAGACCCCTGAGCTGACGTCGACTACAGGCGATTCCGGATGATCACAGCATACCAATTGGTAAACGCAAGGACAGGAAACTGAAAATACAAGACACCAAGTCGGTGTTGTTAAGAATACTCTTGAGTTTCAATACCAATTTGCAGTGCACTGCAGTGTCAAAAACTTTATTAAAGTCAAGATAGATAGCGTCAGTGTGATTGCTTTGGTCGATGTGAAAAGAAACGTCATGGTGAAACTCCATAATTTACTCCACTAAAGCAGCGCGTGAACCCGGGATATAAGCTGGTCAGACAAGTTGCTATATTCAAAGAATGTTATAATGCTTATAGGTGATCTGTTCTAGTATCTGACACGATGTTGCCGTTATAGATATAGGCCTATTCGAGAAAAGCTGCGTGTCGCTCGACTTATATAGAGATAGTACCTTAGCTCCTTTTCAAGAACGAGGAAAGGCGCCACTGCCTATGCTCTTCTGAAATAGTGTGAACACATGCCTTGATGACTACAGGGTGTGTGTTTCAGCTAACTTTCGCCACCCTTGAAAATAATCTACGTGCGCCTTACGGGGATGCAACAAACTTAGTATTATCCACCGTCGTCATGATCACCTCACACTATCTTTGAGATGAACGCTAAATAATATTTATTAACTAGCCATATTATAAACGGTTGCTTTGTATGATCAATGATGAAGCTGTAAGCTCCTTAATTAGTGTACAAATAATCTATTTCTGTTGTAATTATTGAAATGCTTTTCATTTTTCCGGCCTACAGGAAAAAGTGCGATTTGGAAAAGCAGCACGTAACTAGCGCTTGCGAGCTGCGTCCTTTCCACCCTCAAACGTGCTAAGAACGAACCATCGAGGATGCATGCAGACCGCAGGCATGAAGGGAGGAAGGTGCGGTCACCCCTATTAATTACTCTTGTGGCCTGTTCAGCACAGTATGTCTGAGTTCATCATGCACGCTTTTTTTCTTAGCACGTTTGAGGGTACAAATGTCACGACGCGCAAGCGCTTAGTCACGTGGTACTTTTTAAACATCGCGTACTTTTTTAGGTGCTATTGTTAACTAAAACCATTGCACTTAGAAGCATGTAAATACCTCATTTGAGCGCTAAATAGTGTGCTTTACAGCTTCACAATTGAACGTACTACGTTTAAAACAGCCGTTACGAAATTGGCTGATTAAATTTTCATTGATTACCCAAGCTCCTTTTAAAAATAGTCTGGGTTTATCAAGACAATAGCGAATAATACGAGGTTAGTTGCGTGACCGTCAAGCGCACGTGTATTTTTCTAAAGGGTGGCGCAAGTTAGTTGCAACGCCCTGTATAAGGCGAATCGTACAAGAAAAGGATTTGAAATTCCATCAGTGCCGACAGTTTTCTCTTTTGTACGGATATCTAGTAACATTTTGATAACACCTTCTTGCCTAATGTTGATATAATGAAATGCATAGGAAGTTTTAGCTGGAGAGGTTGAAATGCCAATATTATCCAAAGCTAACGCATACTCAAAATATAAGAACGGGTGCTGAAAAGTTCCTGCCTCCGGACAGAAAGAAATGGAACGATGGCTTTTAAAATGTATATATTTACTCAGCCTACTCCCTCTCAGAGTAAGGGACTTGTTACATTGTTGCTTCAGTTATTCTAGTCCATTTAAGAAAAAAAAAACTCTTGAAATAGACCGTCAAGGCAGCTCTCAGCCACATGATATACACCAGTGGTGCCGTAAAGATGACCATATTACAGGCGTCCTTTTCAACTTATAAAACGGGTGTAGTTATAAAACGTAATTGAAAGGAATCAGGTCACGTGACTGAGGAAGGAGGGCGGGTAAGTTGGGAAGACATTGTAGTAAGTTTGGCAGCCACAATGTTGGATGCGCGTGAAAGTGCATTGTATGCAACAAAAGCATCCCTTTGGTCAAGTTGACCTGACATTTCTTCTTTATTGCCTCGTTCACCCGCTCGAGGAGGCCGGCATAACACTCTGTAGTTAAACTACAGCCCTGAGATAGGCAGTCTTCCAAAAGAACACCGTCTTCTTCCCCCTAAAAGTGAATGTCATGAATTAATTCCTTGACTCATTTCTGGTTTCGCAATTTTTTGGCCGTGAAGTAACCACCACGATGCAATTTCTTTGGCTGTTTCTTCGTTTGATGGTCACATTGTGGATCCCGCTTCCATCCCTCGTCGCTGACATATCCAAAACAAGTATGTAACATCAGAATGGGCCAGAAAGATCTAGGTGTTTGAACTCTTTCCTCGTTCCGTTTGACTGCTCAAACATCGTGGCATTCACTTGGCTGAAATGTTGTTAATGTGCGAGATACTGGTGGGGATGAGACCAACACACCCCTTGGACATGTTCAGTAATTCCGCTATACTTGTAGGCGCTATACTCCTATCCCCAAAAATCAGCTTATACACAGCATAGCTTGTTTCCGGGTCTCCTAGGGCTGTCAAGTGGCCACTGCGGGATTCAAGTTCAGTGGGAAAATGTGACCCACGATTTTTACGGCTTAAAGAAGGACACTACCACCCCATAGTTTCTGACAGCTCAGAGTGAATATCATTTCCAGACTTCTGGAGAAATTAACTCGACAGAAGTGAAACTGGCTTGTGCCTGCCATCTCAGGTTCCATCTGAACTTAAACTAGTTATGAAATTAAGATATATCTTGTATTTTCACTATTGATTCACGAGATCCCATTGTTTTTATGTTGACAATTTTATGTTTGATTCTAAATGTGAGGCGCCAAAGCCAGGAACTTTTCACCAACGCCTCTGAAATATCTGGTGGAACATTAATAACACAGTTGTTGTTGATTTTAAAATATGTATAAGAGGATAGCCTGGAGAAATTAAAGACCATATTCTACGTGGGTTCGACCAGAGTAGTTTCGGTAAATGGACATTATCGAAGAAATTTTCAGCCGTGGTGAGTTTTTTTGCTGCAGCTGATTTTTTAGTGTGCGTACCAAAAGAATGCCTGTGGATTGCTTGAGCCTATAGAACAAAAATTAGCTTGCACGTCACGATAAGTGCAGTAGTTCGCGATTCATGCAAGGGTGATTATAATTCTTATTCTTGGTTTTCAAGGTAACAAATCGGTCTATATGTGCTTTTGCTACTACGTCTTCAGAAGATGCAGTGAACGCGTCGAGGTAACTAGAGAGGCCAAGGGCCGAAAATTCATTGAAGTTCCTAGACAACCCATGCATGACACGAACGTCATCTTTTAAAAAAAACCCCGAAACGTGGGGAGCGTAAAACATTGGTGATAAATTGGCTGGCTTATAGAGAAAACAGCATTATGGTCCGAAGTACCATCAAATGTATCACACCTGAAACCAATCTTGGCTAAATCTGCGCTCGAGAAAATCAAGTTTTTCTTGTTTGTTTCAAACAGCGTTGGCTGCACATTTATAGGCCGTAGTACGTTAAGAGAACGCTTTTCTAGCTTACTTAAGGAAACACTTAGTAGTGGTGGGGAAGTCACTGTCATGAGCATGACTGAGCAATAAAGGCAATTGCACTCACTAAAAATAATTAAACAGCCCTGAACACTCGAACGGTTCAAAAAAGGGTGCTAAGTTAAGAAAACACTAAAGGATTATGGTATAAGTTATAGTCGTGAGCAGCATTCTAAAAAAATTACAATGGCACCGAGAGGAAACTATTAACACTGAAAAAACGTAGAATGGATTCGGACGCGGGTACTAAGTTAACACACTAAAGGATGGTGGTAGATATCATAGCCCTGAGAATAACTGAGCGAAATAACAATGACTCTACAAAAAAAAAAGATTTAAATTCACAAACCGGAACCCATTCCATTTATTGGAATGACGTCAGGGTCGAATGCCTAGGTCCGGGATCGACTACCACAGTTCTTGTATTTCGCCCATACGTCACTTAAGCGATAGCTAAGGGCTCCTAGGAATTTTTAACGCTAACGCGAAAAGTATCGTCTACAGAGTATTTCCGCTGCACTATCTTCTACTATACTTTCTCTTCTTTGTTCTTTGCTGAAAAATTTTTGTTACCACTTTTTGTCTTTCAATCGTGCTTTCATTCACCCATGGGCTTGAAGACCGCATGGTCTTTAAATAAGTGCGAATTAAAGCAGAGAGAACATTAAGCCGAAATCTTTCCGTTAATGCTGTAGCCACCCACCACAGAAATCTTAAATAGGTGCGCTGAATGAATGAATGAATGAATAAATAAATAAATAAATAAATAAATAAATAAATAAATAAATAAATAAATAAAACCGAGTTTAGGGAGGAAACGGTAAACCGTCGGCACTGTTCCGTTTCCATGCAGACTAAGTGCTACTCCTCCACCTGCCCCTGCCTTTCAGAAATCCAGAACCCCTACAAAAAAAAAAAAATCTGTCTACGCCCCTGAGACCCCCGCGTGTCGCTCGTACTAAAGCATTGCGTTATTTCGTAAGATTTCACTAAGTGCATGGACTGTGCATTTTAACGTACTCTCTGTGGACAGTAATCTCAGAAGAGCAAGTGGTCACGTGTGCTGCTGAAGGGCTAGCTCTCTTCGCACAACCATTAAGAGTATTCTAAGATGTGCAGACCAATTAATTAACGCTTACGAAATACTTCCCGAGGTTGCCCTTGGCACGTGGTATGAGACACTTATGTCGTCCTAGCAGCGTCCCGGATTATCACTGGGCCGAGAATGGGCGTTCGTTTGGCTTTTGTGCAGCGGTTGTGAACGTTCAAGCTCAGTGCTCCTCCTAACATCATAGTAAGGCTATTAGCGCACCGCTTAAGACCGAAGGGTACTGAAAAAAAAACCACTTACACACGCTGAAGCTTTCAAAGGAAATTTTATGGCAGGAAGGAAAGCAATTTTGTACAAAGCATTTGTGACGTGGTATGAAATGCAACTTTGCATCGGCATACCTAATGACAAAGAAAAAAGCTTCCGGGCCTGCGCAGAGACGCATCACTGTGGCAGCTTAAGCTAGATTGCGCTGCGTGCTCTGCTATCCTTTTCTTAGATTTACTTACTTACTTACTTGCTTACTTACTTACTTACTTAGTCTGCTTACTTACTTACTTTACTTACTTACTTACTTACTTACTTACTTACTTACTTACTTTACTTACTTACTTTAGTCTACTTACTTACTTACTTACTTACTTACTGACAAAAAAGAATTTGAGAGCAGACAGCTAAATCTAGCTTACGCGGCCAGTGTGCAGCGTCCTCTACGCAGAACTGGGATTTTTTTGCATTGAAGCTGATAGCGGTTACGGACATGGACGTCGACGGAGGCGGAGACCATCGTCACCAATTTCGGTCGCTTTAACGAGCCCATCACAGCTTACTCTGTAAAAATATTACGAAAACAAACACCGAATCAATGTCCAGTCAATAAAACCATACCAAAATACGCAGAAAAGAGCGCCTTTGAACGAGACACGAGGACATTCATGCGCCAGTAACCTTGCAGTATTGGACGCACCATTATTGGGGTACTGAATTTCTCCTTCTCACAGCCATGCTGACGTAGTCGTTTCCTAAGATGATAATTTGAGAAGCTTCGATTATCTCTCGCGTCTTCTTATCGCCATGTCTGACGATCACCTTGCTTTCGAGGAACCTATGGTCACATCCACAAACCCTGGCAGTGAAACCTTAGGTGCCCTAGCACAGAATTAAGTACATTGCTCTTCTGTTCTTTAGCATGTTATTGAGGCACTTTTCGGCTTGCCCAATGTATTTTTTTCCCACATGCGAGAGGCATCCCGTACACCACCGCTTCAGTGCAATCCTCACACGGATCCCTGTGAGTTTTTGGCCAAGGGCTTGGCCCTATACCGTTTCTCACGTTCACGTGACATAGCGAAGAGAGCTGACGAAGTGCCGTAAAAATCACCTTGACTCCGACCCGATCACCGATTCTCTTTATACGATGCGAATGTTCGTGGAAGTGTGGGATTACGGCACTGCCTCGAAAATGGCCACTCTCACTGTGACCATCATTCGACTTGCTGCCAAGGTCATGCCTCTTGGCAGCTCAAATAATCCCACTGTCAATACGGCGACACATATACTTGCTATCCTGCTCGCTCTAGTCTACCAGCTTGCTTAAATATAGCGGTTGATGGGGTGACTTGCACCTTTGGTGACGGAACGGGAGGGCGGGATTTCGATCCCCAGCGGGCCGCGCGTGAGCGAGAGTTTTTCTTCGTATTTTTCTTGCTTATTTCCACATGCATGACGCTCCAACGTCGTTTCCGTGACGGAACTGATGTATTTGAGGTCGTGGTGGACCTCAGCATAAAACAATTTCGTGTCAAAATGCGGTCCCTCCCTGAACTGCAGCATGTAAAATTACTGAAGGTGCACGGCAAAGGCCTTGCTTCGCGAGGCGACTTTGCTGCATGCGCCATCAAGCCACAGATCGGCCATAGCCTTGCCATCCCACACTCTGGACAGCGCTGACGATGCCACGAAACTCTTGACTGCACACTCATTTCGGAAGTGTACAGCAATTTCGCTGATAATCGCGAAACCTTTATGCAAAAGCTTATATGACTATCACAAATACCCTTTTCAGTTCACCTTCTGCGATAAGCCCACTGAACTTACTAACTGAAAATTCAGTGAATGTATTTTCGTTAATTACGGACTTGTAATCAGGTTTCACCCATGGCTACATGACCGTTGTCGCTGACGGAGCATCCTTTTAAGGTGTCTCTTCAGTAGCCATCTCAAATTACCTACATCCTGGTATTGCTTAACTCTTTCGTGGAAACATCGAGTAGACAACAAGCTCGGTTGGTTCCGCGTAATAGTTATTTATTTATTTATTTATTTATTTATTTATTTATTTATTTATTTATTTACGCGCGAACGAAATGGACAATAGTCAAGAGCGCTAAAGAGAGACGCTACCGACTTCTCTTTTACATGCTACGGTAGGTCAGTTGAAATGGCGTGGCACAGCACAGCTCAAAGACGGGAGTTCAGTTCTGGTCGGGAAGGTAGCCATTTGTGAAAGCTATGCATACGGGATTCACTGCTATCCTTTCACCTGCTCGAGCAGACCCACATGTGAGAAACGTGGAAGTCTCCTGAGTGTTTTGCACGTACTCAATGAATGCACATATACGGAGAAGTAGCGAAAACATCCTTTTCGTGAAGTTTTTAAAATGCACGTTCCGTTTTAGCCATCTGTTTTTAGCGAACCGCCCCATCGTTTCTTCTAACGAGCTTACTTATAAGCGACGCCCATTTCCTTCAGCATATATTTTGTAAAACGAGGTAGCAGCCCGGCACTCCCAGTTGACAGCCAGGCTGGTTACATTAGTATGGTTTCGGTGATTTGTCTGTCGTTGTAGTGGGCACCTCATCGAAGAAAAACTGTTTATATGAACATAACAAACAAAAAATCAACCCATTTCTTTCCTTACAGCATTAGCGGTCAGCTTCTACAGAATATTTCACAATACAAATACATACAACACATGGGTGTCATGACAAGCAGTGACTTCAGCTGGAACGCGCATGTGTAACCACGTATTTAAGAAGGCCCTGAATAAACTGCTCTTCCTGAAACGCTCACTACTAGGTTCCACATATGAAACACGGTATCTTGCTTATACTAGCCTTATCCGACCAATATGGGAACATGCCAGCGTTGCATGGTTTCTCCACATGAAAAACAACGTTCTTACACTTGAAAAGGTCAAAGAAAAGCTGTCAGGTATATTTTCAATCGCTATAGGCGTACTTATTCCCCAACAGAACTTCAACTGGCTGGCCTAGCGACATTGTCAAGCCGACCCAAAGTACAAAGGTTGAAATTCTTGTGTTCATTGTTGCACGATAATTTCAAGATAAATCCCAGATCATTTGTCAGATATAATTCATCCAGACAAACGCGTCACAAACATAAATTCACTTTAGAGGCATTTATTCTACTAACAATGTATTTCGCTTCTCTTTTTTTTTCTTCGAGCGGTAGGAGATCGGAATTCTTTAGATGAATACATTGTTCTTCAACCAACGACTGAATTGTTCACTGAACCCGTAGAAGCGACTATCTGAGACGCGCGCATACTGTGTTGCTCATTGTCTTTTATTTTTTTTTCCTCGCTGCTGTATTCTTCTGGTTAAATTATTAGTCTTGTGTAATTATCATTGTGCACATCGTTACCTCTGAGCACATGTTGTATGATTCGCTTCACTTGTTTTGAGATTTTATTTGTGTTGATTCCCACTCCTGTAATAATCCAATTGAGGGATTGACAGTATTTGAAAAAAAAAAAGAATCTTAAGCCACAATGTGTCCCCTGTTTTACGATGGCCATTTACACAAACCCGTTTTTATTCATAACGAGTCCAAACCCCTGCACATCACTTCTTCACTGTCGATATCTAGCTACAACGATTTCACTTACTAACCCACAGTTTGCATTTTTTCGAACTTCATTGCCCCCCCAATGCTGCACACACAATACGAACATTGCCTCAGCACAAGATGGCCGTCGGAGCCTTGGCGTCACTAAACACCAACAGTTATACTGTTTTTACAGTGTAAGGTGTGGTGGCTCGTGGAAAATATGGAGCTCAAAATAGGAGGGGGGGGGGGGGGGTAGCGGGGAGGAGCAAAGGCAAAAAGCCCAGTGAAAAGAAAGGAATGTTAAATTAAGGGTAATTCTGCTTCATAGATATGCTTGGTTCAGGTGAACATAAGTCAGACGCAAATTTAGAAACGGTGCTGTAGATACATAAGGCCCATTGGTCCAGCATCTTCCGCGTGTTTCTGCGGTGTAGTGTATAGAGCGCCTAGCACTTATCCTCGCATCGCGGGATGCTGCGGGTTCGACTCCCAGTGGTGCAGGGCCCTTTTTCTTTGTCATTTGTTCAAGTGTATAGTAACATGTCATTTCCGTGACGGAAATGACGTCTTGGTGGGTACTTTCGTGTTAAAAAAGACAAGCCACCGCGTTGCTATCAACTGAATGTTTATTCACATGTGTAAAACTTTAGGCTGTCGACACTAACACTTTTGCTAATTATAGCAGTAGCTTGCTCGTTTGCAAATCCCAAATTTCGGTCCCTTTGCCGCTGCCTTTTCTGCAATCCCATACGGAATTTGGGCATTAGTGTATCCGATGACTAGATGTTGAGTTCTGCCAGCTGTTATAACAGTCATCTGAAGAAGACTTTGGTTCCCTTTGAGTCTGTCCTTAGGCGACAAAACAGCTGATGTTTACTTTAGCCTATGGTACGAGTTCAGTTAGTGTTTAATGTAAATGATTTTTATTTAAACATTTATTACGTGGAATTTGCTGCGTACGCGGTTCGTTCTTAATGACCTAATTGAAACCTTAAATAGTTGCATACCACTTGATCTTCTTTTTTTAAAAAGTCGGTATATACTCTCAGAAGGCGCTATTGTGAATTGAGAGCATATGCAGTTACACCGAATAAAATCGCCGAGATTAGGGCACGGAAAAATGCTTAAGAAGTGTTCACACGCCGCATAGTGAGGCGGACTACAAGGGCATATAATATTGGTCAGTATATCGTTGCATCTTCTGCTGTCCCGATGCACTCGACGTGGTAGCTCAGCGGCAATGGTAGCGCGTTGCCAATTACGAGGTCACGGGTTCGACTCGAGACCATGCCGGCAATATTTCGATGGGGCAGAATGCAAAAGAGCACCCGCGTATACTAAAGGTTTATAGCAGCAGGTCAAGGTACAGACGTGGTCAAAGTATCCGGACTTCCCACTACGCTGCGCCTTGCAATAATAATTAATAAACCACAATATCATTACGAGGGAAGTCCGATTCTGAGCGCGTCGGAGTTCATTTGACCCCCCGGGGCTCTTTAACGTGCACGTGAATCTATGTATCCGAGTGTTTTCTTAATTTCGCCTCCATCGAAATGCGGCCAGGATGCAAAGGACGGGGATGCAATCCCAGGATCTCGAGATTACCAAAAAAAAATAATAATAAAAGACACCGAACGGCTGAGCTACCTCGGCGGGTGCTGCACGTCGTAATCTCACAGAGCTTTCGCCACGTAGACCCGCGGAACTTAATTGTATGACAGACACGCGTTGAGCGCTTCTGCGTCCTTCACTATACCCATTCCACATTAAAGGTGATTGATCACGCGTGCCCTATATTTTAATGTCGTCAAGCGGCCTTGAATTCGCACGTCCGCCAACCAAGCGAAGATCAGGGAAAACCCTCCGCTTGCTGATGGGGTTTCTGCACTTTTTTTTTTCTCGTCGCTCGCTGTCGTCAGCATAAGGTGCTGACGCCACTGCACATATATCGACTGCGATAACTGGTGAAACGTGCCGACTATAGAAGCAACGTCTGGGTGATGTTAGTTCATTGCACTATGACGACAGAGTGTGTGAAAGCCATTGTGTGGCTGTGTGGGAGACAGACTGTGTGGGAGCCATTGAGATGATGATACCTTATGAGATGGGCGCTTGCTGCTTCACCGACCATCGGCCCGTCTTTGTGGCAATTGAGAGACAACAAGATTAAGACTTTCAAAATAAATCTGTTGCACTTGAAAAGAAAAGTCTAATCTTTAATGTAACCATAACTTAACGAGAGGTAACAACCAAACCGAAATCCTCAGACGCACGAAGCTAAGCGAACCAAGCTAAACAGAGAACCAAGGTAAACAATAAGATCAACCGTACCTCTGGCAACGCATACCCAGGCGTCACTGAGTTAATCCACAGCCCATTTAATAGGCGAAAGTGTGCCGAGCAAGGCAAAGCAAATCACACTGCAAAGTGTTATCGGCGAGAACAACCGTCGGTCGACGATAAAAAAAAGGAAAACTGGACCAACAGTGAAATGCGTCGTTTTTATACGCTCGTCACGACGTGTTCTGGAGCCCAACTTCAAGTTTGCGCGACGCCGTCGGCCACTCAAGGGGAGAGAGATGGAGTTACCGGTCGCTCTGATGGTCGCTCTCACACGTGTTCTGCATTGCACGAGCGCAACGTGTTTCTGGAAACTCTTATCTCGCGTATGCCGCCCGGGCGCTGCATTTTTTTTTTTTTGGTCAGTACGGAAAGCAGGCACACAACGCGGATGCTTTGCGCGCTGTCACAGCAGTTTAGAAAAAAAAAAGAATAGCAGGAGATGGCCAGCGTGGATTACGGGAGATCACAAAATAATGTGTTGCTTGCACGCGCAGTATCTTGATGTCATTTTTTGTAACATAAGGTATCATCAATAATTAACACGGAGAAGCGTGATGGCCAAGCTTATTTTAACAGAAACTGCGTATGTCAAGCACAAGTGCACGCGGTAAATATTCGCCTTACATTTTGAAGAGTGTGCCCTGGCTAGGTCCCATACCATGTTTTAATATGACAGCAGTGGTATATGTTGTCTCCATACATTAAAGTTAATAAATACCGTAAGTACCGGTGCTGTTTTACTTAACTGGAGGAGATAAGTTTTTAGTCGGTGCTCGGTACCAAACTGGAGTAGCTGGATGTTCATAGTGAGCGCGTTTACGCTGGCCATGGAAGCGGCTGTGGCGCTGGCGGTATGTAGCAGCCGCTTTGGCTAAGTAGTAGCTGTAGAGAGAAGCAAGGTGGCGATAAAAATAGCAAAGATATTGCGATGTCTGATGCTGTTTTTATCACCAAAATTACATTGTAACGGGAAACACCGACGATCGAAGGGGACATTTCATAATTTTGACATATTGGGCTTTTACAACAAACAAAGCGTCATTATAGTAAGCGCACACGGTTCGAAATAAATGCTTGCACTGCAAGGAACATGTGTGGTCGCAGTGAGCATTAGAGATTATTCTGCCACATTATCATGCTGAAAAAATAAGCTTCAAAAACACAAAAACAGCATGATGCGACGATGAGATGTCGCCACCTTCCCAGACGAGACTTTACGCGGCTGTCTGCATTGCGTATTCTAATGGAGCCAGCGACTCGACAAGGTAGACGTGAGTATGAACTGTTAATAGTAATCACATAAGGAATTTGAAGTCTGTTGTGGCCTGCAAGCGATGTACTTTCAAGCGAACTCACACGAAAATGCAATTTCTGGCGCCGACAGCTCGGAGCGGACACCACGATGAGTTTTATCGGCCGTGTAGTTACAGAAGCTGAGAACTCGTCTCTAGTTTCATGTCGGTAACGTCGTCATTCACTTTCGACACGCACTTGGCAGACACGAACACGGCAATTAATATCAGATGTTCGGCAGCAAGAACCCTTTCGCATTCGACGAGGCATCGTGATTCGAACCCGCAATCAAGAAACTTTAGCACAGCGCTAAGCGGAAGCGTGGGTGACCCTGGATATAGAAGCCATCTTTGTTTTTCTCAGCAATGTTTCCAGGTGAACCACTTTTTCTGGAGTTGCGAATTATTGCGCAGCGGAAATAGTACCACCAAGATTTCTTCTTTTGCTATGTTTACTTCAGATTGGAGGAAAGCGTACTTGGAAATTCATCCGCAAGGGGGTCCCAGCGTACAAAGTCTAAGGTAAACTCGTATGACAATCCAGTCTTCCACAAATATAGATGCGAAGCAGGTTATGGTCGAGCCTATTCTATCCCTGCGCCGCCCACACCCTCACTGCGCATGCCCAACAGCTGGCCAAGCTGGCAAGGAACGAGAACGCGCTCGCGAGAGACAGCGCTGATGCCGGCAGCGTCTGCTAGCGAGTTTCCTAATTGACAAAAAAAAAAAAAAACGACTGCTCGCGCTGCAGGCCCGTTCACCGGCGACGCTGCATATATAGGCACTGGATCTTGACATGCATTGTAGTGCCGGTGGGAGATTTCTGTTGTGCGTAGTTGAACCATGAGGATTCGCAGCGTGTGCGTTAACTAAAAGTAATCCGGAACTCGGCACGATCTACGACGTTGGAGTGCAGGAACCTCACAAAGACGAAGAGCATAAATGACAACGCGTGTGTAAATATGCACACACGTTATCACTCATTTGCATGCATGAGTGGGAAATGTCACGGGTGATTTACGGTAACACCGAACGATCCCCAGTGCTTCGTCCACCCGTGATGGCTCACTTCGTGGAGATGCGTGATTTTTTTTTACCATGCGATTAGAAACTCGCGCCACATATCGACACCACGTGGTTTCTGAGCGATGCTGTGCTGCTGTACAGCTATCGTTTCTCCAGTCGCAAACCTCTTCACCCGTCGCAGTGGCGTGTTTGATCTTTTATCAAGGAAAGCAATGCATGGACACGTAAGCGGTTCGCAAGAACATCCCGGTAAAATTAAGACTATCGCCGTCTAGGGTTTTTACGTACGGCCGGTGTTCAACACTGCTACGCTAGTATACATTTATTGTGCACGCCTACGCTCGTTGCTGTGTCCTAGTGGTCTGCTGGGAGGATTATTATGTATTGCACATACGTGTGTCAAAGGACGAAAATTTATTCCCAGTGGCGCCAGGTCCCCGCCGTACTTTCCTAAGGAGAGGCGCTTAAATAATAGTGAGAGTAAGGAGGTCGTTCTGGAGAAAAAAAAAAGAAATGATGTTCGACAGCGTCGGTTTAACCGTTGTCTCTATCTGCAGCTTTATTTTGGGAAATAGCGCAGCATAGAAGAAAATGCGACACTTGTAGATAAACAGCACGATCGTCGCGTCACTCATTTTCAGGTGTGATATCATCCTTCCAAGCGTTTTTTTTTTACATTTACTCGCTTCAATATTACGGCCACCAAGCAATTGGTGACGAGCGCGGAGGACTTTGTTGACGAATGGAATACGATGTGGTTGCGATCATTCGCACGGACGGCCTCCTGCAGCTGGCAATGAGCGCGTCTACGGACGGCCGATCTTGGCAGCAAATATTTCGAGCTACCGATCGCGCATATTCAGATTAAAAATTTGCGGACGCTTAAGCTTTGTATTTAAGAGCGTAACGCGATAGCGTTATCATGCCCTGCTCTCACCGCCTTCTCAATCGATTGCATTGCTCTTGAGCCACGTAACTGCTTAGGTGTCCGTGTCACGACGTTCCTTTATCAGTTCACACCCCGCCTCCTTCGTGTGTGCCCTCTCTCGGGGTCGGGTACAAGTTCACGTAAATGCCCCATCAGCACTCGCCGACGAGGATGGTTCCGCAGTGCCCCGTGGACCAGAACGTGGTACCGAACCCATCACGCGAGGGTGAAGAGCGAGTACGCATTGCGCAAAACTTTGCCCTAGCACAGATATGTTACGGCGCCTGCAGTGGAATCTTTGCACGCATAATGCAGATGTCACGCGCACAGCCACCTCGTTGTTGCCTTCTGTATAAAGTGCTGGAATTGAGTTTCCTCGTAACATTATTATACAGTCCGAGCTATCATGTGCGCAGCTGTTAGTGAAATCGTAGTTTATGCCTTTTTGGCGGATTTTAGTTTGAGAAATCGAATTTTGTTCAATGAAGTACCTCCGCCATGGCGGAGGTACTTCACTGAAGAAAGAAGATGTATTGGTTGTCATTTAGCCTATAGTGTGGCGAATAGGATCCACGCCTTTATGCAAAGCACATGAGTGCTCACTCGTGAGTATGCTTAACGCGGGCTAACCATGGACGTGGACCAGCACCTTTACGACTAAATGCACATTGTACGAGGTAACGTTGGCACTCATACAAGGTTAGTGCAAAGCACAGGCGTCTGTTTTGTCAAAAAAAAAAAATCCACAGCATATCCACGGAGTGAATGATAATGAGTGGGCGAAGCTCCGGAGGTTCATCGTAGATCGTGCCTAGTTCCGGATTAAGTTAGTTAACGCGCACGCTACGAATCCTTATGGTTCGACTACGCACAAGTGAAATCTCCCACCGGCACTTCATTGCAAGTCAAGATCCAGTGCCTATATATACATATGGGTGGCCGGTGAACGGTTCTCCAGCGCGAGCAGTCGGTATTTTTCAATCAAGAAACTCGCTAGAAGGCGATGCCTGCGCCAACGTTGTCTCTCGCGGGTGAGGGCGCGTTCTCCTTCTTTGCGAGCTGGTAGAGCGTTCATCGAAGAAAGAGCGTTTCCATAGTCAACGCGCGCCTTTCGCTCTCTCTCTCTCACAAGACAGCAGATGGAAGAGTGAGAGAGCTCGCGCGCCGGGAGGCACGCGCCGAGGGCGAGCGCGAGCGTGGCTACGACGCGACAACGAAACAGCGAGCGCCGCAGCGCCATCTATTGATCAATTCACATACTAGCTAAGCAGCACCGCAGTGCCATCTCGTGATCATTCTGAGATCATTCAAGAGCGAGCGCATTCAAGAGCGAGCACGAGACCTAGCGGTCTCGTGCGCCATGCGCTCCCATACTACGCGTTCCCATACATCTGAATGAAGCGAGCACCGCAGCGCCATCACGCCATCTAGTGAGCACTTCACGAACTAGACGAGGTGGCTACGAGGGACAACTACAAGGGATGGAACGACCCACGGCATAAGGAGCTTCGCCCCTAAAAAAATGTTCTATCATAAGCGTCGTTCGTTGAAATGTTCTAACAGGATCAAGCAAAGATGCCCAAGAGCACACGGAATGGTATCAGAACTATGTATTGCTGTGATAGTGCTTATCACACATTAGAAGCGCAGTTCGCGTTACACGACCACCGTCATTACAACTGCAAGCTTTAGTTACTCTCTATATCGTGTGGGAGGAGCCGCTGTAGCCTAGTGGCAGCGTGTTTGCTTGGCACTTGGGGCATCCGTGTTCGATAGCCCCCCCCCCCTCCTTTCCACAGACTGGTAAGTTGCATGTGTATTTTATACTGGATATGTCTACGTTTCAGTCGCAAGCGAGAACGAATGGTCTTCTTATCTTATTTTAAGAGCGAAGCACCTTAAGCCTGCCGTCCGGTGCGTGAGCCGATCCTGGAGGCTGCGCACCGTGTGAGGTATAAAAAACTACGCGATAGCGGTATCGTTAATCGTGACGTACATCACTGCTATGTCATGTTAGTGATGTAAAGAGCAGTCATTAATATTCCTCATGCATTTATACCCCGCCTCCGGAATGTTTCGGCATACCAAGTGCACCAGGCGACCGGGCACCGAGACGAGGGAGGAAAGGAGCAAGAGGGGGGAGGGGCGGGGCTAGACACAAAGTGACCTAAGTTCGCGGAGAAATGTTTCGCATTTTATAACAAAATCCCGTCTAGCAACAAATAAAGAACAAATAGGTTTTATTTATTTGTTGTACATTCCTGCGGATGTTTCCGCGTCCATGAAATCACCAATTCTAGTTCTACATCAAGCGACGAACTCAGTGCTTCTCGTGGCGTCCTATCTTGAAAGAACAGCAGGCTGTTCCCAGCCGTATTTGAAACGAAACTGCGATTCCCTGGGGTGTGCAAGGCGCTGTTATTTGGCTCATGTGTTCAAAGTAGCCTCCACGACTGATGGGGCCCGTTTTCAGGCTATGTTTAAAAAGTGTTTCAGGGCCCCTTTGAGCTTCACAGCCTGTGTCAAACTGAATTCATGTGATGCCATTTGAATTTGCCGATATGGTAACGCAACTGGCTTCAAATACTCTTATAACAATGCAGAATGGCTTTCGCCGTCAAAGCCGTTTAGCATACCACAAGGGACCTGTCAACTTCTGGCATTTTTGGGGTCGGTCGCCAATTAGGGTCGGTTGCCATTTTTGTGACTTTAAATCCTCGTCCGATCTTGTCCATGAGGCATCAAGCCTTGTACTGCATCTTGTCTAATATTTCAAAAGTTGTGTATTATCCGGCTGGGCCGCGTTTCCACAGCAAGGTAAATGTAGCTGGCGATGATGTTCAAGCAATGGGTACTGCTTCCCACGTTTATATATAATTTATTTATGTTTAAGAGCCAGTTTCGTGGCTCATAATTCGAATTTCTTACATTTAAGCTTTTCTAGCTTACGGTAGTGTCTGATTTCTAACTCCTATGTTGGTCTTTATATTGCTCAAGCATATCGCTCCCGCCCCCCTTCCTGCATATATGTGTACAAGGTGCGGAAGTCAATATTGCTGCACTTAATTTATTAGGCAGCTTTTTTTATTGCGATAGCAATTATATGGACAGTCTCGGCTGCTTTTTACCGTCCCCGTCGCCGCCGTCGTCATGCACCGTATATGTATAAGTATGTATATATATATAAAATTCCCCAAAGAACAAATCCAGACAAATGCTTCCGAAGCGCGGAATCGAACCAGCAACCTCTCGCTCCGCAGCGCGTGGCGCTAACCACTACGCCACAAAGAGCAGATCCTTCAGGGAGCTAACGGCGAGCCTTATATACACACCCTTTATCGCTGGCAGGACTCAGAGACGGCAGGCGCTTATAAGCGTTTCTTCATTACCAGTGAGATGGCGCGAGGAGCGCAACGGGCGCATTTAAAAGTGGTTGGCCAGCTCGCTCGCTTCTTCTAATATTTGCGCAGGGAGAACCTTGCCCTTCCGCTGTCTGCTCGCGCGGTTCTGTCGTGTTGAGAGGAAGAGGAATGTTGGTATTCCACAATATGACTGCATGGCGAACATAAATGACAGGTCATAACATGAAAATCATGACATGCGTGTTATGAGCGGCATGAATTACATGCCACTTTCTTGGTGCTCTCCTGGCCGTTTCGCTAATGGGATGTATGCGAAAATTGGTATGGCACAACATGACTGCCTGACGAACGTAAATGGCACGTCATAAAATGAAAATCGTGACATGCGTGTCATGAGCGGCATGATTTACATGCCACGCATTTTGTTAATGGAATGTATACGAAAATTGGCATGCCACACGATGACTGCATCAGGAAAGTAAATGACATGTCATAATATGAAAATCATGGCATGCATGTCATGAGCGACATCATTTACATGCCGCGGTTTTGGTGCTCTCTTGGCCGTTTCGTTAGTGGGATGTGTAAAAAAATCGGTATGCAACAATATGACTGCATGACGGACATAAATGACAGGTCATAATATGAAAAGCATAACATGCATGTCATGGGCGGCATGATTTACATGCCACGGTCTTACTGCTCTCCTGGCCGTTTCACTAATGAAATGTACGCGAAAATTGGTATGGCACAACATGACTGCCTGATGAACATAAATGGCAAGTCATAACATGAAAATCATGATATGCGTGTCATGAGCGGCATCATTTACATGTCACAGTCTTGGGGCTCTCCTGGTCGTCTCGTTAATGGGATGCATACAAAAACTGGTATTCCACAATATGACTGCATGGCGAACATAAACGACAGGTCATAACATGAAAATCATGACATGCGTGTTATGAGCGGAATGATTTACATGCCACTTTCTTGGTGCTCTCCTGGCCGTTTCGCTAATGGGATGTATGCGAAAATTGGTATGGCACAACATGACTGCCTGACGAACATAAATGGCACGTCATAAAATGAAAATCATGACATGCGTGTCATGAGCGGCATGATTTACATGCCACGCATTTCGTTAATGGAATGTATACGAAAATTGGCATGCCACACGATGACTGCATCAGGAAAGTAAATGACAGGTCATAATATGAAAATCATGGCATGCATGTAATGAGCGACATCATTTACATGCCGCGGTTTTGGTGCTCTCTTGGCCGTTTCGTTAGTGGGATGTGTAAAAAAAGCGGTATGCAACAATATGACTGCATGACGGACATAAATGACAGGCCATAATATGAAAAGCATAACATGCATGTCATGGGCGGCATGATTTACATGCCAGGCGTTTCGTTAATGGGACGTATACCAAAATTGCTATGGCACAACACGACAGCGTGACGAACGTAAATGACAGGTCATAACACTATAATCATGACACGCGTGTCATGATTGGCATGATTTACATGCCATGTTCCTTGCACTATACTGCCGTTTCGTTAATGGGATGTATGGGCTTCCTCTACTGACCAGAGGGCGCTACGTAGCTCTCGTCGGACGGCTCAGTATCGTTGACATTGGCCGCTTGGGTCGCACGTATGAAACGCGCGCGCACGGTGGAAAGCGAGGCGACAGCGACACGCGCGTTTCTTCGCTGCTTTCCGGGCGTGCTGCGAACCACACGAACGCTCGCGGCGTCGCCCTTTGGAACAGTTTGCCGCAGTTTGGAGCGCGCGTCTCAAAGGAAATAAAACAAAACAAGGTGGGACGGGCGGTCGGTGCTGCTATAGAGTTGGAGACGTGCATCGCGTTCCCGTATTTCCCTGTAACAGTCTGCCCAATTTTGCTTCTTCTCTCCGCCAGGCAGTGCATTCTGGCGCTGATTTCGCACATGGAAAACTCGACTGCACGGAGCCTATACGAAAATCGGTTTGGCAAAACATGACTGCATGACGATCATAAATGACAGGCCATAATATGAAAAGCATAACATGCATGTCATGGGCGGCATGATTTACATGCCAGGCGTTTCGTTAATGGGACGTATACCAAAATTGCTATGGCACAACACGACTGCATGACGAACGTAAATGACAAGTCATAACGTTAGAACCATGGCATGCGTGTATGAGCGGCATGGTTTACATGCCACAGTCTTGGTGCTCTTGCGGCCGTTTCGTTAACTTCATATGTACCAAACTAGGTAAAGCGAGACAACAATGCAAATCCATTTTACGTTCCTTATGCGTGCTTCGCATTTCCTTGATTCCCACTGCACGTGGGATCTGCCAATTTTTTATGCAAGGTGTCATCTCCCATGCATTCAGCTTAGCAACAACCAACGACTCTTCTGCACAAAAATTTGTGGTAAGCTTTCTACGCTGTTAGATCCACATCACGCATTTCAGCATCTGTCTTTTTCACATGGTCACTGGTATCACCGCGTCTGTTCAGCTCGAGAGGTTGATATGTGTAGGAATGCAATGAGCGCAGCTCCACTGGTATCATTTAGTGTTATGTGAACACGTGTCGCGCCTGATTTATGCATGCGTCATGCTTTCTGTAAGCATCTTCTTGTCATTGCATTTACCTTAATAAGTGAAAGTCACGTTATACGGTACCCATGTCTTCTGAATTGCGCAAGGGCCGAAACGGAAGCCGCCACCATACAAACCAGAGGGTAAAATATACAACGAGTGGCGGGAGCGAAAACGAGCAGAGTAAATGCGACTGCATAGAAGGAAGAAGAGGTGTAGGGTGCTGGGGTCTGAAAAAAGAAAAAACACGGGTAAGAAACATTCAAACCGCATTATATCGTTCTAGAAGCAGTCGACATAGTTGCTTTTTAATGATTTTCCTTCCAGTGGCTTTTCAAGCTATCTTTTAAGGAATGAATTTCTTGCCTTCGCTTTAAACAGGATTAATGCGATTGATTTCTGTGAGTTATGTACAGCCAAAATCACGGTATGATTATGAGAGACGCTGTAGTAGAAGGCTTCGAAAATTTCAACCATATCGCACGGTACACGGGCCTCAACTTTTCGCCTCCATCGAAAAGCAGCAGCCGCGGCTAGGATTTTATCCCGCGACCTTCGTGTCAGCAGCCGAGTGTCACAGCTACTAGGCAACCGTGACGAGACAACCGTGACGAGGCAGGATTCTAGGACTTCTTGTGATAGTATAACAGCCACAGCATGTTAACGACGGCGTCACCGCGGTGGTGCAGTGCTTTATGGTGCTGGGTTGCCGACCTCAATCAAGTGAGTTTGACCACGGCCGCGGCGGTCGCATTTTCTATGGAGGCGAAATGCTGGAGGCCCGTGTACTGTAAGTTGTCAGCGCGCGTTATTGAACCCCACGATGTCGTTAAAATTTTCGGAGCCCTTTACTACTTCGTGCGTCATAATTACATCGTGGTTTTGGCTCGTAAAATCCAAGGAATTATTAATTACAATAGCAACAATGCACGACGAAACTTTTTTTTTCTTGAGTAGACTGTAACGATTATTTTTTGCTACTTAAAAACAACCGTTTCGTCTTCGCTAATCGGTATTGCAGCAGTTTTCAAACGTTTTGGAAATATCTGGTATGATAAACATGGTGTAGACAAAGGTCCCGCAGTGGCAATACACGAAGGTCACCAAGTAAATAATTCGAAAGTTGAGGCCCTGTGGGAAAATAACTGCGTTTGCACATTTCTAGTTGGTTACGCATGACAAGAGGCTATCTTTGTACTGTTATTTTCTATCGGTCCTAGTCAGAAATTGCTACCTAGCTTCTCTTTCTAATTCACTACTACTGCTACTAATAATAAGAGACAGACAGACAGACAGGCAATGAACTTTTATTAAGGTCCTGAGGAGCCAGCCTAGCGAGCCCCAGAGAAGACCCCTTGCTAGCTGTTGGCTAATCTCATGATGGCGCCGCGAGGCCATGCCTGTCGGCTCTCTCGCGGGCCCTCTATTAATAAATTTTACATAGTCAGCTAGAAGACAAGGAGGGTAACATTCGATGCACTGTTGTTACTACTCGTAACAGCTATGTCAGCGTTCGATCTCTTCAGGAGCTCGATCTTACTAATACTTTATATGCTCTTACACGGATACCATTCAGCGACGTGCACTTGTACTTAGTGCCAAGACTGGTGAAATACTTTATTTGCGTACTGAGTATTCACAGTGGTCAGGGAATCATGCACAATGGTTGGGTTCGCATTGTCACCGCATGATGTCCAACGAGCGTGAACTTTTCTTTTTACATCCTGTGAAACCAACGTGATTTTTTTTTTTCAAATCGCTTGCATTGTAAGCATTTGTACAAAGCTAGAACCACACAGTGGTTCCACTAAACATACTCGCTGCTCTTCTATTTTTCTTTTATTAATTTATGACTCTGGTGTAATGACTCATAGGATGTTCACGGAAGAAGAAAAAAAATACCACTTACGCCGATTCTTCTTTTTTCACACGACCGCTTAAAACTAATGCATGCCGGTATCCTGAGTTTCGACATTTTCTTCCGTGATTCAAGAGCAGTCAGACAACCGCTAGTTTTATGGACGGAAGAACATGCGTATTGTGAACAAAACCTCAACAATTAACACATGCTTGGACATCCTCTTCAAATTACAATTAATGCGTTTAAAAACAGTGAAAAAATTTGAAGCTGTTCACCTGTACAGCAAACGGGGAAAGCGAAGCTTGGCTTGTGTGTGCCTGACCTAGTAATTCCTTTCCTTTTCTTTCTTTCTTTCCTTCTTTCTTTCTTTCTCTCTTTCTTTCTTTCTTTCTCTCTTTCCTTTTTTCTTTATTTCTTTACCATTAGGTGGTAGAAAATGCAAGGCATTCATATGGTTCAGATAATTTCACGTCTGGGAGGTGTGGTTGTGTGGCCTAGTTGTTAAGACACTTGCCTTCTGAGCGTGGAGACCCGGTTTAAACCACTGCACCGGTAACAAACTTTTCCCACTCCAATGCACCCTCTACGACGTGGCAGAAGAAACTAGCGCAATAGTTTCTTCTACCATTCTGTAGAGGATGCCAGGGGTTCCTATTTTCTGGGACTTTTTGGCGTGACGACGACAACACCGACGGCGCCGACACCAGCTAGGCTATACAAGTTTGCATGAACTTCTAAACCGTGCAAAAAGGTATAGCTGCTATCATCACGGCAGCAATAATAGCGTTCCTACAACAGTTGCAGGTAGGAACTAGAGGGGGGGGGGGGGGGGGGTGCACTAAAAATGATGACCCTTCTCTACTGCGATGTAGTACATGACTCGGACGAGTGACGCCTGTGTCTTGAATGGAATAGCTGCGGGGTATATTCTCAACGAGAACGTGGTTCCCGCTTCGTTCGTCACCTCTTTGGAGATATCGGTGTAGGCGCGCTGAAATACTATTTACAAAATGCAATGTGTGCACACTCGAAGGATATTCAACGCGCACACGATCGTACGGAAGCAGGTTGTTTCACCGCTTATGAGTTGAACAGCTGTGCTTTTTAGAGGTGTTATTGAGACAGCCCAGTAGGCGGAGGTGGGACAGCTGTGTACAAACGGCTGAGCAAGATGCGGTGCCTCCAATGAAAAGTGAAGAAGAGTCCACCCTGCTGGCGTCATTATAAACGACAGCACTCGTTGGTGTTGCTTCCGGTAAAGTCGACTCCTGCTTCCAGGGCATCTCCGTTGAGGTATTTCTTTGAGTTGCTCTGCTCGTCAATGCATACAGGTATGCCTTTTGCGATGCTGTTGACGCCGTTGCCTTGCACGCCATCTTTAGTGGTGTCTGACCGCGAACCTTCATTCATCCGCACGGGCATGAAGACCAGCTTCTCAAGATGTCCCGTTGGCCCTTCGCATGCGAGGAACAGGAAGTAGCTGAGGATGTAGCTCCACACAACGACAGCGAAGCATTGGGATACCTGCGTGGTAATCATAAGGGCGAATTGGATGAAGCTGTCATTCTCTGTGTGATCCCTCCTTCTTTATTGGTTTCTTTTTTTTAATTTGGGCTGACAAAGCAGTTCTCATGTTATACCACTTCTTCCAACCATAGGCGACAGTCATTTGCAAGAGCGAATGTTAGAACAGGTATGGTCGCCACATAACACTATTTTTTAGAACGGCGATGTATTGATTCGTTTAGAGATTCACATCAGTGCAACAAAGGCATCCGTTAAGACGCTGTGCGAATAATTTTCAATTCTATTACTTTGTTTTCCACAATGTATAGTTGTACATGGGTGTGATTTTAGTAATATTAAGAAATGCTAAACACACTCCTGCATTACAAAATAGAAGCTTACGCCATGATATTCACGTACATTTCTGTCTCGCAACCTCTCAATATAGTACATCGATGTGCTAGTGCTATGTAGCATCAAAGGTTGCGTTATAAATATTTTGAGAATTCAAATTTTCATCAAGCCTCCCAACTTAATTTGTTCAGACGGCAAAATTTAGTGCTTGCACCGGATGCACTCGAACAGTCATGTATGTGTCTTGCTAGCGAAACTGTGCAGGTAATTGCAACCAGTATCTCGCTTAACTCTTGCACTTTCGCGCTCCTTGTTCTACACACTGCACCTACATCTGCTCCGCGGCCGTGCAGCTAGGAGTCTTTCACTGAGGATGCGAATTTCTACAAGGTGAAAGCACGCCATGAATAGCAACGCAGAAAAAAGTAAGAAGCGCAAAAGCAGCTTGACACTCATCTCTTCAAAGAAGTGAACATTTTCGGAAAGTGTCGCAATTAAAATCCACATGAGATAGCTGAGGAATATATTCTTCACAACGCATACGTACAATACGATCTCAGGTCTATCACATGAAGTTCATCAGTACTCCGTCGCTGTATATGCAGCAAAGCGAACTCGTACTCATAGGGGCACTGTAGATGTGATGAAATCGCACTTTCCCCGAAGTGTTCTAATCTTTATCTTGCGTAGACGTGAATTACGACCGAAGTACACTTCATGTTTCGCTTACCATGCCTGTGGTATTTTGTTGTTTCACAACATACCGTGCAAATGATGCCTATGACAACGCCACGTAATGAAGGTACTCTAATTAGGCCAATTTCAAACTCTGCTAGTTCTAGTTCCAAGGCACCGAGCTGCGCTCGTGTAGCCCTGTTATATTCAATAAACATGTAGTTCAGAATATAGAGTTCACTCTTCTATTCCTTGATTCCCACACTTCTATCGCTACTTTTTATCGTGTGCAACAGAGCGTCTTGCTCAAAGCACTGCAACGGCGCGGTAATCTGCCCTGACTACTACGGTTGTTCTTCCTTCACAGCACGAAACCCATCTCCCTCTTGGCCAATTCTTGAACTTTGACGTGTTGTGAACTGGTACATTACGCACATTCTTATCACCAACGCTGACGCTTGCAACCCTACTATGCACCACTTTGGCAGCCCAAAGTGGCGGCTCTCCGGCTAGCAGACGAAGCTCTACGGTTCGCTATCGATTAGCTTGTTCGAGATTAGCGTATTAGGCGTGCGCTCCCAAGTGAACGCCGATTTTTGTTTCAAGCAGATGATTGCCGCAACTCACCAGCGTGAAGTGAGAAAAGAAGATCCGCTCCCTGGCGATGTAGTACTTCAAGATAAAGAAGGGTGAGTGTACGAGGTACACGCCGAACGACAGCCGGCTCAGGGGCACGAAGGCACTCCAGCACAAGAAGCGGTTGATGAATCCTACGTTGGTGTGGCGAGGAAGAAAAGAAAAACGTTCCAGAAGAAAATCAGATACAGCGAGTACTTCAATTTCTGCAACATAAGCTCATCTCTTCATCGTCTCTCTACCACAGGGATATTTGGTCGGTAATGATCGGTAAAGGCTAAAGCGAAAACTTTATAACCAATTACTTCTGTGCACCAAAGGACCAAAATGCTTAGTAGAGGAAAAGTAAACTATGTCTCAATGCTTTGATTAAAACCGCCTTATTTACATTTCTAGACAAGAATAGTTATAATATTACATGCACTTAATCATATCACAGACAACACTTTCTGCGTTCGTTCATTTCTCCATCGAAGTTATTCATGCTGGCCAATAACTGGAACATACATAAAGTTAGATAAGAGAGATTCCGTAAGAGCACTTCAAACGAATCATTTTCGCCGAAAATGACTGAATGTTTGCTTGTAACAACTGTTATCAGAATGAAATAAAGCGAAGTTATTCAGGAGGATAGTGCATATAAAGTGCTAAAATCTTGGCAGTATTTTTCTAAAGCTCATACACAAGTCTGGAGAAGCATTCAAACAACCCACAACGAAACACAAAGGAATGGCCATGCTTTTGCTTATACGTGTACAGACTTACCTCCTCTACCAGTGGCGCAAGTGAAGACGAACCATGAGACGCAGACAGACCATAGGATGCGGTCAGTAAAAGCTACAAACAAGCGCCTAGCTTCTGGGGCACGTTCGGTGCTTCTGTACCATTCGATCTTCATGAAGATGCAATACAAGCCACAGAACAGGCAAAAACACCAAAGGGAAGCTTGAATTACCTGTAGAAAAAATCAAAATCAGGCGTCAGTAGACAAAACATTCATATAAAACGGGCATACGTACATAATAATAATAATAATAATAATAATAATAATAATAATAATAGTAAGCCGACACATGTCAATACCCAGATATTTTTTATTTTGTGTGCGCCCACGAGTACATCTCAATACAAGCAAATTGGTCGCAAAATCGAGTGGTCTGAAAGGACTAGTGCATGCTTTCCTATGACGCTATCACCTAGCGACATTATGTTTCTGGCTTAGCACCCTTGATTCACCTCCTCATGATGCTTGTTACAGAAAATCGTGCCGATTCCACACATTGGGGGAATCGATGTCACGCGAAGCAGAGAGCGAGGAAATTGCCTGTGACAAATTGTTTAATATTTAACCAAGTGTTACGATTACGATCATGGTATTCGTGCAAAGACGCATGGGTACCACCCACTAATGAGTGCGCTAAACGTGGGCTGACCGGGAACGTCGACAGCACCGTGGCGATTGAATGGTAGCTGATGATGGTGCGAGGTAACGTTGGAACTCACTTTAGTCTAAAATCATAGATGTCTCTCTTGTAGAAGAAAAATTCACTATACAGTCTGTTGAGCTATCAAAAGCTTCGTTCGTTGAAGCATTCCTAAGGGATCGAGTGAAGTTGCACAAAGGCATGCCGAAGGGTAGCAGAACATATGTATTTCTGTGATAGTACTTATTACACATTAGAAGAGTGCAATTAATTTTACGCAAGCACCATCATAACAACTGCCAGCGCAATAAATTTATTTACTCTACATACCGTGTGGTACTAGCTGTCGTAGCCTCTGTGGTAGCGTGCTTGCTTGACAACTCGTGGGCCCGTGTTTGGTTGCCCCCTACCGCTTGGTAAGCTGCATGTGTGGCTATGTGCTGGTTATGCCTACATTTCAATCTCAAGCGAGGGAAAACGGTGTTTCTTCCTTGTTTCAAGAGGAGCTCTTTAAATTGTCCGTCCGGTGTCAACCGAGCACAGAGAACTATGTGCTGATGCTGGAGGAAGTGCACCGTGTGGCGTGCAGAGGACTTCAGACGCCGATCGAAGTTTTCGAGTTCGATCCCCACATCCGTGGCGTTTCAGATGTCTATTTCCTGCTGCTCTGGCGTTTCATGTGTTAATTTAGTTGTCCTTGGTTGACATAGGCTTTATCAAATTCAAACACATGTGGCGCATACTTGCGTACCGTGGGGCGGGCACTACGGGTATGAGCCACACGTGATTGCAGTATCGTTAGTCGTGACGTACACGTCGAGTATATCACATTAGTACTGTAAATATGAGTCATTCATTTTCGATGTACATTTGTATCTACTGCCGCAATATTGGGGTGAACGTGAGACCGAAAGAGGATGGCGACGCAGGCGGATAGATAGATAGATAGATAGATAGATAGATAGATAGATAGATAGATAGATAGATAGATAGATAGATAGATAGATAGATAGATAGATAGATAGATAGATAGTAAAGTAGTTCGGGAACGCGGCCTCATAACCACGTCTATGTGACTGACAATATGCATAATATTTCCTTTTTCTGCTCGGGATCATATTCATGCTGAATAATTTACAACCTGCATTGAAACAGTGCATGTACTACAACGTGTGAAAGAAATCTCGAGATCAGTTCGCAATAGGGGATACTTACCAGTCATTCGTTGTTACTAACATATACGGGAAATAAACCGGCCATTCGAAAGCGAAAATTATTGCCAGACGAAGTATAGGTAACCAAAAAAAAAGAGAGATTTTCTATGAACCTGATACTTTGCCCTTCCGACCGCATGGAAGTCGAAGTGAACTTAAAGGAGGCGTGGTAATTACGCAACAGGAAACGGGGAAAAAACTAGAACAATTAGGACTTGCTGGAGTATTCGTCTATTCGGACTGAACGCAGCCAATGTCGCATGGTTAACGCAAAATAGAATGTATCTCTAATATCCTGTGCCCACATTCATAAAACCATCTTACGCTAGAATTGTTCGTAAGACACCGTTTTAGTCAATCTCGACGCTGGACATATCATTAACGAAGCCGGTGAGCCAACCGATCAACCGCACTTACGAAAGGAATTTTTTTTTTCGAATTCAGCCTCAGAAGTTCGTACTCCTTGAAACATGGGCAATTAAGTTTCAGCGGTAAAGTCGCTTTTTGCAATTCCAGCCCTAACAAACATTTCTCGTTTGCCACCTTCCTCCCTCTCGCCCTCTCTTTTCGAGATCCAATGTCGCCGCAATTCACAAACGCCTCAGTCTGAGACAGCCGTGAACATCAGTTTCTGACTAATGAATGATAGCACAGGAGGAGCAGACGAGCTTACCTTGGAGATCTTCACCTTGCCGTACTTTTCTACGAGAAGAAATGTGATGCACCCAGAAAAGAAGCACACGCCGTGGTAGAAAGGCAGCAAATAGTAGTCGTTGATCGTGTCTGCAACAGTGCTGCAATACGAGGGAAAGAAATATTTTTTCACTGCAGCGTAAATGTCGCGATGGAGTAAATACGTGTCATAGAAGAGTGTTCGTACGCGACGACTTCAACCGTTACTATTAACGTTAAAAAAAAAAGAGAAGCCCAATAAGGAAGAACGACCGAAGGCGTGGAACGTTGGTGCGTATATGCGCTTGCTAGTGGGCGCTGAAGTCAAAGCGGAATAAAATATTATGCACAGCACAAGAACTACACATTTAGAATGGGCTTCGATGTGACATATTTGATTGAATAAACACATGTGTAAGCCGTACACTATCCTACAAATCACTAGAATAGGAAGGAAAGGCATACAAAAGAAGAACATGGTTGCGAAACAATAGAAATTATACTGCATATATGTGTTCATTTTTTAGCCGTCTTTCTATCAGACCTGTGATATTTATTTATTTATTTATTTATTTATTTATTTATTTATTTATTTATTTATTTATACGCGCAGAAGCCCGACAGGGCGATCGCAGGAGTGAGCTTATAATCGTCCGCACAAATTGATTGCTATACCGCGGGAATCATTTGAGAAACTAAAGTACCACAGGTATACACAGCGAGGATACAGTTAAGTGACACCGGAATACCTCTGGTGAAAACGCGCTGTTTCACTTTCTAGCAGGTTCCATTTTAGGAGCAAATAGATAGTTCTTCGGTAGAGCAGGTGCTTTACAAGGCAATGCAACCATTTGAGGCGTTCAAAACGACGTCAATCGGACATGGTTTGACAACCTAGCGCTACTAGGTGAGCGGAGCGTGAGCAATTGCAGTCAGAATAGAGGTAAATGAGGAGGACTCGTTTGTTTTGATTACCTTTCAGGAAGTGAATACCAGATACTTAATAAGGTTTTTAGGTGGGCCAGGCGCATCTTATAGAATCCAAAAGACGGGCAAGTCATATGTTCGTAATTTTTTCACCTGAAGATTCTGCACTGTTTACTTTAGATAGGCTGTATTTTAATGCTTTATTACACCTGTATTCAATAAGCCTGGACTACGACATGCTACGGGTATAGGCGAGGCCTAGGTACTTGCGTTGGAACACCAGCGTCAAGAGAGGAGCAACTAAACGAGTAATAGAGCAATGAAACCAAAGCACGCCTACAGACGGAAAGAGTGACCACTTCATAAAGCTGCTGTTCATTTGCCCTTCGTCGCCCCGAGCGGAAAATTGTGTAAGGCAAATTAGGCGAAATGGGGTGAACATTATGATTATTTAAGTTATATGTACTGCACACAGTTGTTACCACGTAAGTGCGCAATTCCTAGAGCACGATAATTCGGCAATGCCTTTATATAATATAACAACAAAAGTGGATTAAGGACTGAGTCTGGGAAACACCGGAAACCGGAAGAGACGTTTCTTACATACTGGGAATGATTATATGAAAATACAATCAACTAAGAAAGAGTTGCTAAGCATAGCACGAAGTTTATGTAGAAGTTTATACTTAATACTGTGAAATTCATTAGAAAAATTCGTGGAAGTAATTGTAACAGTTTCATTTCCAGAGCGTAAAGCGTTTGAAACGTGATGCCAGCATACTGCGAGCTGAGTTATGGCACTAAGCCTGGGGGCAAAAGCCATGCTGGGCACCTGGCAGGAGGTTACAATTTTCTAGAAACCCTACGTTAGGCAGATTATAAGTTGCAGGACGGTACCAGGTTAAGACGTTCATGATATTGGGGGAAGCGTTGTGATGAGTGCTTGTTGCCCCATTTACACATTGGAATACTTCTAGCCAATTTACGCGATAACGGAACGGTTATCGTGAGTACAGACTTTTGAAAAATTGCAGTCAAATGCTGGCTAGTCGGAGAACTTGACATCTGACAAGAAAACTGCTACTAATGCCATCAGGACCACAACATATTTTTCAATTTCTTAACTGCAACACTAAATCTTCGACACTAAAACTGCAACATCTTCGAGAAACACGGTAATATAACTAATCGAATAATTTCAGTTGTGAAGGAGAGCAGGAATGATGAGGTTATTCATTGCGAATACCGATTAGAAATATTCCTTTCTTGTTATTATAGTTTATGGTCTTGCTGGCACCAAAACTTTTTTCTCGCACTAATATATTCGTATTATTTCATAGGCTTTTATTTTTTATTGCCTAGTCTTCTTTTCTTTAGCCTTTAGGTGCAGTGATTTTCCCGCTGTCGTGAGCTAATTATTGATTCGGCGACAATACTGCCTACGCAATACATTTCTATTTTTCTCTCTTTTTTTTTTGCTCTTTTGCTTGCTATTGTAATGTTGGATATAGTTACCACAAACACGATCCACATAAAATAAATACGCATGGACGAAGGCATTGGCGGCACATTGAACTATATTATTTCAGTTATTTGTTTTCGGCATGAAGAATCACTGTATGCATGGCTTACGGTTCCCGTGCTTTCCTCGTACCTTCTGGCGCTCTTTTTTTTTCCTATGTCCGTTTTTAAGAGGGACGTCGTGGAATAACGTTAGACAATCAGGCTCCGCGTCTTCAGAGAGTCCGCTTCCCTGACTCTTTTGTAATACGAGACGCCGACTAGTGACTGGAGAGATTGGAAATACACTGAGCGAATTCTTACCTGAACGTGTCTGCCACGGCAAGAACAAAGGGCTTCAAGTTTGTGCCGTATATCTGCCAGGCAGAGATGGAGCAAGACACAAGGGAGAGCACTGCGAACACTGTTGCAACCAGCCATTTTCTCCTGTAGAAATAACGAAAATAGGTCGTGAAGACGTTATAAGCTTCAGTAAACTCTAGCTCTGTGGTTAACATTTCGTTGTATTTTTCAAATGCATTCCGCTCACCAGGACAATCCTTTTTTTCTAATAAAATATTGACAATAGGTAATTTCGCTAAAGAATAAACAAAGTGACAAATTTTAGGTTGCAATTAAAGATTCATATTTCTGCACTGTGTGCCGTTTTATGAATGGAGTCTTATTCAGTAAGTCGACACAGCAGCTTAAATAACTGTTCTCAAACCTTGCCGTCCATTCATCTTTAACAAACTTTAATGTTCAATCAGTTCACATGTAGCTCTTGTGCTCACCATCACACTTCGATATATTGTTGAATTTGGCCATTATCTGGCTTCTTAGTAGCTCGGCACTTGGCGCATCCTGCCAGTTAGCGATTGAGTCTTCAAAAAAAAAAAAAGGGGGGGGGGGGGTACATATTGACAAACACCCGAATCGTTTGGAAAAATCCAGCGGGACGTTTACCCTTGGAGTTAACGAAGTGTGTTTAGAACATTATTGTTCCGAAATATAGCTAAAAGTTGGAACTTATTAAGTCTAGATACACTGCAGGCGTTCACGAAAGCAAACATGCCCAGGGCATCTTTGCGGTGTGCGTTGTTGCGACTTGTCGAATCGCCCGGAGCTGTGCCACCCGTTACTCTCACGTCTTGCCTGATCTGGGGCTAAGTGACGCTAAGAGTACATCGTAACTGCGCACGTCTATAGGCGAATGCATTACGTTATGGCTCATCAGAGCGAAAATGCCGCCTACTAACGATGAGAAAGCGGTTTCGTGCACTTAAGTACGGTGCAATATTGTGAAGGGGGGATTGATTCACATTATTATCAGGGCTTCCACTTAGATTGCGCGTGGACGACGCGATGTCTCGCTTATTTAAACGAAGACAACCGTACCCAAAAGAAAGGTATAGGAATGGCGCTCGGTTCTCGCCCATTGAAGGGGGGCAATGAAATATTTCACATGGTCCACAGGCGACTATACATTGCTAAAAGAGTTCATTACTTAACCGAGAACAATGTGCACAGATAGATGGCTCGAAGCGAACATTCTTACCCACTAAGACCACCTCAGTCCTAACCTTGGTATCATACCTCCATCCTAGTTGGGCAATAAATAGGATGCAGTTGTCATAAAGTGTCGATTCTCGTTGCCCCGATCGTTTTACACATCACGGTATGTATGCAAATATACCGTCAAATTTTTGAAAAAAAAAAGCCCTTCGTATCATTCTTGCGCGGCAGCCTTGTGTCCCGACGTGCGCATATAACTCAGGGTCGGAGAACTTTTGGTGGTAAAGGTGTCAAAAAATGCATTTCCGAAAACGGACGAAACCACGAAGCTCTTAGTTTGGGAGTGACGGAGGCGTTATTTGTAATAAAGGACGGAAACGCATGCCACCCTGATATACAAAGTATGCGGATTTACGCAAGCACGTTAGAGCACGACATTTACTGCGTTTTAACAAATGCACGTATATTTTTCGCACTTGAAGTATACACACCACACTTGAGTGAAGTTATTTCAGCGAAGCTACAGGCTATTTCGTGCACAAAGTAGTCCATCTCATGACATCCATCTTTCACGTTTGAGTTTCCAACTAGCTACATGACCTATACTCGCTGACAACTTTCTGTGGCAATGAACGGTAGGCTACAGGGCCGGAGCTATCGATCTTGCGTTGGTGCGTAGGTAGTCCGGCACATGCGCTCCGTAATCTCAAGAAAGTGCAAATGCAGCACCGCAACGCGAATTGCTTGTGTCTACAACTGACATAAGAATACGCAGAAATGTTTAACACTGCACTAACACAAAGTAGCAACCATCTTGTGGGATATGCACAACGTAGGCGCACATATAAACATGATGTGGCTATCAGACAACACAAGGAGACATTGCGCGCGAGTCTCGGTGGCCATGTCCGCCCTTCACAGCTTCGTCCGTTCGCCAAGAGGTGCCGACTGTGTTCTCGGAACGACGTTTTCTGCGCACGCTTCGGACTTCGGAAAGTTTTGTGCCAGATCGCTAGTTCAGCAATACACGCAATCTGCTTTCTGAAAGAGAATATAGGCCTTGATATCCTTCTTAAATGCCGGAAGCCCCTTACGTTTTTGCAAATCAACAGTAAATTTGGCACTATTTACAATAACGCATGCGTGGATTTTCAACGTCCTTGAGCCTGCACAACTTGACCTCAATGAAATTTTCGTTGTTTCGAAGTCTATTACTTTCCATTAAAGACGTTCCTTGGATTTTCCATTCTAAATCCTTGGCCACGTGTTCCAATTTGACAAGATCAATTTTTGTCATTTTTCATTAGCCATGCTCCTTATTGAGCCACTACTATACCTTACTATCATTAGCATTAAAACCAAAACCTCATTTGTATCCATTACGGTCACCGATTTTCTATTCTATAACACTTCCGAGGCTTTCTTACTGACAATAGGCAGCACACGACAGGTAACACGAAAAACAATAACAAGAAAACACAAAGGAAGTGAGCACGAGTGCTGAACTGCAACTGAGGCTTTATTGTGGACAATTCCCTTTAAGTACAGTAAACAGGGCCCGTATTCACAAAACAACTTACGATAAAACTGTCCGTAAGAGAAAATTTCAGCCAATCCGGATTCGGGACATATCATTGGAAAAACCAACTTGCCAAAGGCAAAAGACACGAAAGAGAAGTTTTGTGAATTCGGAACCTGAATTTCCAACGAGTAAACGGAATTTCAATGGTCTCACGTGGCACCCCTTTCAATGCTCGACAACAAACCGTCATCAAATCGGCAATAGTATTTAAAGCAAAATTTCGTTGAGACAGAATAATACTTCATTGAATTTTCCACGAAATTTCAACAATTATCATAGGGGTGGGAAGTAGTGAAAATCTGATTTAAAGCCCGTAATATCTATGCGCATACGAAAATGCATGATTGAGATTGTGACAAGTAGGCAGCCCGTATACGCAGAAGCGCAGAAGCCAAAAGATATCAGGTGAGAAAGTTCATTAGTGCCACAATAAAAATGCCATTATAGGCTCAAGAACGATCAATAATGCATTATTTCACTGAAAGATTTGAAGACGTGCTGCAATGGGTACAGAGGTGGCTTTCTGCCCAAGGAAGCACGTGTTGTCGGTCAAAATTTTCAGATCGTAACATTATCGCTATGTCCCGAGATCGTACTATACACGAAATCATTAAAGCAGAACTTCTTTTTTCCTTGAAAGATGAATGTGTCATTACGCCGTTTGTTGCCATCACCGATAAAGAGAAGAGATAGTTAGAGTTATTCATGCGTTTATTTCATTGTGTGTCGCGCATAGCTGGTTTGCGAGTATGCGACTGGCTCTACATATAAGGTGAAGTCTTTTCAAAGCAATAAAACAGTTCAAAGTTCAGCGCGCTACGTCCTCTCTTCTGTCCCCTCGTTTCTCTAGCGCTGTTAAACAGTCGTAACCAAAATAATTTGGAATGGTGGGCTACTTGCACAGTAGCGTAGTTAACAGGTGCGTGTAAGTAAACTTGTACGGCAACGGTCCGCAACATTCATAGTCGTCGCTCTTGTTCCCAAGTCACACCTACGCTACGACACATGATGACCTTTCTTTTTTTTTTCTCGCGTGGTCTCAAGTCTGCTGTGTACGCCTGTATTAAATCGAAGAGCAGAATGAAGGGCCTCTAACTTTCGCAATCGGACAAGTCATCAGGCCGTAATCACGTCGTGTGTATTGCGAAGGAATGGCAAACGACGAACACAATGCGAAAACAAGCAATGTATAGTAGCAATGGTGGATGGTAGGGACGACCTACGTATACGTAGTTCATCCCTTGCACGTGACGCCACATATATGTGGCGTCACGTGCAAGATGTATGTAACATTCCTCTACCTACACTTCTGTTCAAAGTAGCCGGCATGTCTAAGCAAAGCATGACGATAATTGCCCCTCTATGAAGGTCACGTCAAATTTTTAAAAATTACTAAAGTTTCCACTAGTGGCACAAACTACGAAGAGCTGATGGACACTTGGCTGGTCGTGGCTTGTTTCCCGTACACCCGCATCTCGCGTGGTTAGGGGCTTCGAGAAACGCCTCGCAAAGCACTGCAGAGCCCAGCGAACGCTTCTCGAATTTGGCACCGAGCTCAGCGTACAGACGTTCGCGTGGAACAGACAGTAGCAGACACGGCACACATGGCCTTGGCTTGACGCCGTCCCACCCCTTGTACTGCACTATACGATTGTTCATAGGTTCGCGCCATGACAGGACACGTGCTCTTGCATTGCGAAGCTATGCACACACGACCAGCTCTGCGAGACACTGTGTACCGGACAAATCGCCGCACACTGTTTTTTGTTTTGTTTCTTCTGCTTGAACACGTGCACCCGCCAGCCACAGTGTTGCCAGTGTAGCAGTGGGCTGAGGTCATGTGAGCAAGAGAAGAAACAAGCATGCGTGCGAACGCCGCACATTTGTCATTGCATAGAAGCAGCGCGCGCGCACTCTTAGAGACCAGAACCAATAAGGCCAATAGTTTTGCGAGACGTCACGAAAATTTACGAGAGCCAGAAATGCTCGGCGTTTAAAAGCACATCGACGAGCGGTTACAGCACCTGTGCCCTCTGGGGGTGTTTACAGCATTTGTGGATTTTCTTGTTGCTGTCATGCATGCACTAGGCTGTGTGAAACGTCATTGACTGTGCATGAATTACTTTTCCGTCGAGATCGTAACACTGCCCTTGTATACAGATGGAAATTCGAGACCAAAAAACTCGCGCTAAGTAGAAGTCATGAGAAAAGGTATTGTGTGTAAAAAGTGACAATAGCAGTTTCAAAACAGTACAGCTGGAACTGATAGGACGATACACATTTATGCGCTGTTCTCAAGCGCTTCGAATAGCTAAAGTCTCTTTTAACATCGCAAAAATCAAGTTCATTGACGAGCGATTTACTCATTTTCACCAACTTAATGAAAGTGGTATTGCAAGATTGCATAGAGCAGAAATTAATTTCTAACTTCTCAATATAGTGGATTTGCCTTTAATTCCAAGATCCAAATCCAAGTTGCGAAGCAACCTGTCCTCACATCAGTGTCTACATTTCGGCTGGCAAGTTTCTTTGCGAAGGCTCACCGAAGAGGCTAAATATTTGAATGGTTGCTGACTTCCTGATCACTCGGGTTCCTTTGTTTTAGCTTCTTTTCCTTTTTACGTGGAGTTGCCTCCATTATTACATGGGATAAAAAGCGTACTGCATGCCTTGAAAATTTCGGCTAGCTTTACAACAGGAATTTTCAAAACGTGACGCACTTGGGTATTTTTTAACATTAAGTTACTGAGGTAATATAAAGGTCCAACTTTTACGTTCGAGTTATTGTCTAACATGCAAACGGCGGCTGAGCAACGCCTTGGTTAAGCATTTGTTATCTCTGCAATAGTATATATATATATATATATATATATATATATATATATATATATATATATATATATATATATATATATATATATATATATATATATATATATATATAAAGAGAGAGAGGGTTAAAAGATAATCGAATACGTACGTCCTAAATGTCTGGATCACAATGACGCCGACCAAAAAGAACTGAAAATCTGCCGAGAGGTACCACACCTGCACCAAGGTTGTCTGCAATCACAAGAGAGGACGTCGGCAGAAGAGCCCGTTAAGCCATGGAACTGTGGAACCATCAATGACTGTTTTAAAGGCATCTGTGACCGCTATGTAGACATGCGTTTTTTTCAACAGCCTGGGCGGGTTCTTTTTCCTGTCCCATGACGGGTGTCAAGTGTCTTCGTATTAGTGGGGTTTGTGTATTGGCATACTACCCTTCACCCTCCGTTGTAAGGCTAGGTAGCCTTTGATGTCCTTAAGCAGTCCTTACGGCAGGATTACCGTAAAAGCCAACCACATTCTTCTCGGCGAATACCTTGTAATTAATGAATCGTTGAGTTTAACTTTACATTACATGCATTGCCTATATGATGGATGTGCTTTACTCTGTAGGGCATCAATATTACAGAACCGCCATCTATTCACGACTGCCTACAGCCGCTGCACTTCGAATGCGCGCCATCAGTTGTATTCTTGAAAAATTCTTACCATGTTTACTTAAGCAATCAAAAAGTGTTATCAGCAGTGATGCGCTTTGACCCTACGAAAAATGTTACTCCTCTCACTGTTCTTTTTTTTAGTATGTTTGCTTTAGCGATAGGACTGTCAGCTCGGAAAAAATCACCCATTGAGTAAATTTGAAGCCCAGGTTGCGCCGCTGTAGGCTTATCCGGAAGAGCCATTAAATCGGGCGATGGAGGCAATGAAGGGACGTTTGTAAATCTGCAACTAAATTAAAGTTAAGGGAAAATAATAGCGTTTCCCACCCCCCTTATCTGTACTTGCACTCGGACAGAAGCTTGCATTCTGCACAGAAGCCCGGCTTTAGCGACGCAACAATTCGCCCAAAAGTATACTATATCCGGACCTGTTACCACCACGCCACATCGGCTTTGTTGTTGTTGTTGTTGTTGTTGTTGTTGTTGTTGTTGTTGTTGTTGTTGTTGTCATAAGAGTCGTCACAAACGAACTTTAAGTATGTCCGTAGCGAAGAAAGCAGTCATAGCCGCGTCTACTGGCATGAAACAATATAAAATACAAATGAAAAAATTACAGCATATCCACGGAGTGAATGATGATGAGTGGGCGAAGCTCGGGAGGTTCATCGTGGATCGTGCCGAGTTCCGGATTAATTTAGTTAACGCGCACGCTACGAATCCTCATGGTTCAACTATGCACAAGTGAAATCTCCCACCGGCACTTCATTGCAAGTCAAGATCCAGTGCCTATATATATATATATATGGGTTGCCGGTGAACGCTTCTCCAACGCGAGCAGTCGGTATTTCTCAATTTAGAAACTCGCTTGGAGACGCTGCCTGCGCCAACGTTGCCTCTCGCGGGTGAGGGCGCGTTCTCCTTCTTTGCGAGCTGGTAGAGCGTTCCTCTAAGAAAGAGCGTTTCCATAGCCAACGAGCGCCTTTCGCTCTCTCTCTGTCTCTCTCTCTCTCTCACAAGACAGCAGAGGCACGCGCCGGGAGAGAGAGGCACGCGCCGGGAGGCACGCGCAGAGGGCGAGCGCATGCCTCCCGGCACGCGGGTTACGCCTGACGACTGACGCGTGACAAGGTTAGACTAAGAGGAGCTTCGCCCCTAAAAGTGGACTCTTCAAAGAACACCGAAGTGAAAAGACAGCTGGAAGCTTTAAGGGTTGACAAGTAGAAGAATAGGGAATAGAATATAAGGACTCATGTCAAAGGACCCTTGCCTGATGAAGACAAATCCCGCAGTGAGCATGACAAATACTCTTGTCGAAACGATGCCACCCGCGGTATTCCCTGTTCTCAACGTCGAGGCGCCAGGAGCCTTTCACGACACAGACGGCTGCCGTTGGCCTATCTACAGTACATACACCATCGGAACGCGAGACCTGAAGCATTGGCGACAGCGTAGATCACCTGTATACTATTGCGTTGCTCGACCTCGCCCGCACTTCTCACTCCTGACGTAAAGTTAATACAATTATCCCCCATTTACCGGTAAATGAACAATGAGTTTGTGACTGACTTGATATCATGTGCATTCTCGTCATTCGTTGAGTTCGTGAAATCGCACGCTGATAGTCACACTCCTGTCTAAGACTTGATTTAGTGATCCGAGTATATCTTTTCTACCATCATGCGATAATGAAAACATTTTTATTGAAGAAAAAATTAAAAATGGGGAGGGTCCCTATTCCAGGACTCCTATGACAAGAAAGCAGCGAAGTACGTGCCTGCCTCATCATGAAATGGGGCAATACCCGCGCGCTCTCAACGAGCCGCCTTTAAACGAAAGGGTGCCGGTAATACTCTCCCACTTCCAGCAAATTCTGCCTTCGAAACTTTCCAGCATAAATTGTAGCAATCTAAAAATGTTTAATTAGCAGAGCTCGCACCAGCGCAACAGAGCTTCCGAGCACGAGAGCCGTTCCCGAGCAAGACCGCTCGACCTACTAGTGTCTCTGTTCTCAACAACAACAACAACAACAATAATAACTAATAATAATAATAATAATAATAATAATAATAATAATAATAATAATAATACAGGAGAAGAACACTCACTTTTTCTTGGTCTCCTCTCCAGTTTCGAACCTGAAGAAGGAAGTCCCACCAATGTTTACGGATTTCAGCATAAAATTTGTTATAGAATTCCTTAGAGTTTGGTCCTGACGCGATGAGTGGAAGCAGGTACATGCACATTATCATGAAGAACAGTGGTACGGTGGCCCTGCGAGAAAAGAAATAAAAGTATCGTCCTCAGTAATATCCCCTTTCGAATTTTACAAACGTCCACGATGTGCGATAATAGTCCTTGCGGTGGTGATGTATTGCAGTATTTTTTTATACTTTCCCTATTCTTACGCATGTGCAAACTCATTTTTCTTTCGTGTTTCGGGCCGTGACTCCGAAGATAACTTTTCTGGAAAGCTATCAGGCAACCGTCCTCCTAGGTGACTGTTCATTGCGGCCGCTGCTTCATCGCCTACAGCTCATAAAGGTGCGGTTACGAAAGAATCCGATGGATTCCGATTAATTAAATGACGTCATCTTGACGTCACTAAGCTCCAGACAACTCGCTACAAAAATGCAAGGAACGGAAATGGCGCTTCAATGCGGTGAGCGTGGTTTCCAGATATTCGCTACTCATCGTTTGAATCTCGGAGACCATGCTAAAACTTGATCCTCTGATAACGTCAGGCAGACTTAGACACGTCGATAGGTGGACATTTAGAGGACAGCTCTCCTGATATCGGACGCTGAATACGATTGTATATACATGTCGGCGACACTTGGAGAGGACTCAGGCTATGCTTATCGTCTGTATGGCCATGTCTTGCTTAAGCGACGAGTTAAGTGTCTCAGTTAATCAAATTATTGGGCTCCTTTTTTTTCTTTCTGCCGCGTTTCCTGTGTTTCTTTCGCCTATTTTCTTTTTTCTTCCGCCTTCTCATTGGCTGGAGTCTAATCAATTTTAAGAAGGTTGAGATGCCGTCCTTTTACGACCCATATACCCGGCATCATATCATGAAACTTACAGCAGTCATCTTGATTACAAACACATTTCTACCCCTTAAGTCCTGGAGGTGCTTGGGTAAAACACATTAGGTCCGGTTTTTTCAGCGTGAAAGCGTACTTATCCGGAGGCGAACTTGTTCGTTTAGTCACGTTTTCGCCGTTCAGTTCCTCCAAATCAATCACCGCCCTCAGCCCCTCATGTTGCCGTGTGACGTAAATTGAAAGCGAATGTGGATATCTTCAGTTACATTACCGTGGCCACGTTTGAGACTCCAGCTTTCGTCGTATATTCCTTGATTGAGCGCTGTCTAACAAACTGCTGCGTTTTAAACGTGAAAACTCATTCGTTCCCTCTTGTCATATAGAGCTGAAAGGGAGGATCACCTTATGTTCTCCAAGCGGTCTCTGAACTGAAAGAAAGCTCCTTCTTTCCATTCACAATATTCTCCAGCCAGTCATAACAGTAGTCCTGAGAACAACGAAGCCGACGTGCAGCGCTTCTTTTTTTGTTCACAGTACCTCGGCGTAGCCATGCGTCAAAAACATCTACTTGCCATTTAACAATATATGTAATGACGGGAACTTTTCTTCGCATTAAAGCACACATAACAGAGGCCAGAGGTGAAGGCTTTGTTTATAGTAAGGTAACGTCCTCTATTCAACTCACCTAATGAAACGTCTGATGACTGCCACCACAGCCACGAGAATGCGATTGCGTGTTTGTTTCATGAGGCTATAATACAGCAAGAAGCCGCTGAAAGAAAAAAAATAGGGTATTGTTAATTTTACAAAGTCTTAACGACAACCCACCAAATGTCAACAACGGCTGATTAGCCGAGTAAATGCTAGGGCAAGTAATAAATAGCAACAAAGTATTAGGACTTATTGTCCTGGACAGCAAAAAGACTTCAACGTAACTCAATCTTCAATAACATAGAAAGGTTTATTGGGAAAGATTATTACGCATACCCCAAGAAGAAGAAGGTGTCCACAGCTAAGAAGCCTCCTGTTACGATCAAGGTCTCCCAGCGCTCGAAGTAGCTCAGTGCATTAATCACCCTCGCTGAAATAGAAACAGAGATTACATTACTCTGCAGAAAATGAAGGCATGTCCTAAGGTGAAACAAAATTATGCTCAGTTATTGTTTACTTTCCAAGAGTGCTTTGGGCAGTTAAGGAAATGGTCTTTTAGAGGCCCTACCAGGGGCATATGTCTCCTTAGAATTTTAAGCAAACAATCGGTTTTTGGTGCATACAGAAAGTTCGTTACAGGAACGACAGAAGAAATGTGACAGACCATTTCGTGATGCACAGCAAAGCTGAACAGGAAATAGAGTAACGCACAGCCGGACGCAACATCACGAGTAATGGAAATATCAATCTTAGCAAACCAATTCAATCATGGCTTTTCATTATTTCGTCGCTTGAGAAATGCGAAAAGTGACTATGTTCTCGACAACGTATGATCTACAAAACAGGCTCATCAATAAAATAGTCAAGGTAACTTTGGCCCCAGTTATATGTATGGGCAGAAACATAAGATTTCAATAACCCTCTATACGAGATGATTTCATTTATGCACACAATTTAGATGTAAATGCCCTACGAGCTAAGAAAAGTTTCCCGGCACCTAGCCAACAACAAGCATTTTTCAAGAGTCCAGTTACACTTGCGAAGATGGCAAGACAAAACAAAACAAAAACCAGCTCTTTCAATGACATAATATCAACCCTTTCTAAGCCAAGAAAAACAAGTCGAAGCATACTTTTCCGAATACTTCGACTCTGCAACGGCACCATGCCTACACAATACAGGCCATTATACCGTTCAATTGGTGCCTTGTTTCTTAGCTAGTTGGTATGTCCAACTACAAAATAAGAGTGAAGAGTCAGTGGTAAAATAGCATTAGGTGGGATAATTGTGAACTGGGGAGTAAAAAACCTATTGTACTATCGACAGGTAGCTATCCTTCGCTTGCACAGGAAGCCTACGTGCATTTCAGAGCCGCGGCCCTAAAACACAAGCTCGCTCTCAAGCCTGTGTTACTCATATAAAATTCTAGGATGGGGTTTGATCATCTCACTTTCCATATAACATATAAAGATGATATCAATACTTGTACGGCGCACTGTCAATTACTGATATGTCGGATCTTAGGCCCCTGCCTTTTTTTTACATACAAAAAACTTCGACCCGTTGAGGCCATCGCGTCTCTATCTTGAAGTGTCGTTTCTTGGCATGTTTTTGTGTTGTTGTCTTGCCTTTTGTCGACGTGACAATTTTGGTACTGTCCCACATATGAAGCGCATCATGAATTTAACACCTAAGGCGCGCTAGTCCAGTGTATGGGGATTGTTTTCAAGTTCATCACAACAAACACTTGCGCGCAAATTTAATACTATGTCGTGTTATATCCGCGTGCAAGTGTTTGTTAGAACATGTCCTTAAACGAGCCTATTAGAATATCTATTCTAAGGGACACGTTCTGTGTGTTCCTCGAAAGAAAAGAGCATAGTCGGAAGCGCTTTTCCATTATGTATAAAAAACTAAAGAAAAAGAAAGGCAAACCCTGCAGATCCGACACATTCCAGGAATTGATGTCCTTCGTAGCAGTCAGCCAGAAAATTGCCTATTCCGGAGTGTTTGACATTCTTTCAAGTATTGCGGGTAGGATTAACGTCCTTCAGTAAACTGAGTGGTTATGGGCGCAACGTAGGCTTGTACGTTTGTACGTTGACTACCTTTGTACGTTGACGGCACCGTGGCGACAAGAAAATAGCTGATCATGCCAAGGAACGTCAGTTCGAATTCTACCCACCAAAGGAGTGGTAGGTCGCTTTAGGTCGTTAAAACACGTTTGCCCGTGTTTGTCTATCGTTTACATCAGCACTTCATCTGCAAGCTACGACAGATGGTGCGTGTTTATTTTGTTTAACACGCGCAAGGATTGTCCCGATAAAATTTTCAGCGGCTGCTTTGGTTGGTCCTTGGTGTAAATAGGCTACAATGTCCAAACACAGTCACCTCTGACGCATACCACAATATCCTGGGCCGACCAATACGGCTATTAGCTGCATGCGATCATATAATCGTCAATCGCGACGTACATGGCTGGTTTATCATGTTAGCGATGTCAAGATCGATCATTCGTGTTCGTATTGCATCGACGTCTTACCATGCTAACCTTCGTGCATACCAAGTGAACGAGACAACCAGGGGAGCACCGAGACGTAGGCACATAGATAGATAGATAGATAGATAGATAGATAGATAGATAGATAGATAGATAGATAGATAGATAGATAGATAGATAGATACTGTCGAAGTAGCTCAAGTTCACCAATAAATGCTTTGCATTTAAAGCGATAGTGCACCATGTCATTACGCCTACTGCAGTTGGCGCATTTGGCTCCCAAGTGTAGATTTCTTCAGTACCATGGGTGCGTGTCCCTATGGTAGTGGAAGAAAAAAAACTCGTTTAATGCGCTGATTTGGTGAGCCTAAGGGTGATTTGCTCATATTTAAAGGTCCAATGTGGTATGCGGAAACAGCTTTTGTGTTTACACCTTTCTTTTGATGGTACACCACCTTTCTAGTTGCTACAGGTTCTCCCGAGGAACGCATGATTAGACAACGTATAACACATGAATTAGGTTGTAATCGACAGACGTTTGCTCTCGTACTGTGTATAAATATGAAGTTACGTATAAAACACAGTGTGCTGACACATAATTTATCGTCTTTTTCTTAGTTGCAGGGTAATGGTCAACGTAAGCTCTGGAAGGTAGGTTTACGATGATAATGACATCAATAATGAAAAGCATCGTCATCACTTCACAAACTAATAAATAGACACCCCCCTTGACCTCAGCTGTCTTCTCACCTTCGTGGTGTTGCCGGATACCATAACAAAAGGCCACATTCGGGATGGTAAGTACAACGGATCCAAAGCCTGACGCGGCTGTATAATGTGTAAGACTAGGTACCTAAGGTGACACGTAAGACTAGCTATTTCGTCTTAAAGAAAGAAACATTGCCAGAGAGCCAATCTGTGCCCGCCTCACAAACTTAGAAAACTGTCCCAGAGAAGGGGACACACACAAACACACACAGACAGACAAGAAAATAGCTGATCGTGCTAAGGAAAGTCAGTTCGAATTCTACCCACCAAAGATGTGGTAGGTCGCTTTAGGTCGCTAAAACACGTTTGCCTGTGTTTGTTTATCGTTTACATCTGCACTTCATTTGCAAGCTACGAATGGTGCGTGTTTGTTTTGTTTAACACGCGCAAAGATTGTCCCGATAAAATTCCTTTTATCCCAAGCAACTCCTCGACTTAAGGTGTAGAAATGTGCTTGGGAACAAGATGACTGCAGTAAGTTTCACGATATGATCCCGGTTTATAGGCCGTCAAAACATGGGATCTCGAGATTCTTAAAATTGATTAGACTCCAGCCAATGAGAAGGCGAAAGAAAAATAATAAAATAGGCGAAAGTAACACAGGAAAACCGGCGGAAAGAAATATAAAGGAGCCGAAGAATTTGTTTAACTGAGACACTTAACTCGTTGCTTAAGTAAGACATGTCCTCTCGGACGATAAGCATAGCCGGAGTCCTCTGCAAGTGTCGTCGACATGTGTATACAATCGTATTCAGCGTCCGATATCAGGAGAGCTCTACCTCCTGGGGTTAGCTTTTTTTCTTTTGTTTTTATACGGAATGGAAATACGCTTGCGATTATGCTCTTTCCTTTCGAGCATCACACAGAACGTGTCCCTTAGAATAGATATTCTAAAAGTCTCATTTAAGGACACGTTCTAACAAACACTTGCACGCGGATGTAGCACGTTATAGTATTAAATTCGCGCGCACGTGTCCGATAAAGTTCCTTTTATAGACGCACAGTGTGTACATTGAAATGAATGAAGTGGTCTGGTAGTTGAGGTGAGGATAGGGATAGGCTTTCCATGTGAGGCCTTCATACGAAGCCATAACCTATCTCACTTCCATACTCAGACATTCAGTATATATGTGCCTTTACACAGAATTTTCATTCTGTGTAAAGACACATATATACTTGATCACAGTCGTCACCCCTCCAAATTTTAGTTATGCCGGAGAACTTGGCGCATAATGACTTTTAAACTCTAGTATGTCGAAATTAAAAAGTTTTAAGTGATGGCTTACTGATGTTTTCGGCGATTGTTCCGTAGGAATGTCCGAGGCAAATCCAGAAGATGCTCAAGAAACGGATGCCGTGTATGAAGCGTAATGAGCTGGCCTCAGAATTCTTGTCATTGTTGACGTTCAGGATAACTCTTGTGTTTGTCATTACCGAAAATGAGACGATGCACCTGTATAGGATGGCTGGAGGAATAAAAAACATCATGGAAATACTTAAGCAGCGAAGTAAATAAAAATGCTATCCTTGAGATTGTTCACTTGGTTCGTGTTTAACACACTCACAATTAAAAGGTAAGATGGAATTGATTATGGGTACACATGATAGCTTTGAGAGGCATACAAACCACATGGTATAAGATTAATTAGCTCTCGCTGTTTGTTACAGCTACAGCAGCAGCAGTTTAAATTCGCTGTTATTTAAAATTTGTTTTTGGCAGCTTCATGGAACTAATGTTCTCCATGCGTGGCAGACCAGTAATATTAAGGGCCCGTTTGTTACGTGCGGGCTATGTTGATCAACAGGTATAGGGAACAGGTAAATATGACAAGCGCAAAGCATAAACAAGATCAGAAACGTTAACAAATAGCTGCTGAATACCAGCTGCGGAAGAAAGCCGTCTCATTTGTGCGGGGAAATTTCCCTTAGGTCTTCCCGTTGTTCCCAGTGCTCAGGCGTAAGCCCGTGGATAATGTACAGAAGAAAGAAATGCGGGTATTTGTCAACAAGATAACAATAACAACAACCGTAGATATTGAGCCACTTGAATCAGGTTTAAATAAATCGTATATTCTGTTCGTCAAAAACTTGTAGCTATTTTTTTATTTGACGATTAACCAGTCCAGTTATTTTGCTCATACGAGAAAACTTACCAAAGGGGTGCACGCTAGTTCTGTTCCGAAACAATCTCCAGCGTTCTTCAGAGAATAACTCTTAGCCCACAACACCATATTTCATTGCCGAATATTATCGTCAACGAAAAAACACTGAATGGCCGTTCGCTGCTTTAAGAAATGAATCGTGTTCCTTTTATAGACGCACAATGTGTACATTGAAATGAATGTTGTGGTCTGGTTGTTGAGGTGAGGATAGGGATAGGCTTTCCATGTGAGGCCTTCCTACGAAGCCATAACCTATCTCACTTCCACACTCGGACATCTAGTTACGATCTAAGTTATTTTCAACTGAACTGTACTCGCTTTATATTTTTTCCTTTATATATTATTAGTAAACAACAACTCCAGCCATAAAGTATACCTGATTATCCCTATTTGTTTCAAGATTCGGTCTTCATATTTACGCGAGGCACTTCAACTAAGGTGCAATATTACTAGGTTTCTATGCCGGAAAGAGTATATATGTTGGAGGCGTCTGTTCGCGCGCGTACATCACCCTTATATCTTAGTCGTAATGGAATCATACCGGGTGATCATTCTGGCTCCATGTAGCCTAATTTTACAGTCTACACCTATATAAATTAGGCTAAAGGTATTTTTGTCATTCGTATCCGCCCATGACAGCTTCATTGTGCAGGTTAAATTACGTAACATTTTGCGTAATTACACAGTGTCGTTAAGACACATATGCCTGCGGCAAATGATCACCCCTCCACGGTGGTCTAGTGGCTATGGCACTCCGCTGCTGATCCGAAGGTCGCGGGATCGAATCCCGGCCGCGGCGGCTGCATTTCGATGGGAGGAGAAATGTTAAGGTCCTTGTACTGTGCGTGTCAGTGCACGTTAAAGAACACCATGTGGACGAAATTTGCGGAGCCCTCCACTGTGGTGTCCCTCATAATCATCTCGTGCTTTTGGTACTTAAACCCTTAAATCAATGAATACAAACACTGACATTTTCGTGCCTGTCTTCAAAATTATTCAGCTTAGAGTAGATACCCGAGCCTTTCGTACAAAGATTTCCTGTAAGATCTATGGCAACACCTTTTTCGCATCCAAAGGCTTAAGGCAAGCGAAACTGGTGCCAAGAAAGCATCAGTTTGCTTTCGGAGGGATTCAGAGGGAAAGGTTACCCCTCTTGAAATAACGTCAATTGGATTGCTATTTTTCTTAAATATTTAGTTGAAGGCCCACAAATACTTTCTCATGACTACATATAACAACTTGAAATTATATGTCACTATGGCAAACCTCGTCGCTACTCTCGTTGTATGTACGTACAGTTTTTCCGTTTGTTGCCCCACTTTCTTGTGAGCAGCTCGAAGCTTGTTGCAGCTGCAATTACGCCGGCGAGGATAGCCAAGAAAGCTCTGGAAATGTTTAACAAGCAGCAGTGAGTGAAATCAGATTGCCACAAAAGAAAATCCATCGTAATGTGGTTTAGCGAATTCATTTTTATTACAAGCGAATTTCCGCTCATCAAAACTTGCCGCACCACAAAAATAAAATTAGGTAATTAGGTTACATCATTATGTCATGTAACGTTTCCTAGTTTGTATTTCTGTTGTACATTGCTGCTTATTTGTATTACTCTTGTATTTGTACTGAACACCCCGCGTCGACCACACGAGTATGCAGTATTCAATAAATAAATAAATAAATAAATAAATAAATAAATAAATAAATACAGGATACGCGCGTGTATCGATGCCAATATTTACTGGAAGGATAATAAATGTAATTTTCCTTGCGAACAATTATAGCAGACTTTTCGTGAACACATCTTTCGTGAACACACCGACGACTTTCACAGACTTTCGTGAACACACCGACGATGAACAGTTTATAAAGAACACGTTGTGCAGGGAACTGTTTTGCTCCCAGATATTTATTACGCACGAACTTGCAGGGTGCACAGAAAAGGAACCTAGCTTGACAGCATATAGCACGTAATTACGTCAATGTAGTGCTGCTAGCGTAGTCCCCGCTAACAGCTTTTTGCAACATGTGCGCGTTATAGGGTTCGCACACGCATGTATGCTCCATTGCTTCTTTATAATGTTGGTGCGCAGAAAGCTTTCTTTTTTCCCAGGAGAGAAATTTAGCATCGTACTGCATTGCGTTTGAAGCAGCACATGAACGCTTGGAGACTGAAAGTGTCATTGCGGTACATGCATCTGCCTACACACTTGGTCTTACCTTTTCTTACATTCTTGTCGCCATTTCTATGCTGCATATCAGCTTGCCTTATGTTCTTCATCGCCGGTCGGCCCGCATAACTGATAAGGATTCCATATGGATTTCCTTATTTGACAAACATTCCTTCCGTATCTTCTATCCCAGTTTCACGAGCCTCCGTATATGTCCGCGACAATTGCGTATCGTATCCTTACATCTTCTTCTTCTTCTTTACCTGACAATATATGGCTCACGCCCACTGTGGGGGATTGGCCAAGAATTGGGTGCTACAAAAATTAATATTTAGGACTGCAGTAATCTACAAAGAGAAATGGCGAAGTGGTATTGATGTAATATGGGGGGGGGGGGGGGGGGGACTGTAATGATTCACATTATGAAAAATAGAATAATCTCCTTACGGAAAACGTACATAATTCTTACAATTTCCGTACATTTATTCATGTTTTTTTTTTTCAGTAGAATATAACTGATGTTTTTCTTGGACGTGTCGAATTTAAGTACACTGTTCAATGCCATGCACATTCAGTTTTTTTTTTCACGTCTAATGAAACATTTCACCTACCCATGCCATGTACCAGGCCATTAATGAGAACTTACATGATACAAGCCTGGGTGCTGTCTATCCCTTCGTACACGCTTGTGACACAGTTCTTCACGATGATATTTGCTGAAGGTCCGAACACTGAAAAAAAAAAAAGATATGCGTGTGTCTAGCAACTACGGGTAATTGATTAATGTAGTTGCCGTTGTAAATGCGCTTCTAGGCACTATTATATACGGCCATGATACAGATAACAGCAATGATGGGATTCTGTCACCTCTGTGACACTACAGCTGTAGAGGCTTATCTAGAAAAGGCACCTTTTGTTTATCTTCCTGTAACTGGAAGACCATATACTATTGGTAGGGAGGCATACCTAATCTGTCACATTATTGAGTTTGACCTTAAAACGTAGTGTTTGCGCAATGCGGAAAATTACTGAGTTTCTGTTGCTTGACTGTGGGGCGGTATCGGGTGACAGCTTACTCCTAGAAGAACAACCAGGTGCACATAACTCGCATTTGGAGGTCACGAAATAAGTCATGTAAACGTCGTGACGTCCTTCCAAAATAAAGATGTGTATCTTATTTTTATAAGCAAATTACGGTAAGCTTCCTGGATGCCAAGCTATATCTCGGTAAGCTATGTCGCCTGCGTTGAGATTTCAAGCCGGACTCACAGACCCTTCATCCGATCCACTGCGGCTCTAGCGTATGTTCTACATACGAAGCGTGCATGATGTACAGGGTGCTGAATCGTGTTGATTGTTGCGCGGGACATTTGTTGGTTGCTGGAAAGGGCCATGTATGCCGGTCACTACAAAAGTCAAATGAAGCTTCCATATGCGGAGGCGTGTCTGTGTGCCTAGCTCGATAGGAGAGCTTGACATGTCTGCGTTGAGCAAAATTTTCCACTCACTTTCACATATCCTCTCAATTAAGTGTGCTGAACTGAATCAGTACATAACAACAAATCAAGAAAAAATAATCAATAGACTATTCAATACGTATTTTCGCTTAAAAGAGCCAACGGCATTTTCGTTGAGTACTTGCTAAGGGAGATCAATCTCCTTTCAAATATCGTTTACAATCCATTGATTCAAGCAACCTCCAATCGTTTCCCAACAGTTACTCAAAAGCCTTTTTTTTTTGTAAGGGGAGACGCAAGCTTTCAGTTTTCCTCGACTTTTTCGATTTTTAGGGTTAACCTTCCAACCTTCCGCTTACGGCCGGCGCAACAAGAAGTAAGAACGTAAGTGCCACCTCACGTTGCCGAAAAACGTTAACGTAAGTACGTTACTTGTTACAGTTCCAAAATGCGGGACAAGGAAGCCCAAATGCGGCTGTTGACGACGAGGTCGGCGCCGACTGGAAGGCCCGGTGGCGTGGCTTAACTAGGCAGAGCAGCAACCCCGTTCAGCTCGTGCCCCACTAGCATAGCATTGGCGATCCGGCTGCGGAGATTGTTGTTGTTGTTGTGGCCTCTATAATTGGCACATACCCACGAGGGGGATTGGCCACACTACAAGTAATGATGTAAAGAGCAGGAAAATTAAAAGTCTAAGGCCGAAATCTTAGAAAAAATAAAAAGGAAGAAAGAACTTCTAATTAAAATTAATAATTAGAATTTACTAAATGAAACATGGGGATCGAAACCCTGTGGTCGACAGCACTAGCAGCGTAATCTTCCGGAGGCTTCGATAAATTTATGTAATGCTGACAAAACAGCGTGACGGCTTGTACCATCCTGAGAGGCACCAAAAGATAAAAGATTTGGTGTTGTTAAAGGTAAACGCAGTTTATGGAGATCCCGAGGGTGCGCTTCTTCACTACAGTAACGAGCACGTGACTCAGCTACCGAGAAAGGTAACGCATTACCGGAAACGCCGTTACCTGTGACACGTTGCCGACAACACAGGGTGTGAGTTCTGATGTGATTCGGCATCCTTTAGTCTATCATTGCACTTAGTGGGCATGCATTTTAACATCATAGCTGCATAAGCTCGGAGAAGCCCCGATAATCACGAAGAGATATTATCATTACGATGAAATAAGTGCGCGCGCACTTGTTCTATGAAGTGCCCAAAATACGGCATTTGTTGGCGCACTTCTTTCTTCTTTTGCGCTCGTGCCCTCAGTCCCCTGCTACATGAGCCTGAAACATTCATCACTTTTTAGTTACCTGTCAGCGTTATACTAGTCAGAGGAAAAGGCATTTCGAAATTTCACTCAGGAATTTAAAAATCCCCCAGAATTCTCAGAATATTCTTTCCTTTGGAGCGTCCTCACTAGGCTACAGCAACAGGAACGTCTGCTTAGCCATGTGCAATTTCCTTCGTGACACAAGAAGAATTCATTGCTAATCATCATTCCAACCAAATCTTCGTACCTCGAAATTGCTCCCACTAGTTGATTAAACTTAAAATTATTTTATTATGGTTCATTTGTATTATAAATAGTATATCATTCTCTAGCATTTCATTCTTCCTTACGTTACCAATTCCTAACTCTTCCTTTGTTTTAGCTGAAATTTTTTCTTCTTTATATTAACCGCCGGCTTCATGGCCAATCCCCCGTAGTGGGCAAGAGCCAAATATCGAGGAAAAAAGAAAGAAATAAAGCATGGGCATGCAGCACAGAAAGCGGTGTGTGCCAAGCAGCCCTTAAAATAGTATAGCCATGCATAGGTGTTGTTGTTATGTGGAGTTTAACGTCTCAAAACGAGCTCTGATTATGAGAGACGCCGTAGTGGAGGGCTCCAGAAATTTCGACCACCTGGGGTTCTTTTACGTGCACTGACATCGCACAGCACACGGGCCTCAACATTTCGCCTCCATCGAAATGCAGCCGCCGCAGCCGGGATTCGATCCCGTGACCCTCGGATCAGCAGCAAAGTACCGTAGCCACTAGACGCCATGCATAGTGTAGTATATCAAGCTGGTGAAAGAGAGAAATATGGGCGAGGAGGTGCGCGTGAGGCTAAGGAGAAAGGAAACGAGGAGGGAAGAGGGTGAAGCATGGCATTACCTTCTACAGTATAGTTTAGCAAGGGGATGCGAAAGGGAAGAGTGTGTGAGGAGGACTGATGTAAGGGCGAAGGGGATGAAAAGGAATCGGCGAGGGGATGAACCATGGCATAGCCACGTACAGTCTAATACAGCTAGGGTTGGGAGAGAGAGGTGAGGGTGAGAAGAAGGAAAAGTAGGAGAGAATGCAACACATAAAGAGATAAAGAAAGAAAGATAACAGAGAGAAAAAGATGTACAAAGAGTCAATCAGCGCTCGCAAGGTGATGGCGCTTGCTTGACAGCGACGCTGTTTACTCAGGTTGCACAAGCGTGAAACTGGCTTCAATTTGTTTTTTTCCTCCGGTGAAACTGACGTCCGTACTCTGACACGAGTACCAGCCTTACGTCGTACTATGAGCTACCCTTCAGGCGTCCCAATGTACACGACATGCCTGGCAAGCCCTCGTTATGCATGCAATTATCCACTGAAATTGCACGTACACATCAATCCGCTTTGTAATGTTTGACTCGGGGCCAAAGAATGAAAGCAACATAGGGAGCTCCTTGGCGACTTCTTCGCTATACATCCACTCACACAGTGCGTGAGATCGGCCGGAAGTTTTCAAATAAATAATTGCGCTTCTCTGCACTTACTGGTGCTGGCAATGTTGGTGAGGTCTCGCTCATTGCACGAGCTGATGAAGCACACGCCCATGCGAAGTCCGGTCAACTTCTTATCCGCCAAATATCCCTTGAAGTTTCCGACCTACGCCAAGAAATGAGAAAATATCGGGAATAAAATTGAGTTTGACGAAAAAAGCTACCGGTTTGCCGTAGGTTGGCTATACACATACAAAAAAAATCTATGGTGCAAAGGAAAATAGGCAAATGCCGTTCTTCCACAAATCCGAGCTTTATGGCTGAAGTAAACTGGTTTTCATAGGTGGGAATCGCTTACTACAAACACTTCAGTTTCAAAGTTTCCAATAAGTTTCAACTTTTCCAAGAGTTGAAATGGCCCAACATTTGCAAGAACATATGACATAATACCTAAGCTGAAACACAACAGTGAAATTTAAAGGCAGCAATAATAACTCTAAAATGTCCTCCATATCTCATATATTGTGTTCCATCCGCTATCAGGGGAAACTGTTGGAGGGCGAAATATGTGAGAGTTTTTTGTGTTGCCGTGTGCCTAGACAGGACGATAATGATGATGATTACGTTAACCGAAGTGCAGCGCACAGTGTCTTGGACCAGTTATCTGAAATACACAACAGAATGTTAAGGCCAACTGCAAACCATCCAAGATGTCGTTATACACATAAATATAGTTTACTGCCCGGACGTTGTGAAATATTGAAAGATTTTAATCGGTATCATTAAAATGGTCACTGTCGCTTTAATATTATACTGTCGTCCCAATTCTTTAGTTAAACAATTACGCCACTCTGTGGGCCTGTAGCAAGCGCGCACAACTGCGTGACGTAAGTCTGAAACCTGTTCGAGGTAATGGAACGTCCTTATCATTTCAAGCCAAAAATGCCGCGCTGCCCTTTACAAACGAAGGGTGTTTGGTATGCAAGTGCTCGCCTACGCAGTCCAAGGTGCACGCTCACTCTTTTTTTGTACCAACGGTCAGCAATTAAGCGACAGGCCAAGGAGGCGCAGGTGCGCGCCTGTTGTGCATCTCGTATTGCGGGAGTTGGTTTTTAAATGAGAAGGGCGTGATTATGCGCTACGCCGGAGCACGCAGTCGAGTAAACATCACTGTTTACGCAGAGCGAGTGTGCGTCCTTGAGTGTTTATGCGTATTTATGCTTATGAGTATTTATTATAAAACGAGTATTTATGCACGTGCATATGTGCTCGCGAGTGAAGCAAGCAGGTATCGACGCCGTACCAGCACGTGCGCCAGACTTGGCGACAGATACACATTGACCTAGCTGGAACCAAGATGCAACTCGAGGCTCTTCTATTTCGCAAACTTTGATAATCACTAACGCGTACGCGCCACAATAGCTTTGATGCCACATTGTTCCACTCAAAGGCACGCACTCCCGAGCTACAAGTACACATACCTCAGTTAATCTCGCTGCACGCTGCCCATCGACAGCGGGGAATAGAAAGCCGCGGGAGACTTATACGCATAACGTATACCCAACGACGTTTACCATTTCTCTGGTATTTGCCCACCTATGCAATAGATCAACAAATGGTACCTGAAAATCTTGAGTGTAATAATACACCTACTCATGGGCACGATTCTTTCAATAAGGCGTGTGCATTCGTTCCGATGGCTTCTGCTAGGGCCCACCTGCACTTTCGGAGAGAATTATGTTTAATTCAGTGTTGCACGATACAGGGTGTACATAATTTAAAAAAAAAGGCTATCCCCGTAAACCACTTGTGCTCTTCGCAGATCATCTCTCTGGAGAGGCGGAAAAGTTTTGCCGCCGCGAAGCTTACCTTAAACTAAGGTAATTAACTAAATATTTTCCATTTATTTTCTCATCATGACGTTTAGGGCACATTATAAGAAAAGCTCTGGGACGTAACAATTTTCGGCATACGCATCCTTAAAGATGCGACATGTCACACGTGATTCGACATAATCGTCGTCGGATTTCAGGGGCTTGATCCAGGCGATACGGAAACACAGCGCTCTGTGATTGCGGTTCGGTTAAGGAAAGGACACTAGTTTGTGCAGGCCGTGTAGGGAGCACGGCTAAGCGTCCCTGGGGGTAGGCGAAAGGGACTGAAAGAAATAGAAAGGAGAGAAAAGCCGTAGTGGAGGGCTCCGGAAATTTTGACCAGCTGGCCGGGGTTCTTTAACGTGCACTGACAACGCACAGTACACGGGTCTCTGGCATTTTCGCCTCCATCGAAAACGCGACCGTCGCGGCCAAGGCTCTTTGAGCGCCCGAAGCTCGGTGCACGCGCTAGGCGAGAGAGTGCATCGAAGCACCCTAGCCGGAAGGGCGGCCGCTCTATTACGTCAGACCTGGTGGGCGCTGGTTTCACCCACGAGATCGGACGCCACAGCAATCTTGGCAAGCGGGCGTCGCTATGTGCAATGCCGGAGAACTTTGATGCATTTCAGCGGCGTTCAGTAACACCACACTTGTGTTTCGCGCATGATGTTTGCTTGTTCTGATGTAACAAAGCGGCCCCTTTTCCGGAGCACGTGGTGAGCTCAATTTCGGCATTACCTGGTTTGGGCCCCACAACTTTGACGGTGAATGTCTCAAATGACGGGCAGTTTTTCATTATAAAGATGAGCATGCCATAAAGTGCTCAGCTCAAATATTTTTGATATGAACAACTGCCCTCGAGCTGATATTTTTCAAGGCAATTAGCAATTTTTTCAAAGTTAGCCTAGTTAAGGTAACCTTAGTAGCGGCAAAACTTCTTAGCCTCGCCGTAGAGATCGGCTGCGAAGGCAACAAGCACCTTACTGTGTGATAGTCTTGTTGAAAGATTTTATATCGTCTCAAACACGCCTTGTATATCCTGGATCCATACAATCAAATTCGGTGGAGGGTTCTTGGAAGCAGTATCGCAGTGCAGTGGACCGATCCTGGCGACAGCATAATTCAGTGGCGCTAATACTCGAATGGCGGGAGAGGGGTGGGGGGGGTTAGGGAGGGAAGGGGTCGCCGAAGAAACGTCAAGAAACTTAAAATGTTTCGATTCACCGTGAGTACGCATGAGTCACACGAGCTCAACGCGCATGGACGTCTTATGCATCGATTGGTGAGCGGGAAGAAATAGGCTGGCTTCAGTATCTTCCAGTCTAAATTTAATAATAGTGGCCATGCAGTAGCCATAGCTGTCGCCGTCCTCACGACAAGTCCACTTGTCGAAACGTTGGCTCCTGCGACATTCCCTGTTCTACATCGTTTTTAGCGATCTGTTCATCGATTCAAGCCTCCATCTTCCGTTGAGCTTCTCTTTAGTTTGATAAAAATCTACTTCGACACTCGGAAATGAAGCTTCAGGCTGTATAATGATTATACATCACGACGCTGAAAATAGGCATTTATGAAAACTAGTGATAAAAGAGGCAATTGTCAGCATCAACTTCGTCGTCATTGCCATAATCAACAATCTGCCTACGCCCACTGCACGGCAAAGGCCTCTCCCTTAGATATTCGGTTATCCTGTTCCTGTGCTAACGCGCTCAAGTGTCCTGGAAACTTCTTGATCTCCTCTGCCCACCTACCTTTCTGCCACCCCCTGTAGCGCTTGTCTTCTGTGGGGATACATGACGTTATCCATAAAAGTCAACGTTCGTCAAATAATTCCTCAATGGCTTCGAAGTCACTGCAGGACCATAGGCAATGAGCAGGCCGATCAATGCGCTCGTTCAACTCGTACAGTGGGCCAACGAGTATCCATCACCTTTCCGAACGACGTGCTTGCTCGTAGCTGCGCTATGTCGCAATATAATGACACCCACTTAAGAAATTCCCGGCTTTACTCCCTTAGTCCTACGTTGAGCCTTCGAATCCCACCAAGGCTTTGCCATGGAGACGCCACGCTTTCATATCGGCTGTGGTTGCGCGTTGCGTTCAGCGATGCCTATGCGTTTCCCGCGAATGGCCGCCACCGTACCCTGTGACCACTGCGGCCATGAAGAATCGATAGGTCACGTTTTATAGGAATACCTCCAGTACACACAAGAGAGTCAATGCTTTCGCTATGTACTCAACCAGCAGGATGACTGACCGCTATCGGGAGAAGGATTTCTGCGGAATACTGAGGACCTGACATGGCAGGAGAAAGCTTGAAAACTGGCAGCTGAACGCCTCGAACTTGAATCTCTCTCTCTCTCTCTCTCTCTCTCTGTGTGTGTGTGTGTGTGTGTGCGTATTTTACTCCTCTCTCTCTGTCATCATTCTAACCCTTTTCTCCCTTCTCCCCCCCCCCCCCAAAGGGAGTGTGGCAAACAGAGGCTAGTATCTAGTTCATCTCCCTGCCTCTCCTCTTCATTTTTCTCTCTCTCTTTGCCTTTTCAATATATGCCCTGCCCACGCCCATTTCTTCTTCACTTCCTCGTACGTGGGCTGCAGAGGTACTTATAGGCACTGTGAAAGCAATGCCAAATGTCTTATTACTTCTCAGTTACAGTGATTACCCAAGAGGCTATATAATGAAGGAAGGAACAAAATGGTCAGGACCCGTATTCACAAGAATATGTTACGACAAAATTGTTTCTAAGAGAATATTTTAGCCAATCTTGAAGCTGGACATCATTAACGAAGCCATCCTACCAATCGAAGGAGACAGTTACGAGAGAGAAGATTGGAGAATTCAGCCACTGCTGTCTACACTTGGCTCTCTAGTCGTTATATTCACTGGTAGATGTTCCACCTAATTGGACCCTTCACCAGCCACCATTTACAGGTGTGAAGGTCGTTTGGTTATCTTTCAGTTATGCAAAAAATGAACTATCAAATGTCGTAGATTTCAGTACTTGTAGTACGATATCGTCCAAAAAGCTCCCCGAATGTCTTGCGAAACTGCATCCGTGTTCCTAAAAACAACTTGCGATAAAATGTCCGCAAGAGAAAATTTCAGCCAATCCTGATGCTGCCATGTCATTAGAGAGGCCGGGACACCCAATTGCAACAAACACTTAGGAAAGAGAAGTTTTGTGAATTTGGTTCCTGGTGGCCGAAGTTGCAATACTTCTATTTCGTCAATGCTTGTTGTCATTGGCCAGTGGCCTTCGCTGGTTACATGTCTGGCATCAGGATTTGCTCAAAGGTCCTCGTACGAACATTGTTTGCTTAAGATGCTTTTGTGAATGCAGGCCTGGAGCCATCTGTTCCGTAGAACCTATCCGTCTCTTATCCCCGCTTTCTGGCTGTCTCTTCTACTCAAGCAGCAATATGGATTCCATGAAAACGAGCATGGCATAATCTAGCTCTCGCGTTTTTCACATGCATACATGCTCCTGCGCAAGCTTGGGAAATGTGTGACCTCGAATACCTTTTTTTTTTTTCGCGAGCTTACATCGACTTGTTCGCCGCTCCTTATTCACCAGAAGAAAGAAGTCTTGGTGAATATAAGTAATATTATCGTTATTATTTCATATGGATATATGTATACGCACAAAGACACGGAGGAAATAGAGTAGAAAGTAAGCTGACAAATGCCCCCGAGAGGGGCACAACTCTAGCGTAATCTTTCGAGAGAAGGGAACAGTTAGAGATAAATTGGAAAGAAAAATCAAAGATAGACTGGAAAGAAATGTTAAAAAATATAAAGTAAAGAAATTATGAAAACACAAGCGAAGCACACTAAATATGCCTATCAGCGAGAGGCGAGGTCAGTATTCCCCCAGTAGATGACGGTAGAAACAATACAAACAATTGCAAAATCCACTGACCCGTTTGTGAGAGAACATGAAGGCTGGCAACACGTCGTCGATGAAAGAGAAGTCGTCGCCGAGTAGCATATGAACGTTGCAGAACTGACCGCGAACCTCCTCAACGCCGTGGTCATCCCGCACCACGGTCTCGATGCACTCGTCGTAGGCGCCTATTTCGGCCATGGATGCCTGGAGGAAGCCCGTTGGATACTTCGCCGTAGCGTCAATCACTGCAGAATAACGTGGAATAAGGTGCAGACCCAAAGACTGCTTTCAGCGCCCATAACATCTTCAAGACAGTACATTCTCCGTATGCATGAGCCGAATTAGCCATGTAACTGCGAAGTTGCGTTGTCGATCACCTGATTTCTCGACTGCTAGAATGTTCTAGGTGCTCATGACGGATTATTTGTGGCAACGAAGAGGCTTGCCTGCTTGCTAACAAGGTGAAAACGTTGGGGCATATATGAGGCGGGGAAAGAATTACAGCTGAACCGTTAGGCTAACATATTTTTCATTTGCGTCAACTCAGTGGTGGAACGCAAAGTGACAAGTTTGGTACGTCGCCAGCAGCTGCGGCTGCTGCCATTGCTGCTTTACATTTCAAATGCGTTGTGTACGTAAAAAATTTAAGCTTGCTTTTGAAACAGAAAACGCCAAGAGTACATGAATGGACTCGACAGGCCAAGAAAGATTTTAGAACGAAACCCTCAACATTGCTTTGCCGTCGCACAGGCTCCGAAAAAAAAGCCAAATGATCGAACTCTCTGTTCGTACATAATAATTGCCACTTCCTACAGAGAACGTGGTTTGTCGGTGACAAACTCTAAGGGCGAAAGGCTTCGGTAATGTAATTTAATGTCTACTTGTACGCTCAGTGGATAGTTGGATTTCCTGTATGAGAGCACCGTTTTTCATAGCTTGACTACAGGGTGTCCGCCGTTCAATGCGATCGCCGTGTCAGTGACAATACAGCCACGGCGAAAGTTCATGTTAAACAGAAAAGGTATAACGAATTTTTGTGAACACTGACTCAAGAGCCAAAATCACAATAATTTAATTCGTAAAGGTGTTCTTGACTGCCTAGTCGCCTTTGCTAGTGAATCTTCAATATCGCGAATGCCTGCTGCTCTCGCTTGAGAAAACAAGAACGAAAAAAATGGTGTTTCTGAAGCAGACTTGTGAGCGGCTGTCGCAAAGGGTACGTCTTACATGACTCTTACCAGCGACACATGCTTTATCAAATTATATGTAGTCTAATGCAGTGCTTTCATTGCTCTCACTCCGAAACAATGAACTCAGAAGGGATGCTGCATGCACGACTGTATTAGGAAAAAGTTCTTACATCATAACTGCTCATCAGGGGTGTGGCAGGCTGCCTGCCAACAATCTGGGAGGTGTTAGCTAAGGCAGACTGTCACGACTTATATTTGCGAATCCGACCATGGGGTCGTTATTCACAAAGCATTTCAGGTATTCTTTGTTTCCGATAAGCCATTTAAAGTACAGTCACGCACTTATCACCAACATAATCGTGTCTGGGACTGCCGATGAAAAAGTACTCTTATGTGAAATCAGCTCATTGAAGTCGAAACGTGGAGTCGACGGAAAATAGCGATTTACTATCGCATGCGAATTTCATCAGTGATAGGCCTCCTCTGAGAAGATTACGTTTTCATCGTGGTATTAGGGCGCTTATGCGAACGAATAACTTCAACCTACTGTCTTCTTTGTGTACACGAGCCTTAGAGCCACAATTCTAATACTCCAAATGGGACGTTTTTAGTATAAATAAATAAATAAATAAATAAATAAATAAATAAATAAATAAATAAATAGTGTTTCACGTATACATGTATTTGGCTTGCTGCTTTCGCGAATATTTCAGAGATTGGGATTCCAGCGTAAAAGTCACTTTCTAAATAGAGGGCATGGACCCGCAATTAAAAATAACTTTTACGCCAGATTAACACAGTAAACACTAAGGAATGACAGGGGAAACGACACGGCCAGCATGAGTGAGTCAAACTGCAGCACACTTACGTCTTAAGGCCCATGGCTCAAGCGTTTGAATGGCAGCCAAAAACTTGAAGATGCCGAAACTGCATTGTGGAGATATATCCGCTTGGAGTAACTGCTTCTTGAATCCTGGACCTCCGCTTGACATGATCTTGGTGATTGCAACCCGCATACTTTCTAGGAACTTAGACTTTGTGCGATGAGAAGGATGAGATATGTTTGCATTTGAGGAGGAGCCTTCGTGCCGCCCATCGACCATACTTCCAGTCATAGGTTCTGTAGAGTTATCCAGTGCTTCGTATTCGGAAATGTTTTCTTGCGTCGTCAGAGGCACCGTCGGCAGCGTCAAAACTGAAGTTGTTTGTCCTTCTCCAAGCCGGTTCTTTTCGAACGCTTGTCTGCCATTAGAGTCCTCGTGTTTGGATATTGTCACCCCAAAGTGAGAACGGCCTTCCCGGGGCACTCGAAGGCTGCCAGGCGAAATCGCTGACACAGTAGTTGTATCTTGAAAGTGCACTGTGGTAGCCTCTGCTTTCGAAAATCCTCGCTCACCATTTGTCAGAAATCCATGGAGTCCGGTAGTCTCGGTTGTGACGCTCGCGAAAACATTTTTCCTGCAGCAAGCAAATAGGAGCGAGCCGCAGAGAAAGTGTAGCGTTAATGCTTTCATTGTCCGCTACGTTACTCCACCCACGAAAGGCTCTACCTATGCCTCCTTGCCCAATGCCACTCACGGCTTTAGTAACGCGGCACCAAAAACAGCAGAGTTGGACTTAGGGAACTAAAATATTACTAGCACAGCAGCCCCCGACGACAGCAGTCCTAGAAGAACGACGAAGACTCCAAGCTGACAAAAAAGTCAGATGATCCAGAACATCGAGGTTTAAACGCTGCCCGAACTACTCGATGAAGAATGTCGCTTTAACGCGAGCGCATTTCCATCGTGTCTTATCTTCTCGAGCTACTGCTTTGCAGGGTTGCGTGCGGGCTTATTGTGACTGAATGTTATTGGGAGCGGATCTTAACGGTCATTCTGAATCCTCTCCTCCTTTTCACTTCGTCTTTCCCAGTCTGAGAAACGAACAGTAGCGCAACGTACACGCAAATGGAAAAAGAGCGACGCATGGTAGCGAGGAGGAGGGTCGGGGAAGACCATACACTGACCGCGAGATCGACCGCGTCGCTGCACCTCTCTTCGATAAGGAATGAGAAAAATGAAAGTGGGCGAGAAAAAAAAAGCAAAGCCGTCATCTTCGGCCGAAATGCGCTTCGCAGTAATGAGAAGGGAGCCGCGCAAGCATTGGTCCCGCATAGTGAACCGTTGCTCGTGGCTGGAGGTGGGGCATTCAACAAGGCATGAGAGAAAGATGCCCAGATAAACGCGTATGGTAAGGGAAGGGTGTCAGACCTATCAGAAGGCGATGGGCCTTGCTAGGAAAACAAAAAGAAAGAGACGAAGTAAGCGGAGGAGAGGGAAAGGCCGGGTGTTCGCCACTTCTGGTTTTTCCGCGATCGCCGTGTTCGTCATTTAAAAGAAAGTAATAAAAGTGGGGTCAATTGGGTGAGGGAAGAAAGCCCGCATGCCGACTTCTTGCTCAGCGTGCCGTTCGCATTGGCGGGTAGACTGATGACGTCAAATGTCCTTACTCTGATCACATGTCTCTGCACGAAATTGATGGTTGTGAATTCATAAAACCGTACAGCCGGCCAGGTAAAATCAGCTATTCTGGTCATTCAAGTTCCCGCTTTCCGGTCACGCTGGATGGGGCATGTCGTTCGCAACACTTCTGACATATATAGTTAACCTAACTACGGTTCTGTTGGTCTATGTCGATAGAGCTTTTCGAACGTTAGCTACGGCCAGTGGTAACAGCGTTTAACATAACAAATACTGCGACAAAGCAGCCGGATACAGAAACGTAAGTTATCATGGTGTCTCTACAGGATGGTCTGGTTATATCCACCCACTAATCACAACTCGTAGATATCATGATATGATAATTTGTTCCAAACAGGCTACTGCCACGATGTTTCCTTCGGGATGCAAATTTACGTATACGCCACTTCCTACGTGGTTTCAGTCTAGGATGTTTGTGCTCTTACAGATCAGGTTGAAGCTGCGTCTTTTTATCCCTGGCCGTTTATTAAGTGTGAAGCATTTTTGACCAACTTGAGCAACTTTGGCCGTATCTATCTATCTATCTATCTATCTATCTATCTATCTATCTATCTATCTATCTATCTATCTATCTATCTATCTATCTATCTATCTAGCCGCCTACGTCTCGTTGCTCTCAGGGTCGTCTTGTTCGTTTGGTATACCCGAATATTAGCATGGTAGTGTACAAATGCAGGACCAACATGGACGACTGATCTTCACACACTTAACATGATACACTCGTAATGCACATAATTAATGATATTGCAATCACGTGTAGTTTATGTCCGTAGTGCTCGGTCTGCGTTGCGCGGGTATGCGTCACAGGTGTTTGAATTTCATACAGCCTATGCCACCGAACGACCAATTAAAATAGACATCTCACATATCGTTAGGACACACCTAAGGATAAGAAACGGACACTGTTTATCGTAGCTTGTGATTGAAATGCAAACCTAACAAGCACACAGGCGCACACGTAACCTATCGAGCACTATATAGGGGGGCACCGAAACCGGACCTCTCAAGGTGCCAAGAAAGCAAGTTACCATCAAGCTGCCGCGGCTCCTCCCGCATGGCACATATAGCAAGTACACCTATACACCGGTATTTATGATGATGGCGCTTGTGTAACGCGAATCGCTCTAACAATGTGCCTTAAGCGCTATCATAGCGCTGCAATCAACAATGCGTATGTTTTGCTATCACTCGACATGCTTTTGTCGTCGCTCGAACATGCTTTCTCTCACTCGACGTGCTTTTCTCGGTCCGTTAGGAATAATTCACCAAACGACGCTTATGATGAGCACATCAGACCTCAGCAGGGTGCAATTTATCTCCACAAACGAAAGGTCTCTGCTGTACACTATAGCGTGAATGCCAACGCTATGTCGTAGGCACATGAGCTACCATTCGGTCGCCATGGTGCTGTAGACATTCCTGGTTAGCCTACGTAAAGTGTACACCCACCCATGCTCTTTCCACAGAGACCTTAATGCTACGCGTAAGACTTGACTTAATGTCAAACAATTCGTCGTAGGCAATTCCATCGCTGTCTGCTTCGCATGACGCCGATTCCAACAATGCTTGGAATCTGCAGGATCTTTTTTTTTAATTTTTGTTCAATATCGCGGCGCTCCTGAATAAATATTCTTCGTGAGTGCAGCCATCACGGTGTGCTAAGCTACCGGTAACGACACTGAAATTCAAGCCAAGAATTCATACAATACCCCAACAACCCCTAACAACTCCTCTCACCCAGGTGGATGCCCCCCCCCCCCAAAAAAAAAAAGAAAGTCGGTTTTCCAGCTGACTAACCAGTAACTCCTTACGCCCCCCCCCCCCCTCCGAAATCTAAATTCTGGATAAACCCCTGAATTCTGGAATCGCTTTAGTAGCACTGTTTATCAAAAGTGCTGTTTTCTTGAAACCGCGGTTCCTGTAAAACAGAGGCGAGAACTTTTCTTCAGTATTTTACTGCCATTCGTACTCATTCTTTCATGAAACCTTCGCTAGCTTCAGTTTAAGCCTTTCGAATGAAACTCATCTGGCAGCTATTAGCGCGCTGGAAAGGATGAGGCTACTCCGTAGATTCTTTCCATATTTCCACGCACAAGGCCATTTCGTTTCGCGCGTCACCTGCAATCATCGTCCCTCGTCAAAGACACAACCAAGGCATGTGTTATGCTTTCAACGAATGTCCAAGGCTCGCATCGAAAATGATGGCCGCAGGGAAATTAAATATCGAAAAACCCAGATGCCTTTTAATGGTCGAATCAGCCATGCACCATAGGAGCGTTAATTTTTCAAATAACAACAAAACCAGTGAACGCAGCACGTACGCGAAGAGCAATAATGGAATACACGCCGCAAATACCACCGCTACACAAATTAAATCGACGTACGTACCACTTCGTTTTACTTGCGTCGAAGCTGTTTTCACACGCAATCCGAATACTGGTAAACACGCTGAACGCATCACCACACGTGACCTTGGTGCAGGGAATTTCCCTTGGAGCGGAGGTTACCGCCCCGCTTCCAGGGGCCTAACGAAAGGCTTTGTGCGAAGGCCTACGCCGCATAGAAAGGTTTAAGTGCATGCACAGTATTACTTTGAAAAGGCCAATGCTGTAGGCGCTGTTTGCTCTTAAAGCGCCCTTAGGCTTTACATAAGGTAGTTTGCCCACCTACAAAAAAAAATATGTGGTCTCTGCACCCCCTTGCATTTTAGCGGGGTATAGTTCTTTCTATGCCGTTCAGTGGCAGAAAGTGGCGCTACGTTCATGTCTTGGCTCCAATCTAGAAATTCGCTAGCACGAAAAGCACTGCATCGATATTTATTACATTTTCAGCTTCAAACGCTGACAATACAATCAATCAATAAAAAAATCAATCAATCAATCAAATGTTTATTATTTCACAAAAAGCTTTTACAGATAGAGGTATACAGAAGGAGATCCTATAGTAAAAACTGAATTAGGACCTCCTGTTCATGGTTAACATAAATGTTACAATGGCAAGAAAGGTAGCTGAATGAGTACAATTGAACGTAAGAAACAATTTGTTTTATTTCAGTAACCAGTCAATTACAAATGGTTGTCAAAAATTTCAAAAAAAATATTTGCAATAACATATTCCACGTACCATGTTTATAGCTCAGTAACTTGGTAATAAATATAAACGCATATTCATTATAAAAACAAAACCTTGAGATTCATCTAATCGCATAGGCAAAGCGAAAAAGGTATTACGTAAATTACAAAAATGACGACGTGCTAGTAATTTCAAATGGGGTCATTTACAAAGCATTCGCAGACATTGTAACAATTTCACATCACATATGCATCCACATGTTATATTTGCCGCCTTCAGACACCTTAAAAGATGGCTTAAGAGCGGCGAAATTTGTTTTCGATCATGAGTTGTGATATTGCACAGTAAGGGCTTCAATTTTTATTTTAAACTCGACATTTTTTCTTTGTGTCAAAGTGATTAGGTCATTCAAATCATTCTTCCTAAGGCGCCTAAACTGAATGTGTTCATATGAAACTCAATATGTTTCATTACAATTAATAAAGTGCTTGTGTCAACAAAGCATTTTATTGTTTTACATATTTTGGGTACCTAAGCGGGACACAAACATTACCTAACGCATCATTTCAGAATGACTAGTCTTTACTATTCTTCACTCATTTTCCACGTTCTTAGAAGCGCAGTGCCAAATTTTTGTAGCAGTTCATGACAAATCCCACATTTTTAAAAGTTCATTATAGTTAAGGAAAAGATGCGGTATCAGCACTTTTTAACAGCAGCGGGGTACACAGTCACGCGCGAAGGAAATTCTAAAAAGAGAGGGGAAAAAAAAGGACAGCCTTAAAAGAGTACGTGTGCAGTGAAGCATAAAAGCTACTTCATCACAAGCGAAAAAAAAAGGGAATAGTAAAAATGAATTGCAATCCATTTTCATTCTTACAGACTTAAAATCTGATCGTAGAACGCAGGATTCGATTCAGTACTCACAACCTCCTCTAAAAGTACATTTCAAAGAGGATCCTTTTACGATGTACAATGGGGTATTTTAGTGAACAGGGTTTATATTTAATCTTCCAAAATTGGAAATCATGGTCTCGTCGTTGTCACGTCAAGCCAGTTGCACATATCTCCGGATGTTTATGCCATTGAACTCATGGTAAATGTTACGAAAGTATTCGCAACGTCTACCCCGTCAAGAGCTCAGACAAAGGCAGCTTCTACAATTCCTTGGCAGATACGGCCTTAAGTTTGTTGTTATCGCTGTGCTGCTACCATAACAATAATCGCTGGCAATAAATCTGTCAGCGCAATTCTGCACGCCTCGCACATAGTCAAATATATGATTAGGATCCGAAATCCCTCAAGGGCAACTGAAACAAAGCCCGGGGTATGTAGTGCACAGATGCGTGTTTATGCGTTTGGGATAGTGAAGGCCATATCTGCCTCATTCGCTTTTCTCGTGATATCCCCGTGTGGCACTTTGCGCAGTAGGGAGAAAGGGGGGGAGGGGGAGAGGGGGGGGGGCTGCGCAAATTGACGGTTGCTCATGTAAATGCCACAAGAGCTGTGTATTGCGGGTCGGGTACGCCAAACGAATTCAGCTAAGGCGATTCAAAATAAGAAAAAAAAAATCCTGCAGATCCCGCGCACTTTGGGACTCGGCGTCGTGCGAAGCAGTCAACGAAGGAATTGCCTGTAGGGGATCCTTTAGCATGCAGTGAAGTGTTACGTGCAGCATGAACGTCTTTGTACAAAGTGCATATGCTGAACGTGGGCTAACCGGGAAACTCGAAAGAACCGTGGCGGCTGAATTGTATGGCTCATAGTAACCCGTAGCGTCGGCAGTGACGTTAGTGCACAGCACAGACGCCTGTTTTATCTGAGAGAAATGGCGCGGTGACGTTGGTATCATAAGCGGCGTTCGTGCAAGTAAAGTTGCATAAAAGCATGCCGAGCGATAGCAGAACAGATGCGCTCCTTACCTCATTGTTGCGATAGCGCTTAACGGAGATTAGAATCGCAAGTGATGTTACACGAGCGCCATCATCAAAACTGTTGCTGCAGCAGGTTTGTTTACCATATTTACCGTGCGCGAAGCGCCCCCGTAGCGTAGTGGTAACGTGCTTGATTGGCACCTCGGCGGCCCGAGTTCAACAAGCGCCTACCACTTGGTAGGTTGCCTTCGGAGATTACAGCGCGTTCGCGTGTGTCTTTTCGTTATATCTACATCCCAGTTCCTTGCTATACGACAAAAAATATGGCTCTACTGTTTTTAAGTGCGTTCTAATGATTTGTTAAATGTCCGTTTTAGTCAGCCCGAGATTGACATCGGCTGTATAAAATTCAAACATGGGTGGCGCATACCCGAACACCACAAGTTGGACATTACTCGTATGAGCCACGTGAGTGCAGTATCGTTGATCATGATGTACATTGACGAGTATATCATTCTATAGAGATTTTATAGAGCACTCAGTTACTGCCAGTTACGCAAAACAGTTACTGCCATCTCCCTTCATTCTTCAAGCTCCACACTTACTCTCGTTGTTTCTGCGTCACACCTCGTACCCTGATTCATACACCGTTGAACTCCACATTAACCCTTTCCCTTTAGCGTTACTTCCGGGGCCGTCAGCAGTTTAACAAGTTCACGCGTAACCTGATATTTACATAAACCCAGAATGTGTGTGTGTGTGTGTGTGTGTGTGTGTGTGTGTGTGTGTGTGTGTGTGTGTGTGTGTGTGTGTGTGTGTGTGTGTGTGTGTGTGTGTGTGTGTGTGTGTGTGTGTTTCATTACTGCTGCGTCATGCTTCGCCCTTTTCATTGTGTTATTTGTGTGGATGTTTGCATAAGCTTCTCTTTCATTCGTGTATGCACCCGCGTGCTTGACTGTTAAATGACCTCTCCCGCCAGGACGCAACTTTAATGTGCCGCGTGTGGTTGAATGTGGCTTTTACAAAAGCACATTCTTTTACGTATTGGAATGTCAGATACCTTCAGCTTGTGGCTCTTACAAATGTGAAGAGGCGTATTGTGTTTGTGTGCTCGGTTTATCAACGAGCGCGAGGCTATACGCAATGTGTTAACTCAACTTCGTCCAAAGGCCATTTTCGGGAGGAATAATTTTCGAATCACGGCCCTACCCTCGAAATAAGGTACCTTTTTAATCTAACCTATATCTTCAAGTACCGTATTACACATAGGTTAGAAGGGATTGTAGAAAAGAATTTAATTTTCTTGTTTTATTCCCCGCTGGCAGAGGTATACATGTAGAGTGCTACGTCACTTGAAAGGCTTTGAGGATGGTATTATGTCACTTGAAACATCTTTAGGAGTTCAACTTAGAGAGCAAGGCGAGGCCAATCTCGGCGTCGCCAATCTCCGTCACGGAATCTATGCTGTGGATTGGAAGCTTGCGCATAAATGCGTCACATCCCTCTCTCTCTAGATCTAGCATTTTCGACTTGGGCGATCAGGAACAGAGGCAGTTTGGTCTACATTGAGGTGCTAGGCGCACACGTTCAAGTATGTTAGGCAGCATGTTGAAATATGACTTCAAAGAGCGATCCAGAGTTGCCGGGCAGCCTCGCGATGAAGTAGTGAACGCTCGAGGGCCGACAGCAGCAAAAGCTCCAACCAGGCGTAAAAACTATTCCGCATGGCGATAAGTGTATCCTCTGAGGCTGAAATGATGGACTCTAAAGCGCTAGACGCCCCTCTAATTGTGCGTTTGCAGTACACGTGAAAGAACACGGTCAAAATTGCCTGAGCTCACAAATACAGTGTGCCTCATAATGACATCGTGCTTTTGTCACATGCAGAAAACCCAGGCCGTTACTATATATATTTATATATATATAGCTTTACTGACGGTGCGGCCGGTGGACCAGCCTCTCTCTACGGACGTACGTATATATATATATATATATATATATATATATATATATATATATATATATATATATATATATATATATATATATATATAGAGAGAGAGAGAGAGAGAGAGAGAGAGAGCTTTGTTGCTTATATCTTTCTAACCAGTAAACATGTCACAAAAGCCGGTAGATGTCATTATTATTTTACTTTTTCAATCCAGAAACAGTCGTGTGTATCAATTAGAGAACCGATGCTGCCCGCACTTAGTATTGAACACTCAGTGGGCCTTATTTTCGGGAATGCAATTCATTGGAAAGCACTCTTCTATCTGGGTAATTCGCAGGAACTAAAACGAAGAACGAAAATAAAGTTTCGGCAAGTGTTGCCGCGCTGCTGCCAAGTCACACGGCTAGAACTGCAGCATTCGAGGCGGTGACGCTAGCCTCTCGATCCAGCACTTGAAAAAAGACAAAAGCAGCAATGTGACAGCGACTGCCAAACTTGCGATTACATCACAAGTCTTATAACAGCTCCAAGTTGCCGACATGGTATAGTGAGCAGGCAGACCATGAAACCTAGCTATGCATATGCATATATAATAAGGGTAGGCGCTAAGTAGGACTTTCTTTATTTATTCCGCTAAGCGACATCATCTGCTAGAAGCTTTAAAAGCTGCTTGCAAGGTAACGTTCGTCGTCATACGGTCCGGCTAAACGGAAACTAAGGCAAGGTTCTGTATCAACGGTCCGACATTTGTCGGTTAGTCACGTATGCTGCATGCATCGACACAATGATTGGCCCTTTAAAAGGCGATACATCCTGTTAAGGGGGGATTCTACGTTGCTGGAGAGCGAGTAGATAGTCACAGCACTCTATCATGGCTCTACATTTATCGATACGGGTTCACCGTGTTTCAAAAACGCTCCCAGTTATGTCTTAATCTTTCCTGTACTAGCGCCCAAGAAAGGTCATGTCGCAATTTCAGGTGGAAGAGGATATGCAGACACGTTAACGTGGGAGACTAGTCGCCGATGGCTGTCGACATCTTCATGATACAGGGCTCCTGGAGAAGCGCCGAAGCGGAAAACTCGGATGTAACTTCGAATAATCGTAAACACCAAGTACTGTAAGGTTTACAACCGAAGCCCTTTCTTGTTTTGCTTGTGCCGCTTTGAAAGCCGGCCGTCGTGTCAGCTAATCTAACCACCAAACGATAAAGGGAAAAAAAATATCACTTTTCGTATAAGACAAATCTTGGCTTGGCGGGTGCCCGCAACAGAATTTATTATTTTTTTTTTGAGCGGTACAGTTCTCACTAATGGAGCAGCGGCGTGCTCACGTGTTCGTTTCCATATAAGTTGGTTTTACACGTCAGTAGGGTTAGGGTGGAATGACAACGCAAACAATAAAAGCAGTTTTTTTGTAATTCATGTTCTTGCTGCCACAAGGCCTTAATTATTTCTTGGAGAACTATTTGTTCTGAAAATTTGCTCGAAAGGCCCTAAGAATTTCCAAACCTACCGGTGCGCTCCGAGGTACGGACGCTCGACGTGAACTACTCACTGTGCAGTGACTGTGCATACGCACGTGCATTTTCAAATGCCGCGCAAAGATGTTCAAGTGTGTGTGTGTGTGTGTGTGTGTCAAAGTTGTCCCCCTGCTATGGAAAAAAAAATAAAATAAAGTGGGAGTAGCCCGCGCCACCACAAGTTATATCGGGCTTAAAGCCAATCGCACACTAAAAAAAGGGGGGCAGTATTCGCAAAAAGAAAATTTAATGGAAAAGCCAACTATAAAAAAATATATTCAGAAGCGAAGCCCGCAGTGCGTTTCCTTGTGCAAACAAGGCAGGAGACGAAGGTTGTGGAAATGTGAGTGCGAGTTAGATGATATCAGTGAGAGCTTCCAGCAGTGTGTGTGCGTGTTTGTGTGTGTGTGTGGGGGGGGGGGGGTGTTTTCAAACACCGCTGCTGCCGCAAACGCTCAGGGAAAGCCGGTAACAGAGCGGAACTTAAGCTTTTACGCGTGCCGGCCCATTCAGTAGTTCACAGAATGCCCGGGCTTGTCGAGGCTTACGTTTTGATGATTATAATTTGGTTGGCTGTCCCCCCTTTTTTCACTTCGTGAATCATTTCACCAAAGCTGGAAACAGGGTGGAAGGCTTGTGTAGACCTTTTTTGGCGACACAGAAATCACTGCTGACACCCGAAATTCGAAGTAGGCAGCCTCGCAGTTATAGGATCCGAGACAATTACTCTGCTTCCGGCGATGAAGAAAGCGGAAACCATAGAGGAAGTTTTCGCTGTGATATTTTAATGTGTACTTCGCGGCACCTTGAGGTATCTTTAATACGTTTAGGCTGTGACCACAGGGGTGACTAAAATACGAAACAAAACTTATTTTCTTTAATTCTTACCACAACGCTGTGTGCATTTCGCGCACATTGCAATTCGACGCATTTGGCAGACAGACGGTGGAAATTATTGCCGAATTTCGACGTGACCAGCGCACGTTTTCTTCAAAGTCGGGAAGTTCCGTACGATGCGCACTCTGTAAATATTACCAGCACGCCGTCCAGAAGCAATCTCTCAAGAACCGCCTGTTGTCTATGCACGGCTCACGCATTCTAGTCCCCTTCTAGCTGCGTCAACAAAATGTCAAATATAATATTTTCACCTCCTATTATATGCGCGGAGGCCATGTATGCCGTAACGTGCCCGCGTTAGTTACTAAGCAGGTATCTCTGGTATCTCTCATTCTTGCTCGTGCACCATCAAGGGGACAACACATACATTAGCACAAGTGCCAGGCCGGAAGCTACAAGAGTGAAAAAGGTATGCGGTCGGTAAGAGAAAGGCGGATGACAGAAGTATGATGTCGCTTAATCTTATAAAACAATCTCGGCATGAGACGTTATTCTTTGGAGGAACAACTTTGCTTGCACGCAAGCTTACTGCACGCTGGTGGTAAAACAAAATTATGATACCTGCATTAGTACAGCTCAGTTTGTCGTGTGTCGTGTGGCGATTTGCCTAAGAATTCAAAATACTGATTGCGTCATACCTTTAAATATGTTTACCTTACGGGGACCATATGAACGTCCGTTTTGTGATTTACAATACGCCAATGACTTTGAACGTGTTTGTAATATTATAAAGGGTTTCTCATAAAATGCGTACAAAATTATCGTAAATATAGAAAACGAGAGATTCGTGCACTTTCTGCGGCAATGTTTTGTTCACGACAGCACTCACTGTAAAAGGGGTAGGATCGGAAATTTGAATACAAATGAACAAAACTGAACAGAATACATTTTAAGTCGGCGCTGAAACCAAGCGAACGGGTGATATAACTCGCATCACGCATGCTACAATTTACTGCCACGAATGTTTCTTGGTATCGTTATTCTTTGACAGTAGCACCCGGAACTGGATGGTGAAAGTGTAATGCGCATCATGCGCATCAAAGCGACGCCAGCCTCACAATCTTGGGAGTAAGGAACACCAGCCGACAGACTCATTAAGCGAAAATTGCCCCTGTAGTCAATCAACCATGAACAGGATGCTAGTTGATCTCTTTGCATACGGCATCTGGGGCTCACTTCATTTCGGTTTGAACAAACCAGTTCTTTTCTTTTCTCCAGGCAGAACACCTCAGCAATACAAATGAGATACCCATGAGGAAATGCAGACAGCTCAGTGAGTAGTAAAACTGGTCGTAAGAGCCCTGTTGATCCCGAAAAAAACCTGAAAATAAAATTGCATCAAATTATTGGAAGGCATACTGCCACTTTGATATAAACCTCCAGAATTAAAAATAAAGTGCGAAAAAGGTAGGATTGTGGATTCCAACTAAGTGTGCAGATTTTATAATAGTCCACCTGCTTTCCTCCCTGGGTATACAATGTTTGTTTCCTGACTACAAAGCTGTCCGCAATCAAACGACGGCACCATTTCAAGCTTACCTCGGCATTTTTGTCGAAGCCCCGCACATAGTAAGAAGTATAAAATTTTGTACATTTCACACTCGTTTTCGCCATTATCATGATATTTTAATACAGTGCAACGAATCGCTTCTAAATTACACAAATCGCGCTTGATCGCGCCTGATACATGTTTCGCAACATTGATCAGCACTTTCATATAACATTACGTGCGAAAGGTCGGTTAGTTTGAAATCACCATCGAGGCTTTTGAGGGGAAAAAAAAACGTCACGAGAAATATTTTGGTGCAAAAATTCCTAGCACTTCCTAGCTGTCGCTTAGGAGAAATAAGGGCGAAAGCCGAGACCTTTGGCAATAGACCCTTTTCATAAACTGCAAGCTAGCTTTCCTGCAATACAGCTTGCCCTACTAATGGCGGCATTGGCAATCCCGCAAACGGCGTGTGCGAGCGCAATTTGCTTGCGATAGGGCATGTAAAATGTTGACGCAGCCCTTCTGATACAAACATGCTCAAAAAACGGGTCGCAGCACGTGCAACTTGAATTTTGACAGCATTTAAATAAAGGCAGCTGTCGCCATTAGAAGGGCAAGTTGCATTGCAGGGAAGCTAGCTTTACAGTTTATGAAAAGGGTCTATTGAACTCGAGATCTCGATGTTTGGACCCGGAGGCTTTTGCAGCCGAACATCACTTGAATGTAATTTCACATAAACTGTAGAGATTAATATTCAATCATGTGCGGCTTATAACAGCATGTACATGTGAATATGAGCTACACGCGATGCTATCATCATTAATCGTGGCGTATTTGACGAGAATATGTCGTAGCCATCCATGCCAATTTTGGTTTATACCAAATGAACGAGACTCAAGCTTTCTATGCTGTCGAGGTGCCTTTACATAATAAATATAATAATCTTGCCTTAATAACGCTACCCACTTGCGCCTTGGCCATCAACTTTTCTGAAGAAAACCAGCTGAAAACACACGGACACAGAAGAAGAAGGCGCACAGGACGATGCTGGACTAACAACTCAACTTTTCTTTTCATGTATAAAATACGGTTACACATAGTTGCTTCTTTGGAATATCGTTTAAAGTATACAACAGGACTGTCCGCGCTTTTCTATCTCAGATCGGTCCGCAAAGACGGTACAGTGGGTATGGCGCTGAGCTGTTTATCTAGAAGCCGCGGGTTCGACCTTGGCTGCAGTAAACGCATTTTCAATGGAGGATAATATGCTAGAGACCCTTTTACTGTGCGTTTTCAGAGCACGTTAAAAACCGCCGAAGGAAAAGTTGCGGACACCTCCACTACAGCTTTCCGCATAAGCATATTGTGGTTTTGGCGCGTCAAATGTCAGCAATAATTGATTCCCGTTTCGATATATCATTTCTCGCTCCGCAAATTAGGAAATTTCATTTAAATGAAATGAAGAAGGGCAGCATACCTTCATATACATGCCTTGCTTGTACGTTGCGACTGGGAGTTCCGTGGTACCAGTTCGACATTAAGGAGCAACACCCTTCAAGCGCTTTATTTGGGCGCTCTAACCGCAAGAATATGACGTACAGTCATTGAACACAGAGCTTTTTCACCTGTCAAGCACTGTGCGCAATCAGTGCGACCGCACTAAGTGCGAGCGACGCAGTTTGTGGCTGGTAGAGCGGCACCGACCATGACGATAGCCAAATGTGTGGCACCCACTTCGTATAAGATATTAGACTCCATCTCTCTCTCCCCCCCCCCCCCCCCACACACACAACCCTCTTATCTTTTTCTCGGATGACATTTGAGGACAGGACAAAAGAAGGGCTCAAAGTGCCGTCAAATCGGTTGGATCTTGCGTGCCAACACCACTGTGTCATTATGAGGCGGGCTGTAGTGAAGGGCTCGGGAAATTTTGACCAACTGCGGTTTTGTTAGGGTGCACTGACATCGCACGTGTACACGGATATCTGGCTTTTCGCCACCATCGGAATGCAACACCGCGGCGGCTGGAATGGAACCCGCGTTTGACGGGTCAGCAGCAGAGCACCGTAACCACTGCTCCACCGCAGTGTGCAGCCCCCCATCGTAAGGTGAAGATGGAAGCCGTAAAAAGTTCAACAGATACTCACTAGTGGTGCGAAGACTGAGGATACACCGTAGTTGGAAGCATTCCCGCCCTCCACTGACCTTCCCCACTTCTTGCTATAACATACTGTGCAAGACTACGCTAGCTTTAACCTATCTCCTCCTTTCGCTTGTGCTCACCCTCACTTCCCTTTCCCACCCCTCGATATACCTTATTATGCGTGTCTATGTTATGCTTCTCCCTTTCAACTCCTCCTTTCCCTAGTACTTCATCTGACTTTCCATTCTCACCCACTTGCTACACCATACTATATGCAAGGTTATGCACTGCCTTACCCTCTCCCGACGTGGGAGCGGCCCTCCTGCTTATCCTCACTTCCCTTTCCAGTGCCATGCTTCAACATCCTGCGTCGTGCAGGATGTTGAAGTGCTGGGCAGGCTTAGGTGCAGTGGCCACAGGATGGTGAGATCTCGAAATGGGCTAGGCTTGAGGAGGGACCGCGATATGCTAGTACGAAAGACGCCGATCAATGAGCTAACTGTAAGACGAAAAGTCGAGGAATGCCAGATAGCGCTGCAGAACACATATTCAGCTCTAACCGAGGAAGCAGACATTTACGTTCAGGAAGTCAGCGATAATCTCACACGCATTGTCACGGAGTGCGCAGTAGATGTAGGAGGTAGTATTGGTAGACAGATTACTAGCAACCTTTCCCAGGAGACGAAAGACTTGATTAGAAAACGGCAAGGCACGATAGTATTTAATGCAACTGAAAGAATAGAGCTAGCGGAGGTTTCGAAGTTAATCGATAAGCGTAAGACAGCCGACATACGCAAGCATATTATGGCGGGGATTGAGCATGCTCTAAAGAACAGAACGAGCCTGGAAGCGGTGAAGAGACGTTTAGGCATATGCAAAAATCATACGTATACATTACGAGACAGGCAAGGCAATGTGATCCCGAATGGGGATGAGATAGTTAAAATAGCCGAGGAGTTTTACCGAGATCTCTACAGTAGCCGCGATAACCAGGATAATAGTAATTAACTCTTCCGGAAAAATAATAGCTTCATTACAAAGCTTTAGGCACCACGTCGATTGCTGTTGTCGTCTGCTATGGTCACCGGCGAGGATACCGCGCGTGCGGAATTTGCTGGTTTTTCTTTTTTTTTAGGTGAGATAGCATTTTGATGAAGGAAAATGCATAAAAAGTAAGCATCAAGGTGGTTTTAGCGCGTGGTTGCCGTAAATTCACATAGTTTTTGGCCGCAAGAAAGGCGTGCGACGTGTTCCTCGTGCAATTCATTCATTGTATGTTTGCATCAACAAAGGGACCACCGTTGACTCGAAGAAATGGCATTAGCAAATCTGTATTCATGCTCAACACGCATACCCCTGTGGAGTACGATGCGAGTGGTTCCTTTGTTTTGCGGAAAGCAATGCAGCAGACATAGAGCTGCATTCAATCGCGACCTTTCTCACATGAATTATGGCGTACACACGACATACGCACGTGCGCGCCTCACTTAAGCTTGTTATTTTCGGACAGGGGATTCACCTTAGGCCGTTGTGGTTTGATCACATTTTGAATTCTCGCCAGTATGACCCCAAAGACACTTCTGCCTGGGGCACAGTTGTCCGTTGCTTCTCCTTTCTGTTGCTTATTTTTCCCGCGCATGCAAGACTGGTCGTCACATGGCAATGTTCAATCGCGATTGATCCAGTTCATGACTGAATATTTCGACGAATGACGCACGTCCGTATTTTGCACGAAGGTGCCTATAGCGATCGAAGATACAGCGTAAGACCCGGATGTGTTAGTTTACGCATTTGAATGCACTAGCACCGCAGCAAGGTGTAACTCATTGTGGTCTAAACGCTTCAGTGAAACTATCAGTGTCCAGTATCTACGCCTTCATTGATAAGCCGTATGACATCCCACAGCTGCTGATAGAAGGATAATCTGTGTTTGAAGCTTGCCACGTCGCCGTCTGCAGTCTAAAAGGGGAAGAAGTGATACTGGCTGGCCTCATTTTGCAGACGTCGTCTGTTAGAACATACCACGCTTCCAATAACTCCGAGCGCACTTTTCAGCTTTTGTGGTCCCTATGTGTCCGTGAACGTGAAGTAAACGCGAAGTAACGATGTTTCTAGGTAAAAACGCTAGGAGAATGGCCGTTGAAAAGGCGTGTGAGCCGCCCGCTAAGCGGGAGGTTCGGACGGCTCGGCGCGAGGTGGGATCGTGGGATCACGTGATCCAACTTTGCACGTCAGAAAGACCGCAGCGCCAGCATCTCCAGTGGTGGCCCTCGCGCCCAATACTATATGCAACGCTTTGTTTCTCTGCTTTTCTGTTTCTTTCTATCGCTTTCTATGTCTCTCTATATATATGTATATATTTATCTATAATTCGTAGTATCTCTCTCTGTGTGTTTTCTATCTCTCCCTCATTGTCTCGTTCCCTTACCCACAGAAGTGCAACGCCACGCATTAGACATTTCATAGAAGTGCGCGTGCACTGATTTAATGATGATGAACACCGTACGGACTTTTGGTAAGCTTAAACAACTGCGCTGTTAAAAAGAGCCAGGCCTGCGCGGAACCGCAGGACAGCGACAGCGTAAGCTGGAGGAGCGACCTTCTTAGAGACCACTTTAAACGCCTGAGGAAACTAGTGCAAGTAGAGGTGGTAGGTATCCCCTGCTCCACAACTCTTATCATTGCGCCAAGTAGGGAAGTATCCACTACGCCATAATTACTGCGGTATTGTGACGTACAATCTGTATAACTGCATACCTTAGTCTCTTGACATCGTTTTCCCGAGAACGACGTAGTTGACGATGTCCCCAGGTGCGAATAGAGGTACAGCGCTGATTTCCGCCGTCGTGTCGGCTTCTGTTCTCTCTGTGCACGGATCGATACCGCCGCACATTCGCACTTATTTCTCGTATGGAATACTCGTCGATCCAGTTAAATCAGCGCAGTATGCCACGTTATGGCGCTCTACGCAAGGAGGGGTGGCATTGTTTATTAATATTTTAACTTACCAGGATGAGTAGGTGTTATGCACCGAAGCAAGCAAGCCATAGACAAATTCTTTGAAAACTAGGCAATCGACGCACCAAGGTACATGCTCTCCTTCGAATACTTCTCCGCATGAGATGGTCGACCTTGTGAGCTCAGTAAAATCGTGCTCCAGTGGTAGCCCAAGTACCCTACGTAGACGATATCCGCTGATACATTATGCAGTCTCTGTGGCCTGGCTTTTTGCCACAATGCGTGGTGTTTAAAATTTTCATCGCATGAGCTCAACAGATGATGATTGTTATTCTGCGCACAAAGCTACAAAGTAGGTGGCGGCGGGGCTCAAGGAACGCGCAGCCGACGTCGCCACCTGCATATTTTTGCGAGTTTTCTGCTTACCAGTAGTCTTTTCCAGTGTAGTCTGTCATCGGCTTATTACTATCGCCTATTTTTGTGCCCATGGTGCACTCTTCTGCCGGTTTCTGTACGCAATATCGTTATCATTGAAAGTAAAAAAGAAAACGCCGTGTCTGTTCTGTAATACACGCTGCTCAAGTGAAGCATTTGCTCCTAGTACGTTGTTGTCCACCTTATGATCCCAGCCGCGGCTCTGTTAGTGGCAGTAATGTTTCAGGACATTTATGTCTGGCAACTGTCCCCTGTGGCTTCATCGACGAATACGAGAAAGAAGAAGAAGAATGAGCGGATGAGAAGACGAGGAGAAAGGACAACAGTCAGAAGAAGAAAGAAATGGAGAAGCTGACGAAGGATAGGAAGCAGGACAAGGAGAATGGGTATGTGGGTATGTGCCATATTTGAAGGCTCATCATCATCATCATCATCATCATCATCATCATCATCATCATCATCATCATCAGAATCTGCCCGCCCACCACGAATGGCTCCTCCGTAATTTCTCACTATCATCGTCCGCCCATGTCATCGCCAGCACCCTGTAGTCAGCATGTGCCGCAAGATCAAGGAGAAGGAAAGCTCTCTCCAGTATTTTTTATGGCCCCTACTTCCCTACTTGCAAGGTATGGACTGCTACTGAGGAAGCAAATCGCATAGCCACGCGCTCAGCTGCCGCGTGGCAGCGTAGGCAATGAGAAACCGCTGCACGGAGCGAAGCACACGCAGTATTCCGCCGTCGGTGTCGGGAGGACAGTTCCCGGCACAGTGACGGGAAAACGACGCAAAGAGACTTCACCGCGAAGACCCTCAAGTACGTGGTGCTGAAAACATGGCCAGAAAGCGACGCGACCAAGACTCTCATGTTGTGCAGCCGAAAAGGAGGCCTGAAAACGTCGCCGGGCAAACCCTGAGGTTTGTACAGGCGCGAATAAATGCACCCACCCGCAATAAACGGCTGTGTCTCAGATATTTTAAACATGATGTCACACTTCTTAAACCTTACAGTGTACTACTTTTATGGTCATAACGCGCAGCTTACTGTGTTCTGATAAATGTATGCGTATTAAACCACTACTTTCATGGCTCGGTACCTTCACTACCCGTCTTAAAACAGTTCATGAAGTGCACCAAAGAGGCTGCTCCTTCAGCTTACGCTGCGGCTGTGCTGCGTTCTTCGCGCAGACATGTCTTTATTTATCGCTCTTTTGAAACGAGAGTGGTGGTTTCGGTACTGTGAAAGGGCACGTTAATAATGCGCAATAATCTTTCTCTTTAGTGCCCATTTTAAGCAGATAGCACCACTGTGCAGCTGTACTCAGTTAATGGCGTCTAAATGCCTAATGGTGGAGGCGTAACTGGGCGGTTTTCTACAGGACAGAATCATGAGCGACTTGTCCGCAGCGCCATTTTGAACCGTCTGTACGTCACCGTGCAGGCAGTCGGCGTTGGTGAGTGGGGATCGGGGAGAGGGGCGTGCGCTGGGCTGCGTGCTCGCTTCGGCTTCGCAGGCTGCTCCTCTGTATACGTGTAAACGCGCAAACGTGTCCTCAAGCGATCCCTTTTTTTTTCTTCTTCATCGTAGTGTCATCCAGTTCTGCATGCTGCCAAATGGGAACGGGCATAGTCCTCCATAGCAGGAACGTATTCAGCGTGCTGACGAATTTAGAAGCGAACACGAAGAGCACCTAATCAACTCCAAGCACGTCTCGCAAGCATCGTCCGCGTCGCCTGAGTGGTACCACCCTCCAAGTAAAAACCTGGAGTGCCCGCTCAACGAAATTAGATGATTGTCATCTATACCTTACCATCCCCACTTTATGCTGATGACGTGCGCATGTGGACATCTTGGTTTATAAACACGCATCCGAGATGGCACTGCAAGAAGGCATAAACATGAACAGAGATATGATTGAATCGCACGCAAAACGAGGTGTATTTGTGCGCACCCAGAGGCGGGTAAATCTTAGTCTGGAAGGCCACTTTTCAGTGAGTGTCACAAAGCATCAATTTCGTAAAGTAATGCGCTTTCCGCGGGTGTTCTACGCTACACACACCAAAAGGTTAAGGGTGCTTTACTTGTGAGGGAACTCGCAAAACCTACGTATAAGGCTGAATTTTGGTACTGTACCATGTATCGGCATCGCTATCAATCTGCGAAGCATTGCGCTAATCGCTGTTAACGTGAGACACTGACAAGCGCCTACTTGGCGAGGCCCAAACTTGCGTGACAAAATGAAAACAGGCGAACAGCTCAACGGATGCTTGCGCACTGTGAATTCTGAAAGGTGTTTATCTAGGGGCTTATACGTACCTCAGAAGGCTGAATGATATTCAGTACTGTCCCTTTCTGAGTGATGACCAATTTCTGATCCCTGACCATTCCCGAATCCCTGATTGGCCAGTCCGGCCTTGCTAGGCAGAACTTACCAATGAGGGAGAGCCGCCACGGAATAGTCCCTCTGTTCATCCAAATGGACCTTTCGTTCATCGCTTTTCGTTCATGGCGTAATAATTATAGCAATGCCGTTCCGATGCATACTGGATTGATCTGCTTACTGAATTTCAGGAAAACTATGTTGCGTGAGTCTGCTCCTGAGGATACTTCAGATTTCATTCTGTCATTCCTTCCATTCAGTAGTTTTATTTTTCGATTTTTTTGAACTTTTTTTGCGTTTGTGGGCGCTGCTATCGTGGATGCGCAACTCACGCACTCTTTTCCCGCGCTTGTCGCTTGCAGTGAGGCTTCTAAGTTTCGGCATGAAAAAAAGTCAATGTGATAGCAACAGTACTGCTCACGCTTGCCGGTACATCATGGAGTGGAACGGAATTGTCCATGCTCAACGTCCGCAGTGCCTTTACGCATATAAAGTAGCGCGCTCTTCGCTCATAATACGCGGCATTTCGCGCACGTTGGTATAAAGACTCCAAATCCCTTGACAAGAAGTTTTGGCATAAGATTTCTAGCAAGTGGCATTTAACGAGCGACTTCGTAATGGCTCCTTATTACTGCACCTCGACAATCCCAGTGTCCTGTTTAGAAAAATATGGAAAGGATACAATTTTTAGGCTTCGTAGAAAGTATGATGGCGACTTATTTGTTGTGGACGTACTGTAAATGAACAAAGAACTTCGGTCAGCGACAAAGTACACTAGCGTCATATTATGTCTCGACATCAACGTAATATAATATATTAAGCAACGAATACCCTAGCTATAGCTACCTGCTTACGCTCCCAAAAATACTGTTCGCAGAGGGAGACATATTCAACAATGCTGCTCAACAAGTAGCGCTATACGAAATATACAGTACAAATAGCTCCCTCCCCTTATCATCTCGCTGTTCTTTAATCATCATCATCACCACCACCATTACCACGAACACCACTTTAGCCTGTCTACGATCAGTGCAGGACTAAGGGGTCCCCATAGATCTCCAATTATTCCGTCCCTAAGCCTACCCCCGTGTCCGTTATCCGCGCAAACTTCTTGATCTTATCTGCCTACATTTCTCCCACCCCCTGCCACGCTTGCTTCCTCTAGGGATCCTTTCTGTTACCACCAATGACCAACGGTTCTCTTGCCTCCTCATTACATGCTCTGCCGACGCCCATTTCTTCTTGATTTATACTTAAAAGTTAAGTTATTAACATGCATTTGTTCCCTGACCCACTGTACCCTCTTCCGGTCCCTTAATATTGCACCTATCACTTTCGGTTCCGTTGCTCGCTGCTTCGTCCTCAATTTCAGCATAACCCTCTTAGTCAGCCCCAAAGTTTCTGCCCCGCGGGTCATCAGTACCTTTAAGATACAGCTGTTATACACTTGGTTCTTGAGGGACAAAAGTGAGCTGTCGATTTACTATCTGAGAATGTCCACCGAATGCACTCTACCCCATTCTTATTCTTTTATTATTCCAGCCTCATGGTTTTGATCAGAGCTCACTGCCTGATCTAAGTAGATCTAAGTAGACATATTCTCTTACAACTTACATTGTCTCGGCACCTATCTCAAACCGCTGGACTATTCCGATATGCTATTGAAGATTATTTTTCTGCCCATTATTTTTTTCACCCATTGTTCCACTTTGCCTAGATCATCGATCATTCTTTAGAGTTGGCCCTCTGAGTTAATTAGCAAGGCAATGTCTGGAGCGAATTTGAAATTACTGAGGTATTCTCCGCAACCATTCTCCGTTACACCAACTGCTTCCCGATCCAATGTTTTAAGTAGATTTGTAAACATGTCGCGGATAACACTGGGGTGTAAAATACCGATAAAGAAGGCTGTAAAATAAAGAGATACAATTAACTAGGTTGTATATATTCCCTCAAATCAACAAACTCTTACTACCCGTGTCAGTAACGACATAACCGCGCATGAAGCTACGCTCAGTACCATCCTCTCGGCTATTAGATCGTCTATAGAAAGCGGAGACCGAGACACACGGTACATGCACATCTATGTGACTCCGAAGATACGATCTCTGCGTGGGGCTTTGAGTGAATTCGCAGATGCGCTACTCAGTGGTTTTCTTAACTGGAGATTCTTTGTCTCAACATAAAATGTTCCTACTACAGGCGTTATTCATTTGTGCAAATGCTGACCTAACAGAATTTTTCTGCATTATTATGAATACAAATATTTATCTATTTTCATTAATATCTTTCGGGCTTTACAAAGTGCGTATTCCTTTAAAGAGCACCAAATATCTGTATTCAGGAGAGAGCTGTATGTACAAGCGAGGCTGCAAAAATGTCGATAACCTTTCAAGTTTTCTGGTATTATGGAGAGGGATTTGTACAGGAATGACACTGGTATAACTACAATAAAAATGGGCCAAACATGTGGAAATTTGGTAACTATAAAAACTGCTAATACAACAAAACGAAAATATCACGTGAAGAAGTCAAATTCTATTGTTGTTCCTTATTATATTTCTATGGCTACTGAATAAATTCAGTGCGTATGGAATGCACTTTTTTTTTCTTTTTAAAATACTTCTTCTAAACTCTACGGGATATATTGCACACATGCAAGCGCGCCAATTTCCCTTGCAACTTAGGCCGCTGCACTGTGAGGTATGCCGAAGCACAGCTCCTCATATCATTTCACAGGTCAGATGATCCATAATTAGGAAGGAAAGGTATAGGATGGGAAGATTAACTAGTTAGCGAGACGCATGTTTTCGTTTTGTCGCCTTCCATGGAAGTGAAGCAAATGGTAGTTAGGAAGGCCACTTCCTCCTCATTTTTTAAAGACTGATAATGAGTAAATAACCCAGCACGAAGGCCCTTCCCATTAAAATTGTCCAATGAATAGGGGACCATTCAGTCAGAAACACTGTATGGACCGCTACTGCCATCGGATAAAGGGCCATATAGTGTTTGCACACCCCAGTTTGTATATACGGAGTCGAAACAAGCTTACAGCTTGCAAAAAGAAAGTCAGAAAACTTAAGTGCGCTCGTACTGTCTTCCTTTCTTTATGTGTCCCGTCATCTCCTGGTCCAATTTTTATTTTACGGCGATGAATGAACTCGATAAGAAGGCATTTAGGAAATTTGCAGGTGAGTGAAGGTGCCTACAGTTTTGAAGAGATTGTCGCGTAATCGACGGTATAGCGAAAGTGCCAGTTCATGATGCAACCTCACGGCCCGAGGCCTGTGGGTCTTTACTTATGTGGAGAGCGGTTGGTTTAATGGACACGGCACATGCAATTTTTGCACTGTGCACGCCACCAGCAATGCGAAATTGCGATGCTGTTATCACCTGAGTGCTCTATGAAAGCAGCCATGCGCATTTTTAGGGGCGAAGCTCCTTAGGGTGTGGGTCTGTCCCTCCTCTGTATGTATGTATGTAGCCACCTCTAGTTTAGTTTATGAATGGCTCAATAGATGGCGTTGTGTGTCCAGGCTGCTACCTGGACAAACGCATCATCATCATCATCATCATCATCATCATCATCATCATCATCTACCTCTTTCCTGAAGCCATGCACTACGCCACGAAGCGCACATGGAAACATGCACCACGATGACACTAAATACCCAACATTAACGAAAGACTGCCCGTTTCTAAAGATGATGATGATGATGATAATGCGTTTGTGCTAGCGCGTTACGGCGCGTGTAAGAAGCTGGTGTAAGACGCTGTGGCCTCTCCGCCTTATACTCTTTCAGCAGTCATGTGATGGCGTCGGCAAACGCGGTGCGCGTTCCGGCCTGTGTGAGGGGCTGCGTAAGACGCTGTGGCCTCTCCCCCTTACTAGAGTGTACTGCACGTTTCTAACGCGTTTGTGCTAGCGTCCCCTTAAATGCGAGATCCCAGCGTTCGAATACAGTGTTTCTCACGTCTTTACATGATGATCGACTGGGCGAATTACACGGAAGATTCACGGTTTACCGATGATTCCCTCCGGAGCTTCGCCCACTCATCATCATTCACCCCGTGGATATGCTGTGATTTTTTAAAAAATGGCTGCCCTTTTTCGCTGTAATCATTATTTGTTTTCGTGGGTAATATGCATGAGTTCTTTCCCACCACAAAGATTATATTTAAATGGCGGGCTTGATCTTCGAGATTTGAATCGCCGTTTTTCGGATGGATAAATGCCTGCCCATGCATTATTGCGCGAATGTAACTACAGGGTGTCCCAACAATAATGCCTCAAAATTTTAGAAAGATCTGAGCGCTCAAACGAAATTGTCTCAATTGGATCTTGCGGGTAGTCATGTGTATTTGCTATCGAGTGCTTTTTTATCACTAATTTATCATTCTTCTTTCTTAATTACTCAATACTTTAAAAATTGCTTGATTCATTTGCATGCCGGTTATAAAGTTGTAGGACGCCTGAAATAACCCCTGGATAAAGTATGTTTCATACCTAAATTTTTCCCATTTTTATTTTTTCAAAAAAGAAAAGCGGGCCGCTGGCCCTAATGGTGCAAGGCTGATTATGCAAGCAATTTTTAAACAACTGACTAATTAAAAACAAATAATTATTGACACGTAGTGATGAAAAAATAGTGTTTGTAAACACACTAAATGCCAGTATACCCTTGAGACAATTTTTCTACAGATTCGGGCTTTCTTAAGAAAATCTTCGTGCATGATAGTTGGGACATTGTGTATACATACATGAGTGAACAAGCAGGAATATTGCCAAGACCACCATGCTACGGGAAGCAAGACTGCAGCGCTTGTTTAGTCGCATCGACGAGTGGATTCGTGTAGAGGCGCTCACCTAAAATAGCTGGGTTGCATAGGAGCATTGGTAGAATTATCACGCCGGTGGCAGACCACGCTACCGGAACGGCTTCGACTCCGAAGTAGTCAGCCGCGACCACGTGCTTCATGGTAGTCAAGGAACCCATGAAGAGGGAGGCGACCGCCGCACAAGGTGCGTACGTAGCGTAGCTGCGTGTCACGGCCAGAAGCGCCACGGTTACGGAGAAGAGAAAGTAGCAAATGTAGACGAGCGTCGTCCGGTTCGTATAGCCGACGTCAGCCACTAGGGGAACCACAGTGCGACCGAACAACTGCGTCGGCGCCGAACAAGCTATCGCAAGGTTCGCTTCAACTCGCGTTGCTCCGCGGTCGAGCGCTGAATCCACCAAAGTCGCCATCAAAATTCCATCACTGTAGTCGGCTAGAGCGCCTCCAAGAACCACAACCCAGAACGTGGGCTTCAATAAAAGCGTAATGATGCTTGGACTCCGTTTGTCGTTGCGGCATGACCTCTGGTTAGCCTCAGAGTTAACGGAACATTTGGCGGATTGCGATGTCGCCGGTGCGGGGCACATCTCTTGCACCTTTTCCCTCAGCTCATCATTCGGTTGCATATTAACTTGAACCTCAGATTCGACACTTAGGAACAGCGCTGTTATCTGTTCCAGCGCGTGCAACTTCGTCACCCAAGGCGTTGTTGTGTGCGCTACGATATTCTCTTCCATTCTGGCGTCTGCGCGAGCTTCCAGAGTATAGTCCGTTTTTTGAGTGTGCGTTCTTTTCCTTTAACTGAGTTTCTATCAATTTTCCTATCCTTAGTTCCGTAGGACGGCCGTCAGTTTCTGAAGTTTCCATCCTCCCCCGCATGTCCACTGTATCATGTTCGCAAAGTGTATCGGCGATTATATTTGCAACGCGGCTCACCAGCGCAAAGTGGCGCTCTTCCTCCTTTAAGTCTCCTGCTATTGTTATCCTTCCGCGCGAGTCTTCCGCTCCACCCACCACCGCTCGATCCATGTCACTTGCGTCTCCTACAGGGCATCTTCCTTGCCCATCAGAGTCAATTTGACAGTTCCTATGTGACTTGGCCTTACTCCCTGTCGGCTTCATCGTTTGCTCGTTCTTTCGCTCCCACGGAGGCTCTTGCAGAGCTAGGACGAGTGGTGTCAAGTGCAGGCTCATGCCGGCGAAGAGCAGGACCACCTGTCGGAACGGAAACGACTGCTGCAAGCGTGTCAGCAGCAGAGGGTACAGCAGTGACGAGAGCGAGTAGCCGGCGTAGCGAACGCCCGTCGCCACACCCCGGTACTTGTCGAAGTACATCATTAACACCACGGTGAGTGCCACGCACACGACCCCAGATCCAAGTCCTAGAAAAAAATAAGAATATGTGAATAAACATTCTTATTCATTTATTTTTGCTCAGCAAGCCAACCATTGCTTGCTAACCGAATCTGCCATAAGTGAGCCACAAGGAGCAAAAGGTTATTCGGCGTGGCTACTGCCTGGCTCTGGCTAACCAAAAATGATGATCAGTGTAAGGCAGTTTGATCGAATCAAACGAGTTCAGCGAAAATTCCTTCACCCAAATTTCAAGCCAGCAGAACTCGAGAAAAAGTTATATTGTTTTTTTTTTACCTACATTCAGTAAATTCACTCATTGCATTTTCATTCAACTAAAGACAACAAATATCCCATAGGCTTTTCTTGGTATTGTTATCTATTGGCTTCTTATTGCTGCGACTAACAAAAAACAAAAAAACAGCGAATATTATCCCATATGCATTTCTTGGCAGTGTTATGTATTGGCTGCTTAATGCTGCGAGTAACAAAAGGCACGCTTTTCTGGTATATCTTTTTTTTAAGATTTACTAATATCCCCTCCTTTTCTCCTCGTAGGCTACAATTTATCCTCCACGTGCTGCGTGGACAATGCAGCAACATCTGACGGGTAAGGAATTTCAGCGGGGACATTTTAGGAATGACAATATGTATACCACAGCATTGCCCTTACGACGCACATAAGGAGCGCGTCACATTTTTTCCCATGTCACTTTCTCATTCAGGCTAGACTTTCATTAGAGGAGGCTCAGGAAGGTTGCCCCGCACTTCCTATCAAAACAGCAGCAGAACGTAACCACGAATAAACTGCAAAGCTAGCAGGATAGAAATCTGCATTTCTCTATGCTTTTACATGCACCGTTGTCCTTAGCATTACAAATTGCGGAGTACTATGGGGGAATATAAATATCGGGATGTCGTACAGAGCCGTGTCACTGATATTAAAGCGAAAGCTTTACTAGCCTAGTCAAGAGAGTTTCGCCGTGTATCTCCGCTTGGCCTTGAAGCGACGAACAAACACCGCGCGACTAGGCACGCTCCAGCGCCGTGCATATGCGTGCGCGTGCTCGTGTGTGCGTGTGTGTGTGGTGTGTGTGTGTGTGTGTGTGTGTGTGTGTGTGTGTGGTGTGTGTGTGTGTGTGTGTGTGTGTGTGTGTGTGTGTGTGTGTGTGCATGCGTGCGCTTGACAGACCGCGCTCCGTCGCCACTGCTGCCGCGAGGGCTGCCGCTGTTGACTACCGCTACCTCGCCAGCCGTATCCAGTGGCTCGTCGCTCTATCCAAACTCTCTGCCACGTCAGTTAGCGAGTTAGCGCTTCAGTTGCTTCTGTTCAGCCGTTGTGGCGTGGCCGCGAGATGGAAGTAGTGAGTGAGGACGCTTGTCCATCTGTCCTAAAGCTGTGTGCGCGTTTGAGCGGCGAAAACAGCAGGCTGCGTCGACCATAGAACAATATTTGCTGCCGTAAAAGCAAACTGAATAAACTGCGCAAACAATGCATTACATGTAGTCCTCTATCTGAGCCCAACCCGGCTCAGCAACCCAACACAACCTTTCGCTTGCACAACTGGGCCTAACTGAGCTAACCCGCAGCCATTTTTTTTTTTTCGTGCTGGCGTGAGAACTGTTCAGGGCGTTGCGTCAATGCATTTGCGCTGTCCGCGGTATCTAGCAGTACTTATAATCTTCGCGACACGTGTAGCAGCGCCGGGAACGCTTACGTCAACCACTGTTCTGTACGCAGTATGACGAAAGAAGCGGTTGGCGACCAGCCAACCCGACCAACTTATCAATGTTAAGACACGAGAGCAAGCATTCGAAAGACGCATTCTGACGAATCGGACCATTGTAGTTCCCTGTTGCATGTCGTACATCACGCCGCACTCTTTAACAGCTATTGCATCGCAGTTTGCATAACTGTATTCCTGCTAAGTATACACATTCTTCAAAGCATACTACTTAAAGGACAAACTGTAATGGAAGCTCTATACGTGGATGGGGCCCATACCGTACCACGGAATATAGATGTTGTTCCGTGCTAGCCCTCCCTAATTGGTCACTTCGTCCATTCAAGACAGGAGTGACCAATCGGGGATTCCGGATTGGTCAGGCATGGGTCAATATTTTCACCAAAGGCAGAATTGATCAATTAGGGAGGAACAACACGGGATAGTATTCCGCTTTCTGTGATAGCACAGGGCCCCTGAATTCAATCACGCACGCCCTGTTGAACCTGCCTTGGTGAATCGGCTATTGAATTCACTGCAATTTAATTCGCTTGATTTGATCGTTTTCCTGTCAGCAACACCTGAAAAACATCAAAGCGGACGACACTGGCGCATGAATGTTCGAATATATAACGTAACTACCAACATGCCGTTAGTGAGATGTCTCAGCGCCACGCCATGGTGTTCTTTAGTGGAAATGGCGCTTGGCTGCTGATCCGCAGGTTGCAGGATCGAACCCCGGGCGCGGCTGCTGCATTTCGACGGAGGCGAAAACTTGGGGCCCACGTATTGTGCCATCAAAGATTGATTTATGAGGTTTAATGTCCCAAAACCAGCTCTGATTATGAGAGACGCTGTAGTGGAGGTCTCCGGAAATTTCGACCACCTAGGGTTCCTTAACGTGCACTGACATCGCACAGCACATGGGCCTCAACATTTCGCCTCCATCGAAATGCAGCCGCCGCGGCCGGGATTCGATCCCGCGACCCTCGGATCAGCAGCCGAGAACCATAACCACTGGACCACCGTGGCGGGGCCATGTGCCATCTAAGAGAATTTTAAATGCGCAACGGCGTAGCGCTTACCGGATAGCGCATAGCCTTATTTGTCACAGCCAAGTGGCGCCAGCTATGGGTTATAAACAGAACAAGCAAAACCGCGTGATCTATGTCCTTCGCGATTCTGGCAGCCACTCCCTAAGCCTACATCCTCGACAATTTGAGCGTGGTGCTCAGAAATGGTGTGGTATTGTCTCGGATGCTTTACTGCCGAAGCTTCATGATACAAAGCTGAAGCAAATCCAGCCGCCAGTTAGTTACTCGAGGGCTACGGGACGTGCTACGACCACTCGAAAGGTTCGAAGCGGATGGTATATGAACCGAGTGATCGGCCAAGTTTGCGCATGCGCTGTTTACACCCGCAAAGTGTTTTGCGTATTGCGGTTTACCGGAGACGCTAAAATTTTCTATTACTGAGATCTCTGCGCCCACGGCTACCAACAGCGGGTGCTGGTATGAGATCTAGGCAATAATGAAGACACATGCACCTTAGATACTGTGTCAGGTATCCTTTCGATCAACGTTAAAAACCGACTGCTCGCGCTGCACAACCGGCCACCCCATATATATAGACACTGGATCTTGACGCGAAATGTAGTGCAGGTGGGAGATTTCTCTTGTGCGTAGTTGAACCGTAAGGATTCGCAGCGTGCGCGTTGACTAAAGGTAATCCGGAACTCGGGACGATCTACGACGTGGGAGCGCAGGAACCCCATAAACATCAGGAGCATAAATGACAACGCGTGTATAAATATACACACACGTTGTCACTCGTTTACATGTATGAGCGGGTATTATCAGGGGTGATTTACGGTAACACCGAACGATCCCCAGTGCTTCGCCCACTCGTCATGGTTCAATTCCTGGAGATGCGTGATATTTTTTTTTTCTTTTTTTGCTGAACCTTCATGCATCTCCCCACGGGGTGACAGCGATACCTAACGCTTGCCGTGTGCCGGGATCTCGGTCAGGGTGCAAGGGCATTGACGAAAAGGTATCTTCTGTTTACCAGCCGACACGAAACAACGCGAAAAGTGGAAATGAGCGATCCCGCAATAAGGGTTTTCGTTGAAATCTAAGTACGTTCGCGTGTGAGAGAAACATTTCCATGCCGAAGGCACCATTCGTATGGAAATGTGTGCAGTGAGTGGGAGCGTTGTGTCACTGCGTCGCAATCGCCCCAAACTGGTGGAAGTCACCGTACCGAGAATTTGCGAGGGTTTGCCTTCCAACTTAACGAAGCCAAACCAGCGTTCACTTGCCCAAACATGGTGCTCACCTGACACCTGCAAAAAGGCCACAAGAACATTCTTCAGACTGCCCGGCAACCTAAATTACGACAGTCTAACCTGCGCACGTCGACAATGCAGCTGAAGGCGAAATTCTGGGTCATGCGAGGACAGGGCAATGTGCCACCTTTTCAATGAGCAGCAAAATGTCCCCGATACAAACATAAAATTTTCCATTTGTCACTATTTACAGATGTAATACAAACTGCGAATCGAAGTGGCTGTGCTGACGCAGTATGCCAACCAGAGCTAGCCGTTTGTTTGGCATCGGAGCTGCAAAGAGCGAAGGCACGACTTGAAATGCTATCTGACCAACTTCTGTGTCTTCTGCAAATTGTGGAAGAACGCATAGAAGAGTGCACCATGGAAAAAAGCAGCATGTATCGCTGTTAATATGACCATTGTGGAAAACATCCTGATGGACGGTTGTCCTTCCTCCGCCAGTGTCGGCCACGCAACACATTTTGTCGGCGCTATACTGCTCAAATTGTGTACTTTTTAATTAAGCGCTGTTTGGACTTCCTTACGCGCGAACGGAAGAAACTATTTTATGCTGCCGCTCGTTCATCTGTCCAGCGATACAAAGGAGGAAAGCAGTGAAATAAACTATTTTTCAAGGTACTTTTTTGTGATTTTGTGTCTTCCAATGCACCCGCGAGTTTTTCTTCCACATTCTAGGAAACGCAATATTAAATGAAACTATATGCGCTTATTGGTCGTCGCACATTTGTGTCGACTATCGCAAGTAACTGCCGCCTCAAATGGGATACAATGGCGTTAATTCCGCTCCCACTTGCCTGGAATATATCGCATAGCTAGCACAATACGAATGCTATGCACTGTTAGGTAAACGCGTACGCAAATTCGCTCTCCGGTTTAAGCTTTGGCTGCCCCGCCACTGCAGGGTCTAGTGAGTATACGGTACTTGCCTGTTGATCGGAGGGATCGTGGGATCGAATCTCAGCCGCGGCGGCTGTGTTTCGATGGAGGCTATACGTTAAGGCCCGTGTGCTGTACGATGTCAATGCACGTTAAAGAACCCCAGATGGTAAAAATTTCCCGAGTCCTCCACTACGGCGTCTCTCATAATCATAGCTGGTTTTGGGGCGTAAAACCCCAGAAATCGATCAATGTCTTTATACTGCGACCTCAGTACATTTCGAAACGTGTTGACCATCTTCATAAGGTAGGAATCGCATCATGTCAAACTAAGTCTTTCTTTCCGTCGTTTATTCCCCGTAGTACATCTCAGGAATGGAACCACCTCGCCAGAAGTGAGGTGACCATTACTAACAAAACTTTTTGCGAAGCATGAGCCAACATTATATAAGCAGGTGAAATATCGTGTTATTTGCGCTCACTGCACTCGTTTGTTTACTTTTCAACTAGCTTGTTTGTATAATCTGGAGAACCGTTGCATTATTTGAATCCACTGTACTTTTTCTGTTTTGTGTACTTTAACCACTCCCCTCTCTAATGTCTCATGTCCCTGATGGTATTATAAATAAATAAATAAATAAAAATATTAGCAGCTGAGGTGAGTGCTGCGGGCGGCCAGCGTACGGTCGAGCCTACCGTAATTTCCAGCCATAGCTACGTTAATTTGTTCTCACTCAGGCCTATTCACTGTTTTCTGTATTATTTAGGTCCGGAAACTAACCGTATACGTACGAAGAAACGCTGGTATAGGCATGAATGCAAGCGAAACTACGTCACTTGACGGACCGCCTTCGTGAAACCACCTATCAGTGATTTGATGTACTAAAGAACGCCCATTCCCCATTATTTGGCCGATGATAATCATACGGTGTTCGTGTTGTCCACTTCTTTCCCCTTGTGTCCGTGTTTTGCGCGCCTGTTGTTTTCACTATGGACCCGTACCAACTCGCTCATCTTTCTGTCCTTGTGATAATCACTGCAATGACCAGTTAGCAAACACAGTGAAGAGAAAAATCTAAAAATATGTTTTTCGTGGTAAACGCCCGCCCAAAAGCGCAACTGCCCTTCCAAGCGCGGCTCACCGATGCCCTTCTACTCACGGTGGCGTCTCTAGTGGCCGTTTTTGTCGCTATATAAAACTTTGGCAGTAGTTTCACGACCATATTGACGGACCCTGGTGTGAAGATGGATTATTCAACTTGTTATCACTAACATGATGTACTCGTAATGCAAGTCACGATTAAGGATGATACGATCACAGGTGGCTATAATACCCAATTTGCTCAGCCGGGGTATTCAGGTATGCGCCACAGGTGATTGAGTTTTCATAGAGCAGTTTATGTAAGTCAAGAACCAAGGAAAATAGACATTGAAACTTCTATGAGAACAAACTTTACGCGGGTGAAGCAAGAGAAAGACACACCATTTCTTGTAACTTGTCATTGACATGTAGATAGAAGAAGCAGAGAGACACAGATACGAACAAATGTGGTGTATCAACCAAAGGCAACCTAGCACGCTCTAAAGGGAACGGGATTTGAATTTGTGTGCCTGAGGTGAGAAGCAAGCATGTTACCACACGTCCACAGCTGCCCCCTCACTCAGAGTTTGTGTACTCTGTTGTCACGATGCATCGTGAAAAATGTCGCTACCATTGCTGTTGCTCATGCACGCATGTTCGGGTATCTGATGTGGAATGAACGGCAGTATATTTACAGCAACGTTAAACTTCACAGCGGTAATCGCCTCATCGTGTACAGACTTACTATTAATGTTTTTGAATTTATATAGTGGCTTGATAGATGGTATAGGAAAGCAGAGCAGCGACTCTCATCAAATGCAGAAGCGATGATGAAAAACCGCTGACGGCATAACGTATATAACGTGTGTCATTGCTAAGCTGCTAAAGTAACCGCGATAAATTATTTCCAAATGGGAGATAGACAGGTGTTTTCAGATAATCACCAACGTTCATTCAATTGAAAGAGGGCTTGTATAAATACGAAATTTTGCGAGCAATAATTTTTCTGCGTGCGCATTGGCGGCTACATCATATAGATCCATATGAGTAATTTGCGAATGCATCGAAGTATCTTAAGACTCAAGTAGAAAGTATTGTATCGGATGCATTAATTGCGATAATATCTTGTATGTGTATCTGAGATACTTGTTGGCCGAATAGGTTGTATCGTATCGCCCTACAATTTGAGTATCTTTGCCCAGCCCTGCGCTTGCCGAATTTAGAAGGGCATGCCGAGGTGTTGCGCCTTCCACAGGTCAAGTGGCACTCGCAACGAGCGGCTGGGGCAAACCTTTCTTTTATTAAGGTACGAACCAACAAGTTATTTCGGCGAGAGTCTCATGATGCTCTCGCTTTTATGTCAAACATCAAATTTCGTACGAAGCCCCATCTCTGTTGATGCTATCTTATAAGCTAAACTTCCAACAAAGTCTCATGTTTCCTTGCTGCACAGGCATTTTTTCGTATAGGTCTAAAAGGGAAGTGACAAATAAATGAAAGCGACTTCGCCATAATGAAAGCAGAGTCCGGAAATTCCATGCTCAAATTTGTGCACGAAACAACACGCCGAAATATGAAAGTACAATACTTTAGAAAACAGTAAGGAGGTCAAAAAGAAAATCACACATAATACAGCCTTCCTAGAACAATGATGGTCCAGATTTCCTGGACGACGCGGCAAAAGCTTGCGGCTTATCTCTTTGTAAGGGGTGCATGTGCTTATGATGTTGAGCATTGGCGAAGCAGCCCTGCGGGTTACTTACCCTGAATAAATCCAAAAGTCAAAGTCATCCATGCAATATTCGGAGCGAAATGGGAAGCGATGATGCCAGACCAGAACAGCACGCTTCCAATTAGGCCAATTGATGACACAGCAAGGTATTTCTGCAGGACGAGCAGTATAATTCCTGGAGTTGTATAAAATAATACGGATCGAAGTTACCCTTTGTGTTTCATAATTTCGGGCTGCGGGGAAGGGTGCAGCTTGTCAGTTACATCATGCAGAAATTATATCAGACAGGTCGCGTACCGCATGTATGGCTAGCTGCTATGCCAGTATGCACACACATAAGGGCAAATATCGAAGTAAAGGAAAGAGAATCAAGCAGAGCTTATAGATAGGTCGACGAACAATTTTAGTATGAATGCGTCTCGTTTTTTATATCTGTATGTCAAACATACAGCCCTGAAAGCGGCCCCGAACTTCTCGACTAGCACCCGTGAATACCCCGTATAATTGTTTCATTACCTTCATTTTACGGAATTCCACCGTAGCTGCTTTATGTTTTTTGGCATGAAGCTAAATGAAAACGTACTTCAAGTGTTTTATTGAACTTCCTGATCAATGAGCAACAGTTCTTGACAGGTATAAACTGTGATTTCTCGCGGAAGCTCGAAGTCCTGAACGTGAAAAATTAGGAAGAAAGCTTTGTTTGCTAAATTCACGTGAAGCATCGTCATTATAATTTCAAGAAGTAAGTGAGCTGCATATTTTATATTCAAGACGTGGGTTTATAATAATTAATAATGAACAAGAACTTCATCAAACTTTCAGACCTTTCATTTTTTCCTCAACGTTCGGTCAGGGCCTGACCGTTATGAAGAAAATAACGAAGGTCAAGAGACTGTTTACTGTTTTCCAGTGTCTTTCCTACGTTTTCCTCGTGTTTGTTGACCTCTTCTTCATATAAATAGCCCTGAAGACACCGCACTGCCCGCACAAGCAACGAATCACTCCGTTGCGTGAACCCTTATATTATCCATGCGATAAATATAGCGTTGGAGCTTGTATCCTCACACAAATTGAGAAGGTGACCGCGCCGGCCTGTTTACATATAGCGCACGATTCTCACCACGCATTAGCTTAGCATACGTATTTCGATGGCGTGCCATGCGTTAAGGAAAGGAGGATGTGATTAACGCTACCGCTGTCTGCCATTACCCGAAACATTGTCCATGGCTTGGAAGACGCTCGTCGGCCAAGACGCCGTCTCACGGTTGATGCCGAATTCACGCATGAACGCCACATAAAAGATGCCCGATGTTGAGTGTACAGCAGAGGAGAAGAACGTGGCAGCGCACGCGATGACCGCCTTGCCCCAGCTCTTGTCCAGCTGAGGTCGACTATGTCGAACTGCTTGCGCAGATGCTTGGGCATCCTTTCCTTTGGACATTACCAAGGACTCCGGTGTGAATAGCCTGAGGACGTAACCAGCGAAAAATTAAAAACAAATGTCGCAGCCATATTCACAAGGCCTTTCGCTCTGAAGTAACGTTCGGAATTAGCTGGACGACCTTAAATCGTTGACTGACATCCCGTACATCGCAACAAAAAGGAAAAACAATTCCAGCGGGACTGCATGCCTTTGAACTCCTAAGTATTGTTTCGTGTCGAGTTCTCTAGTACATTTTTGATTGTTACATTAGAGAGAGAGAGAGAACATTTCATTGATGACTCCGGAGACGTTACCCTGGCTAATGGCCTGGCTTGCTACTCCAGGTGTTTAGCGGTGATTATGATATTTACAATGATCACGCCTAATTACATTACAAGTACATTGTTCTCAAAGGGCGAATGAGGCTCAGTGTATTAATTAAATTTCCTTTGTATTCTAAGACGCTATGTTAAAATAGGATAAAACATATCGAAATCCATAACTACGCGCTGACAATCATGGCCGGGGATTTGGGCCATATTTATAAATAAAACGTTGACTTTCGCTTTCATTCTTTTATTAAGGATCTTGTGCCGAAATTAACCTTCAAACGAAAAAAACGGGGCACTACAAGCGTTTGAAGCATGAACCAACTCGCTCAAAGACAAGCTCTACTAACAAATTAACCATAGGCGCATATTCTTAAGAGCAATTTATTGGTTTCCACTGAGCCAACGTGCCATTTTACTGTCCCTTTAAAATGCAATGTTGTCGAGATTGTCCAAGAAGAAGATTGTTCAGGCAGTGAAGCAAAGCCTACGAGATCTAAGAGGCCTCTGCCTATTGAACATTTTGCAATGCAGCCGCATTTCTTGGCCGCATTGCAATATGCCGTAGGTTTCGCGATGCTGTCGCAATAAGCAACAGCAGAGGCGGTGGTACTGGCGTTGCACTTGGATGGCGCATATCGTACTGTGCTACGCACGCAGTAGGTCAGAAGTAACGCTATTGTTCATGCGCCCAACATCGATAGCAGCAGCGAAAGCCAGAAACACATACGGTGGTCTAGTGGCTATGGTACTCGGCTGCTGATCCGAGGGTCGCGGGATCGAATCCCGGCTGCGGCGGATGCATTTCGATGGAGGCGAAATGTTGAGGCCCGTGTGCTGTGCGATATCAGTGCACGTTAAAGAACCCCAGGTGGTCGAAATTTCCGGAGACCTCCACTACGGCGTCTCTCATAATCAGAGCTGGGTTTGGGACGTTAAACCCCATAAAACAACAGAAACACATACGACCTCGCATGGCTCCGGTATAGTCGATTGGAGAGGGAGAGCGCAACCGCATGTTTTTGTTGCTTTTGCAGCAAAACACTCTGCGTGCCTCTGCAAACGTCTTAAGCATACCTTCCACGCTTGAGCGGCGTGCGTAGCTTGCGCGTTGAATGCTGGGAGACTTATTACACCACTAGCGTTTGCGTATATACTACGACAATCAGCGAACAATCGAAATTAAAATTTTTGTTTCTCGCAAGCACCCAAAGGACGAATTGCAGGGGAGCTATCCCGCAGACACCGCATTCATGAAATGCTCCTGAATGCAGTTTTACATCATTGGCTTGGTGCCTTGTGTTTCGGGAACACAAGGCACTGAGCCGATGATGTGAAATGCACCAGTAGAAGCCCACACCTTGTAGCTTAATGCGCCCTATTATTATTATTATTATTATTATTATTATTATTATTATTATTATTATTATTATTATTATTATTATTATTATTATTATTATTATGAATTCTTAACTACACAGCCCCGACACAGAGGAAATGAACATAGGAGGGAAGGAAGCGATTGGTATTCCCTAAAATAAGGGGCATGAATAATGTCCAACAGTAACCAAAGCATGCAAGGTCTTCGTGGTAAGCAGCCGCTCATGAAGCATATTGAAGATAATGTCAAGCAAATTGTATATAGTTTGTTCCAGGCGGAACGCCACAGGATCGTCGCTTACGACATGACACCAAAGTATGTGCTACATGGAAATTGCAGAAGAAAATGGTTGCCATTGTACGGCAATGCAATATCGGGTTCATCATTCTAGTGATATTCGGGCACTGTTGCGACGAGCTTCATGTAGCACGTTTGAACTAAAAAGCTTAGATAGTGTGCCTCCTTGCCGTTTTCAGCGCCACTCAAGTCGCATATGCAGGAAAACAGAAAATGCCGTATGCTAAGACAGAATACGGAAAGAAAATGTAATTTCTCAGCCTAGGTCCCCTTCTATTTTCCTTCACATTGATCCTTAGTTAGCTACAATAAAGCAAGACTACAACCTTTACGTCGTGCCAGCTCGTCCAGTCTTCTACGCTTGCGGAGTGCACTGTGATTATTTCGTCTTACTTTTTTACTTTCGCATGCTTTTTCGCTCTACGAAAATACTTGTCGGCCTAGGTAGTACGTTCTTCGTTAACAAGTGCACGAACCACGAATACAGCGGAAAAATCCTACCTTGCAAGTCCCTCTGAAGAAGTTCCATCTACAGTATTCCCATATTGTCATATGTAAAGAGAGAGCCTAACAGCAACATCACGTTTCTTCTCAAGCCGCAACAGCCGCGTGGCTTTGAATGAACGAGAGCTTTACCGGGCGTTGCAACTGGGCACAGTTGCTGTGCGCATCTAGTAGGTTTTCAGTGACAGCCGTCTGCATCCGTGCTCGCAGGCATTGTGACAGGCTCCGTTCGGTCGATAACTGCTCTCGTGACGCAACAAAAGACGGCATTGAAGTGCCTGAACTCAAACGTTCTAGTGTTCTTCTATCTTCACGTATATACAAGGCTTTCTCTAAATGTTACCATGCCTTAGAGGGCACGTAAGCACCACTCAATGAAGGTAGATGTAAGGCCAATTTTCTGTATGCAAGGACATCACCGAGTAAATAGTCCGTTCTCTGTGTAATGTGAGCACAAAAAATGTCAGCCATGTACTAAACACCGAATTTATAGCGCGTATGTTTGCAGGAGCTGACGTGCTTGTGATGTGTGGTGCACTGAAGTGCGCGATTCTTCAAAAGTGCGTCCTGGAAGATGCGCGGTTTAAAAAGTGCGGGCTCAAAAAGCGAGTGACAAAGAAAAATAAAAGACGACGACGGAGACGCACGAAAGGCGTGGCGCGACAAAATAAAATAAAAGGACCCAATCAGGAAGAGCCACAGGGTTCCCAGCGGCCAATGGCTGAGGGCCCGGCGGTCGGAAATTAGAACACGGAAGAAGAAAAACCTTGCGGCGTGGAATTCGGAGACAGAACGAGACCGGTGTTTCTCTGTTAGACTGCCGGATTACACACCAGTATTTGTGGCAGAATTCTTGGCGGCTATATTGGCATTGCGTAAGCTTCACTCCTCCATGACTGCAGTGGTAATAGTTACATACTCGTTAGCATTTTGTACTTCACTAACTACTCCAGGTGAATTGCACATTTTGAGAACCTTACGCACTTTGGTTCCAAATTATTTGCAAGAACTACAGCTAGTTCGGGTGCCTGGTCACAAAGGATTGGTAATAAACAAATTCGCAGACACTTTGGCTGAGGCTTTCTTTGTAGGTCCTGTTCTTTCTCTCGTTCCAAATGCGGTGTTTGTTACTGCAGTCAGATTCAGAAAGTACGCGTTATTGATGCCGACACCCCTTTTTGAAGAAAACCAGCTCAAAGCACACGGACACAAATGAAGAAGGCGCACAGGACTGAAGCTGGACTATCAACTGAAATTTTATTATGAAAAACCGACATATAAACCTTTCCAATCGCCCGCACCTGCGCCAGAGTCAGTCATTAACAAGCACAATACAGATATTCTGGCGCGTTACACAGCACAACCAGATAGCGTGCCAGAAACACGTATCTAAGAACTACATACATCGAACGGCAGACCTACGGCACCCTGTCTTGCGTCCTCACCTGATTTACAACACTCACAATACCCTTGGAGCAGGTCATTTTTCCAAACAAGGAAAATTCAAGCAATATTGACGAGGTAGCGGTGTAGAGTTTCTATATGCACCGAGCTGGGCTGGCGCTCTCTCCTTTATGCGCTTTTTGCAACGAGCTAGCGACAATTCAACACTTTTTGCTGGAATGCAGGCGCTTTACCTCCCTTAGGGAAAGCACTACCGAAATGGCATTGCGAAATATGGGCATTCCATTATCAAGCACTGTATAGGCATTCGGGTCTTCCGTGCTGGGACACACGAATAGGAATATATACCTTGCTCTACAGAAGTTCCTGACGGATTCGAATCGATTTGCTTGTTGAGTTAATATAGATCCTAATTACTTATTCCATTATTCTCCATACCACTGATTGTCATTTTTCTTTTATTAAGTTATTTCGTATGAAGAGGTTACGTTTGTAATATTCAAATTCACATCAAAGGACGAATAAACCTTTCAGGCAGTATAACTTTCTAAATTAAACTCGAATCCGCACTGAGTTGGCTAATCCTCCCAGATGGGAAGATGCCAAATGTGAAGGAACATCATCATAATCATGTTCCAGGAGGCGAAGCGGGCAGGTCATCCACCGGGCCGGGCGTTGAAGGCGGCAGTCGTGTTCCAGACCAGAGCAATTAGGCCTTCACCCGTACGGGAGTTCCTATTGACGCACTTCCTGACCTCGGAACTCGAGTCGGCGCCTGTCATCGAAGCTCCAGCAGGTGCGCGGACTCAAGCCGACAGCCTGCAGATGCCTGTTCCTGGAGGCAGCACCGGAGCAGTCGGGCTAAGGGCCCGAGCTTCGTGCCGAGCGGCCTAACCAAGATGCCGCCACCTTCTGAGCGAGTCGCCTAGCCTCTCACGTCATCCTTCGCGACCAGAATATCGGCGTCGTCATCTGGGCGAGCCTGCTATGCTCCAGTCGTCCGGTCTTCACCCAAGCCCAGCGACGATTTGGTGATAACACGACTAACGTTCTTTGTCACTTCGCCACTCTCGCCACTGAACAATTCGCGCTCGAACTCTCCGCTCGCATGGTATTTCTGGTACATTTGCTAAAATGTTTCGGTTGTGCGTATAGGATAACTTTCCTCCAACTGCACCTTTTTATAAGTTTTCATTTTTTTTAGTTTACATTAAAAGCTTTATGTTTTGTTATATTGTGTGATGAACGCCTGTGTCCTCAATGAGGCTCTTAGAGGCTCCGCCTGAGAGAGTCAGCTAAAAGGAATCTGTTCAAGAAACTGCAATCACAGTGCTGAAGGAGAGGAAGACGCTAAACAGTTTTTCTTAACACGAAGGTGTTTTATGTTGGAGTCCACCGCGACCCCACCACGTCATATCCGTAATAGAAGTAACACAGTAAAACATACGTGAAAGAACACGCAGAAAAATTTCTTTGATACGCTGGGAATTAAACTCACAGCCCCCCCACTCACCGACGAAAGGTGGCGGTTCTCTACCACTGCGCTATCCGCGCACACGCTCGATGCTGTACGAAAGTTGCTTATGGTCTTTCTTACCTCGCTTCTCTCCCTCTCTCTCTAGGAGAGGCAAAGGCAAGCATTGCGGCTTCACTTAGCCTCTCCTGGATGGCGGTACCATTCCAGGCACGCTCCAAAGTCACGTCCGGACTAGCTGTGCCGGATTGGAGAGGTGCGCACGCTTTCTAGCACGTGTCTCTAGTCCGGCCGTGCCAGAGTTGGCGTGCTTCACTTCACCTCTCCTGGATGGCGGCACCGTTCAAGGCACGTTGCAAAGCGCCCCTCGATGCGCGTGCGCAGATATGCACGAGGGTATTGGCAACGAAGTTTACGGGTCAATGCAGCGCAAGTAAACATGATTGATGCCCTTGTCGCGCGGCATTTACTATCGACTGTGTCCAGTTATTACGTAAACTACTTCAATTACCCCAGAGTGTTGGTCCTTGATGTCATGGAGGCGTTGAGTGAGCGTGGGTTCATCCACATCAAACGGTGTCGTACCAGCGAAACACGGATAGAAATGGGCAAGTTCACCACGATGTACAATAAACATTCAACTGCCTATGCCAAGCAATCCACTTAAGTGTTATACCGTTTCCTCTGACAGAGGGATCAGCCTCTTGTTTTCTTTCCTTTTTTTTTTGCTGCTAATACGAGAGGAAACATTGCGATAACGTTTGCACAAAATCCATGGTGACATTGTTTTCCACAGGATGTTTACCGGCACTTTTACCGGCGGCCATATACCGCACGGTGTTTTGAACGTCTGAACGATATCCATACCTAACACATTCCTTGCTGAATGAATTTTACACTGAAGAGCCATAAGCTACCCTGTGTGACAAACCTCGTTCATTTCTGAGAAATCCGTATAGATCTCCATGTAGCGTTGTGCTACGAATGAGTGGATGCTAATTTTCCTTTTCACAGAGGTTGAAGGTATTAAAATAATAAAAAAGAAAAAAGTGGAGAAGCGAAGGTTGGGGAAATTGATTCTCATATACTGCGATCGTGATTAGAAAGAAATAAAACAAAAGGTAAGCTAATCGACATTCCATTCTTTTTGTTTCACGAAGAAAACCGCATACAGTCTTTAAAACGTTCCTGTGACTAAATCCCAGCACAGTCGCACCACAAGAGAGTACTACCAGAAGAGACTAATTTAAGCCCATATTTCGCGGATACTTCTAGAAACCTTTTCTGTTGAATATTAAAGCGACGACATGATATAAGGAAGTGCTCCAGAGACTCATCCTCATCACAATGCAGACACAACAGTGACTGATCCAAGACCAGACCTGTATAGGTAAAGGTTCGGGGTACTCGGCATCGTAGTTCCGTAATCTAGAGTTCCGCTCTTCTAGATTCACACCATCGATTCTTCGAAGGATAAGCGAAGTGAGGGAAGTGAGATGTGACTAGCTGCTGATTTGCTAAAGTTATTGGAGGTAGCATAACAAACGCCTACGTCGGCAATACAGAAATTACCAGCGGACCATTTAGAGATGACACTGCGAGCGCTTCCGCACATTCATTTAGAGTTAAACCTTTGTGCCCTAGCACTCGCATCAAATGAGCGCGGCGCAAATGTCCCTTGCAGAAGAGAATAGAATGTTTCTAATGCACTTGAATTAGGAGCACTTAAAGCGCACACCGACAAACAATCAGAAGGGCGACTCATGACAAAGGCTGAGGTAATTTTCATACAGCTAAGACGATTGCCAATAGTTCCGCTTGAAAAATGGGCGTGAAGTTCGGTAACCAAAGTGAGGAAGACCAGTTCCGAGATGGCGGTACAATACCAACACCTGCTTTCCCTTCTCATACGGATGCATCAGTCGCTATCACAATTTTTGTGTCTATATGAGCCAGGTGACCTTCTAAAAGGCCATTCGAGAAAGTACGAGACAGGTGTTTGCATACTCCGGAATATATTATCAAACTCAATTGTTATTGCTTGCACAGGGTCGTTTAGCGCGATCACTTCGCGGAGGTGCACTTGCAACAGGTCGAAGAGTGACCGCGTAAAAACTGCTTGAGGGCAGCATAATCTAGACCAACGTCAGGCAAAAAACGCGGCCGCTTGATTAATAAAAACATACTGAGATCTTTTCTGGCGAAACGCGGCCGTTCGAAACGGCTTTTTCTTCCTTCTCCGTCGCCACCGCTACGGTCGGTTTTCTTTGTGGAAATTGTAGTGATATCCAAGTCGAAGTCAAGATGACGAAATGAGCATGGGAAGGACATGTAATGCGAAGAGACGGTATGCAATGGTCATTAATGGCGACAGATTGAATTTCAACGGAAAGAAAGCGTGGCGGGAGGCGCCAGAACGCTACCTGTCGGATTAGATTAAAATGTTTGTGACGACAATGGGGTCGCAGTTACAACATGATCACGTGGATCGGATAAAAATATGGAAGCGGTTTTTGCCCGTCAGTGGGCGTAAATAGGTCCCTGATGAAGCATTTTTTATAAGAGTTTTACATGTATGAATACACCCTCTATTGTACCCTTACAGTGGACATTTAGAAAGGTAGTCTACGTACAGGTTGCGTGAAAAGTACTAAAGGCATTCCATGAAGTTTACGTTATAGAATCTACTAGATAAGATGTTAATACATCCCTTATAGAGAGACTATGGAGAACCAGTTTATAGAAAGGTAGCGTTAGAAGTTCTAAATGCGTTCTATAATAGTTACTTCATAGAGTTCAGCAAAAATGACGTCTATATGTCTTCTTTTGTGCGGGCAATGGTGCGATTCTATAACAGGTATCTTTAGGTTTTGTATAATTGTCCTATGGTAACCATTCTATAGACTGCGAGTTCCTATTCAGTTTCTTTAGGCTCTCTGGGAACTCTTTAGGAGTTCTAAGGACACTCTAAATGCATTTTCGTAAGGGGCACACTCTAGTTTCTTCAGCCACGCACTTACTAATCTGAATAAAGTATACTAAAATAATCAGAGTCCGTCATTCTTTCTTTATTTCTTTCTAGAGTTGATTACTCGGACATACAAAAGAATGGCTTGAATTTTGCTTCATACAGCCCCCTATATATGTAAGCAATCAGTCAGGGAGCTGACAAACTTGTGAAAGGCGGCATGATAATCGGCATTCCAAGCTTATAATAAAGCATTATGTGCAGTAGTTTGTTAATGCATAGCCTAATAAAGATATTGTCCGTTCGTACCACACCTAGCAGCTTGCGAGCTAATACAAGCCTCTTTTTTGATGAAAAGGACAATTCATCGCGAACATTATCGCATAAATTCTCTTTCAAACGGCTTCCAAAGCTTTTTTTATTTCATATGCATGACGACCAAAAAAAATTCAATCACCTCGCTTGCGATGTCCTTGTCTGTTGTCGAAACGGCAAATGCAAGCCAAACAAGAAATATGGAAAATACCATGCTCTGAAAGAAGGTTGATCTAATCTGAATGTCCGAGAAAAAACAGTAATTATAAAGAAAGAACTTTTGCAAGAATCGAGAGAGATGTTAGGGCACGGGCCATGCTGCTGTCCTGTATTTCAGAGTCCAGCTCAGCCATCCCAACGAGTAATCGGCTCAGCTTACACTCTATGGTAAACGTGCGTGTACCTTTAATATTCTGCAGTGTAATGAGAAGCGTTACGTCACGGTAGGTGCAAGGCATATTTGCTACAGATTCGGCATTCTTAGAGGCTTTACGTCAAAATTACACCCTCCATGAAGATTCCTTCTAACTATCTTATTCTATATTGTGCCTTCACAAAGGCAATGACCCAGAAAAAAAAGCCCGTTGATACACGACGCTAACCTACAACAATGGCTTATTTGCATTTCCACAGCTGCGAGGACACCACTCACAGCATCATTGCACTGAATAAGAAAACGGCGAACGAAACACGTGTCCTGTAATTTAAATTAATCACTTCACTTATTAATTCACTTTAGACCTACGGTTGTGTGCACAGAGCAACAGTACGACAGTACCTCCGTATGCCCTGTACGTATGCGCAAAAACAAAGAAGAGAAAGAAAAAAATCAAGCACGAGAGCAGACAATTCACAGAAATCATGCACGGTGCAGCACAGCTGCACATGAAGACATATTGTCGTTATCGTTGTCAATTAGAAGCATTAAAAGCAATGATATTTCACAGTACTCTTGTGATGGTTCGCAACAAGAATATCTTCGTCTACGATACCATTGGAAATGTGAACATGAATGAGAAAGCTGTTGGTGCGATCAAGGAGAGCGCAAGAGGCATTTTTACATTCAAACATTGAGTTTTTCTGAGAATTAATTCATATTATTAAGTAATATGCCATGGCCGCACACTACTGACGCATCTCCACAGCATCTTCGTTCAGTTGTCCGGAGTTAATAGATGAGATACGTAAGTTACGAAATTAAAGTGCTCAGTTTACATATTCAGATCCATGTTTTCTTGAATGTCCGTGAACAACAACTCAAATTTGGTACTCTACGTGCAAAACCACGATTTTGTTATTAGGCACGCTGAAGTGAAAGTCTCCGGAAATTTTAACCACATGGGGCTCTCTATTGTGCTATGAAAACGCGCAGTACATTATAGGCTCCTGGCATGTTCGCCTCCATCCAAAATGCGACCGCCTCGCCCGGGATCGCACCCGCCTCCTTCGTATCAGCACCCGAATACCACAACCACTGTACCACCGCGGTGTACAGGGCATGAACAACATGTAAGTAGAAATCATGCGTGAAACTAAGGAGCATTCATCACTTATTTGCAATGTAAATCGTCCTCAATACCTCGTTGTCGCCTTCTTAGTATTTGCTTTTTTTATTTCACATTCAGAGACGCTCTATAACCGGCAAAAATTTCCGTAATTGACAGAATTCGACAGAATTCGGTGACGTTAGGTATCTCGCCCGTTAGTGACTCTGCAGAACTTAATTTATATGATACCCTTCAGCTGCAGCTCACACGTTGTTGTACTTGAAGTACGTTTGTTTTATTCGACAGCCTCTATTTTCATTCCCACCTTGCATGATACGTGCTGACTGTTACGGTGGTGGCCGCAGTGCTCCCTTTCCTCACGCGAGGTAGTAAGCGCAGTAACCCCCTTCCCCAAGCTATAACAAGAACGGTGGCTATACCCTGCACTGCCGTATACCTGAAGACATTGTTCATGGCTGGCTCGGGAGGATACGTTACGGCTAACGCAGCGCGTTTTAACTGCCATAAGCTGCAGAAAAAAAGTGTCTCCGTACGTAAGGAAATGTACAAGGCCCTTTTTAAAGCGCCAACATTTTTGATCATTGCATGTATTAAATGATACTCTGACACGTACGTTTCGCGCCACATACTTTGCTTTTGTCGCGGAACAGCCGAGAGAGACGGACCGCTTTGGACGGCATGAAAATATAGCCTCATCTGTTAAACAGTCGATGCACGTTCTCAGGCGGCGGTCGCATACACAGCGCTGGCGGGAATATTCGCCGTTTATTTGGACGCCCACGTTCCATAAAGCACTGCGATGAATATCAGAAAAGGAGGTAGACGTCATTGTAGGCTTCCACGAAACTAATGACTAACGTCTGTCCAAATAATTTATGCTAGATTGTCTGTGAGTATGTGTACATATGTGCGTGTGCTTCTTTGCCTGCATTCCAGTGCTTTCAGCCCATATTGTCGCCTTCATGAGTTTTAAGGACGCCACTTCTATCAAACCGTAATAGTTTCAAGTCAAATTGAGCGTATACAGTGCTTACCTATCTTGCTATACTACATGCGGTCTTCACTGATTTCGAAGGTTTCTCCGTGATCCTGAATGCAACATTGTGCAGATGAGTCATTTACGTACGCGGTCCCTGCGTCTGGAATACAATGATTTCTCGCGGCATTCTCGTAGGTTTGGAAGGTTCTTCTTATAGTACATTAATGTAAAAGTAAAAGAAGGCGGCCCTAGCCGTCTAACAGTGCTGGACTATGCATTATCTTACAGTAATGATGAAAGATAAATGAAACGCTCTAAAACGAAATTGCATGACTTACTTTGTCAAATCCTCAACTTCGGTTTGCTGCACGATTAGTCATTGATTTTTTTAAATAAAGGGAATCATGTAAAGGCTATTATGCTAAATGTAGGAAAACAAATAGGAAAAGAAATAGTAAAATGTCTCCATCTCTCATTACATTAGTAAATAAGACTGCCTTTACCAATGGCGCTACCATATCTCACTTACTTTAATCCTTTACACGCCAAAATAGAGCGCGCCCGTAACCTTCGTCTAAGTTGTATCGTTATGCGTCTGCTGACAAAGTAACAAAAGACGAGACAAAATAAAATAAACAATTTATTTCTGCATATGCGTTACATCTAGTAGAATGCCGCAGAGTGGCAATTTGCTGGTTATTTGCTGTATCTTCTTCCCAAGGTGCGTATAATGATCATTATTGTGCCGTCATGTTCAGAGCCGCTGCTGCTTTGAATTTTTTCGAGAAAAGAGGCTAATAGAATTCCCAGAAACTGTCAAGACTGGATTCCACGGGGCGAATGCTATAGTAGAGGTTATTTTACTGGAAGAGGGACAGCGAAATACATTCATAAGCACTGCGATACGTTACGGTGCAGTTGCCTTCCTCTGTAGTCGGTGCAAAGGAGCAACTAGGATAGAAACGGTTGTGGAATGGATGGATCAATACAACTTTACCTTCATTTTTAATCCGGTATTTTATTACTGTAATAGGTGTTTGTTTCTATGGTTGGCTTGGAAACGGCTTCCACCGGCACAGGAACTCGACATTGCACCTATTCTTTCGCGAAGAGAGATCTAATACAGCGTGGGACGCGCCCTTATGAATTTCGCACGAGCAAGCAAGCGCTTCCAGAAGCCCGGCACTTTGGACACGTTACACGGCAAGAACTTACTGGTACAAAATTTCTGCAGAACCCAAGCCACGGCGGGTGTTGGCCTTTATTAAATTAGCCATACTGCTATTCTTCACGTATGCGTGCAAACCACGTTCCAGTCCTCATCCCTCTGAACACGCTTCGGAATCTGGCACTGCGGCCGTCAAATCCAGTAGTTCGTGCGTAGGAGGCTAGAATTTGATTGCGCCCAGCATGAAGAAATCTTTAGCATTTTTTTTTTCGTCATTGGACAACTCCTCGTGCCTACCGATACATATACAGGGTGCCACATTTGTCTGGTTTGTCTTAAATTTCCACCCACTAAATGTCATGCGTTCATGGTAAGACATGGCGTAGAAAACGTTAACCTAAAAACAGCACACGGGAACGGGTCAGTTGGCAAGCAGTTAAGGGCACTCATTCTGAAAAGGGCGTATAATATCATAAGAATGTGCATCGCCATTACAACAAAGCAAGCACAGATAGTAGATGACGACGAAGACATACAATGGAGAACACGTGCTTTCCTCCAATTAAACCGACATCCGCCTGAGTCCTGGCTAATCCCCCCAAGTGGGCAGATGTCAAAATTGAAGGATCATCATCATCATCTTCTTCTTCTTCTCTCCGACATACGCTTCCCTTCGCCAATCGTAATATGACGTATTTTTGGAATGTGTGACATGTTGTATCTTGTGACTCGACAAGCGTCAACGTTGCCTCCTCCCCTCATTGAATGCGGCAGTGTATTCATTGCCGTGGTTCGGCATATTTATTTGTTGATTTATGTAAGTATGGTGTGCCAGCAATAATTATTTCTTGAATTTCGGTCTCACGCCCCCAAAAACCACGATATGGTTATAACAGACACCGCATTGGAGGGCTCCGGTAACTTCGACCACCTTGGGCTCTTGATCATGCACTGACATCCACTGTACGCGGGCCTCAGCACGTCTCGTCAACGGAAATGCAGCCGCTGCGTCCGGTATTCGATCCCGCGACCTTCGGATGAGCAGCGGAGCGGCGTAACCACTAGGTGCACGGTGGTGGGGACGTGGTTTATTAGGCCCCAAGTAGCTGAGATATGCTTTATTTTTATGTTTTCTATAAGCTAGCCGAGCCTTTGGCGAACACGAAATCGACGAAAGTCTGGTGTTTGCCTGGTGGTCCGTCAGGGGATTTTATTCACGCAGTAAGTGTATTCCTCTGCGCCCAAACGTGCGTAATAAAAAGCAGTGTCACAGCGTGGCGGCAATACATTTGAGTTCTTGCGTCAAAGGCTTTTTCGTGCCACCTTTGAAAGATGCTTGGGAGCCGCTAGTGTTTCCTCGTTTTCGGCGCTTCTTTTGCACTTGCAAGCTTGTAGCGTTCCACATGCCCCCGTCGAAGAATACTGACCTTGACAATCTTCTAATTGCGATGAATGCATTCCGGGAAAACCAAGAGCAAAATGAGCCGTACGTGATCAGCCGTTCTGAGCCTGCTGTCAAGCCTCAATCACAATAATTACGACCGGTCGTTGCCCGAAACACGAAAGGTTCCCCATTGAGCTCTCGGTAAGGATCATTGCGTCACTCGGCATTGATGGCCGTCATGCAAGTGCCCGCTATTAATTGGTTTCAGAGGTCATGTAACCTCGCTGGCGGCGTCGTCTGGTCTAAGCCTCAAATGTGCTCAGCACATTCAAAACCTCTGTCAGTGTCACAATAAAGCTCGTTGGAAACGCCACGCCAAGAGTGAGTGAAAGCCCCAACGTCTATTGAACTTTCACGTGCTCCTAGCTATGCGAATACACAAGATCAAGGGATACACCTTGCTGTCAAGCAAGAGTTACGCAACGGCGTCTACATGATAAGTTCAATGCACTGCATAGATTGTTGCCGTCATCGCGTTTGTCCTCCTTCAAGGGGCGTGTTTTCTGTGTGTGAGCAGCTGTTGGCTTTTGATGCTTGTATACTTAGCGGTCCCCAGCTTCCTCCTACACCTGTCCTTGTAAGAGGACAAACAGCACAGACTCAGGTCAAATCTTTCGTTTCTTTTAGCTTTGTGTTTTTACATTGCGTTAAGGTTTGGGCGAGGAGGCAGAGAATGTGCCAAGGCCGAAAACCAGGATGACGCTTTTGTGTCAACGTCCGTTTCTCCCGGGGCATAGCTTGTTCCCGATGACCATAGACGCGAAGCTTCAACAAAAAACGAAGAAGAGTAAAGGGAAAGGATTTTGCGGGGCGAAAGCTATTGTAGAGGTGATTTTACTGAAAGAGAGAGAGAGCGAAAGGCATTCATAAGCATTTTTTTACACCGGTGCAGTGGCATTCCTGTGGAAATGGTTCTTCTTAGTTAAAACGTAAGGATGATAAAAAGACTAAGCAACCCCTCCCATCCCGAGGGGGGGGGGGGGGGCATGCGAAGCTCGTCGAACACTGCGAATCCGTAAACCAAAGCCTTCTCTCCTTCTTTCTTTGGTGAAAAATCCAGGGGATTCATATTGCTGCAATAAGTTGACATCTTGTTCGTTTTTCGGTCGTGCACAGAAGAGCGTGCACGTGTTACGGGCATCTATATCTTCATGATTAATAAATCCCGCATTAAAGGGCATGCATGAAGAACCGGCAGTGGCTTAACTTCGCAGTTCGAGGCATTGTATTTTAGTCTCTCAATGTCTTTGTATCTTAGCCTGGGAATTCTTACTTCGCAGTGTTCGTCCACTTATTTTAGCTAGGCGATTGCAAGACTACGTTATGCGCTTTGTGATTTCCTCATCACGCATTGTAAGGAAAAGATTGGCTGGTTTCACGCATTGTGAGAATTGATTTTATACGAAACAGTCATCGAGGAATTTTCCTATGCCGAGCTGTTCGGCATCCACATAAGTGTTACGACTAGGATAAATGTCCGTGTGGAAACGGAGCATAAGCGCATTCACCACGACTGCTAATGCGATAGGTCTTTTCACAATATGTAAAGCACTGTAACAGCCGCCGTTGGCTGGTGGCATTATGCTTGCTTGGTACATAGGTATCCCGAGTTCGATTCCTGCCCCCCTAACGCGTGGTAGGTTGACGCTTCTCTGTATCTGCTTACTGTGCATACATTTCAATTGCAACGTACAACAAATGGGGTGTTTTTCTCTTGTTTAATCCATTCAAAGTGTGTTAAGTGTACGTTCTCATGAAATGCTGAAAGTACATTTTGGTGGGCCTTTGAATAATATCAGCTGCAGTGTTAACATTCAATCACCTGTGACGCATACAGGCATAGCCCGCGCCGAGCATACGGGTATGAGTCGCATGGTGTCGTGTCCTCATTAATGGTGACGTACGGGACGAGTATATCATTTCAGTTATGTCTGCATAAATATTTCATGGTTGTATCACATTGATACTCAACCATCCCCGTCTTCGTGTGTACCAAGTGAACGAGACGACCAGGAGAGCGCCGACACGTAGGCGGATAGATAGATAGATAGATAGATAGATAGATAGATAGATAGATAGATAGATAGATAGATAGATAGATAGATAGATAGATAGATAGATACTATAACATTTGCTCAACTTCACCAAGAAATGCTTGCATTTAATACCGTAAAAGAAAGAAAAATAACCCGACAATGGCTGAATCGGTTAGCGCTGTGATTTCGAAGCCCATACGTCGGTGACCCGACAAGCAATTATTATTTTCAGCGTAGCTTCTCACCTGAAAAGAAAGCGAAAGAAGAAGTGCACGCACATTGCTTTCACGATGATTGTTGACGCCTTGTACGACGCCAGTGGAAACACCGGCCTGAGTCAGCCAGAACAAGCTTCGCTTGAACAAAGCCGGTAACCGTGCGTGTAATGGCAGTTCCTTCCTTTGGGTGCATAGTATATAGAAGTCCTACACAAAAACACAACTCTAAACTCTAACGCTGCTCTACAGACAAGTATCCAAATTATTATTACAGCGTAAGCTGTTATGAGATCAAAACAAGGGCCGTTTTTGCGCCTTAGTTGTCCAAGGCGGCCGCCTCCGCCGCCGGTGTCCGTAACCGCTATCGCGCAAATTTTAGAAAAAAAAAATAACCAGGACCGAGGAGGATTCAAACCACGTCCTCTGCGTGGATTAGAACCCACATCCTCTGCGTGGGAGCGAGAATTCGATCACTGAGCCACGCCTGTGCTTGAAAAATCTTCGCTAAGAGACCTAAACAGGTATAACGTCTGCCAAGGAATCGCATTAACAAATGCAATGTTACGTGGCAGGATAATAATACGCCACTACCCGTCGGGAAAAGTGGATTGCATAACGAGTTCGAGGCATCATTTGAAACAACACAGGGCTGCATGGTTTGTAGCTCTGAACCCATACAGAGGCATCATCAACACCATCATTATGAAACAATCTTCTTCAACATTTCCGTCATCATTATTACGAAGCCCTAACTTTTGAAGCAGTTTTGTCGTAACGTGCCATGCATCACTCGGCAGGCGATGTGCGCAGCCCCGACAGCAACCTGACTTGGCTCTTCGATATACCTGATGGCGCGTCTTCGTAAGGTGCGGACCGCTGCTGAAGAAGCAAATCGCAGAGCTACGTGCGCGGCTGCAGCAAGGCAACGTCGGGCACAACAGACATCTGTAAAGAGAGAAGTCCAAACCGCAGCTCGCCGTCGACGCCGGGCCGAGAGTTCGGTTCGTTGTCGGGAAAACGATGCCAAGAGACTCTCTAAGATATGCAGTTATACAGATTTGCACGTTACAATACCGCAGTAATTACTGCGTAGTGGGTACTTCCCTACTTGGCGAAATGATAAGTGTTATGGCGCAGGGGATACCTATCACCTCTACTTGCACTAGTTTCCTCAAGCGTTTAAAATGGCCTCTAAGAAGGTCGCTCCTCCAGCTGTCGCTGTCCTGCGGTTCCGCGCAGGCCTGGCTCGTTTTGCTGCAGACGAGGCACTTGATCATTAGGGATTTATATTGCTGCTAATATACAAATATTGCTGCTAATATACAGACAGACATGTGCAACATTTCCAGCCCTTAGAAGAGAAATGTGCGCGGGCGCGTAGTGTAAAGTAGAAGATTGACAACCATTCCAAGGCGCCATAGTCTACTCCTGCCTTCATGAGTGGGAATGGACGGCAACAAGTAATTATAAAATGAACTCAACCTGTTGGTACTCGTACACTTAAGTAAACTACTTGCAATGCGTTCAAAGTAGAGAAGCGGATGAGGCAATTTATAATTCGAATGGCCAAGCCGTCCTAGAATAGCTGGAAGAATTCTTTCTCGTTGACTTAGGAAATATATGAGATGAGACGTATATGTTGATTTTGTGCAGGCTCAACGAAAGAAAGGTAACAGAGGTACGCAATAAATACAGCAGTTATTCCATGCTCCATATGAGAATGATTATATAGAAAGTAGGGGGAAACAAAGCGCGAAAAGAAAAGTACTGCTGTGGCCTGACAAGCGGGCCAGTACCAAAAGCTGACTTCCGCTTAAACAAGATGATGTGAGGGTGAAACTTCGAATCGCTGTCTTATATGACACGTAAATATACAGCAGACTATCTAACAGGCATCAACTAATTGTCTGTTACATCGCTAGTCGAACACTTGCACTGTGGCGCAAGTGATGTAGACACGGGCTGGTAAGCTGGTAGAATGGGCGTTTATTTTCCGTGTCGTTTCACTATAAAGACAAGTTAAGGAAAGAGAGAAAGGGGAACAAGATAAGGTAAATATGAAATAGATAGCTTCGGCTACAGCTGAGCCAAGAACTGATAAGCGTTACACTTCAGTTACAACACTAACGCTAACGAATGAATATATTATTTACTTTTGATATGAATGGGATTTTCTGTTTACAAATTTTCACCTTGTTTTAGCGGGCTAGTATTTAGTTCATAAGGGATGCATGCCCATGCAATAAGTGACAAAATGCTACATCTAGGTTTTTTTTTTTTAGAGGACATAGATTTGTCTGGTACGATTGAGTTCTGTCGTCAGTGTACAAAACGCAATGGCGTATCTCCGCGAAGTCAGGCGTAACCGTAATGTAACAAGGAAAAAAAGGTATAGTGAAGTGGTCACAAAAGCGCTAAGTATCTCGGTCCAAACACGCAACTCTCTCCGGTCCAGTGTGCTTGATATTCTGGGGTATTACGTTCCAAAACCAGCTATGATTATGAGAGATACCGTAGTGGAGGGCTCCGGACATTTCGACCACCTGGGGTTCTTTAAGTTGCGCTGACATAGCACAGTACACGGGCCTCAACATTACGCCTCCGCCGAAAAGCAGCAGCCGCGGCTAGGATTCGATCCCGCAACTTTCCGGTCAGCAGCCGAATGCTATAACCACAAGAGCGCCGTGGCAGGACTGTGTGTGTGTGTGTGTCCTATTTTGTTCCCCAGAGAGAAAAAGAAAGAAAAGTAACCTGGGGTAGACCGCACCACCGTGAGGTAGAACGGGCTTATGCCAATTAAAAATAAATGAATAAAAGAAATGTTTCCTTAAAGTTCATTTTAGAGAAAGCAGCAAAAGAAGGGAGTTTGGGCTACGAAATCTAAAAGCGATCAAAAGGATGGAGATGGGAAAAGTTCAGCTGAAAAAATGTAAAGTTAGGTATTATGTGTCGGGCTAGTGATTAAGGTTGTTGAGTGGTGTAAACTTGGTTAATGCTAAGGGAGTGTTAATGTAGCGTATTAGTGTACTTGCTTTAAAGCAGTCTTGTTGCTCCTGAAATTTAATGTGTGAGGCGGACGAGGCAGAAGATGAGTCCTTGTTGACGGCGCCTGGTGAATACGGCCATTGGTGCCTTCCTTCAGGGATTCTGGACAGTGTACTAAGGATGCTTGTTGGCTGGAGCTGAGTTGTCTCTTGTGACATGTGCACCGCAATCTTAGAAAACGCTTTCTTTCCCCAATGATTCTCCTGTCAGTGGAGCGATGGTAGGCTTGCGCGGCGCGTTCATGACGTCAGATGTGATAGTGGTGTGAATATGTGGCAATTACGCTTCTGCTATGATCTCAGGGGAGTACCCACCTTGTTCGGCTTGAGATGCGAAAATATCAATAAATGTATATGTAAAAGCAACATGATTTATAAAGAGAGTAGCGACGGGGATAGGTAAAGGAGGATTAAAATAAAGTAGTATATGAGAGAAAGGGAGTGTGTGTGGTTACGATGCATCAGTGTGGCGTTCAGGTGGTGCTATTGTCACATAACTTTTCATGATCGATATCATCTGTAATACATGTGCACGTGTTCTCTTGTTTTGTAAATGTTTAGGGTATTCTTCACGTGTTTTTTGTGGTTGGGAGTGAAACGGAAATGTGTAAATAAGTGTTTCGTGAGTGTGCGTTCATTTAAATAGTGCTGTTCGTCAGTGCAAATTTGTACACAGGCCCATGCGTCAGGTGTTAAGTTGAAACGCTTTAATTAGTACTGAAAGTGTTTCTGACCAGCCATTAATTGAGTCAAGGATTTGTGTGTGTGCGTGTGCGCGCGCGCGTGTGTGTGTGTGTGTGTGTGTGTGTGTGTATGTGTGTGTGCGTGCGCGCGCGCGTGAATTGCCTGGTTTCGCCTTACTGACAGATCTAGATCCACGTACTCGCTCCCAGAATGAAAATCACGTTTGTAAACATTGGATTACAGGAACTTCTGTGGCAGTCACTCGATAGAACCACACAAATATTAAAGTCGACATGCGCCGTGGTATAAGTGTCCGAACCAATATTAGGCCAATATAAGACAATCCTAATATGGCGAGAGCATAACTAGGCATAATAAGTCATCTTAAATTTTTGTGCTTCATTCCGTGAGCACCGTACGTCTTTCGATGCGGGGTACTCTGTAAGAAGTAAAATGTTCTTGGAGAACAGTTCCTCGGTCAGTGTTTAAGAAAGTTTTCGTGCAACAGTTTTTAAGAACAGCGCTGTTGATGTAAAGTTGTACATGTCAGCTATTATGTAGCAAGTTATAGTGAACATTGTGCATATAACATGAACGACGATGAAAGTGTTTTTATTTGGTCGAAAAACCTAGTGTTTACTCGCATAATCTAAGCATTGCCTAATACTGCCCAATGTTAGCCGTCCGCTAACAGAGAACGTAGTGAAATGAATCACGTGCAGTAAATACCACATGCACACCTCAATCCAATAAATGCTTCGCATACTACCTCACTTGCCCTTACAGGACATTCGCTGCAAATAATTTTTTGTCAAATGTCTACGTCTCTCTTCCTGCGCGGAGCGCGTGAACAATATTTCTTTCACCTCCAAACATCCAAGTTCCAAAGAATTAAGAAAAGGAAACAGAAGGGCTTTGGCGTCTTTGTGTTTCTGAAAACACCCTTTTTTTTTTATCTCGGGCAACGACACAGCTTTCGGAATTCTCCGTGACGCAGCGCCCGCGTGCACCGAGCATTCAGGGGGTGTCAGTCGCACAGAGGAAGTCAAGGTATCTCGCCTCTAATAATCGCACGTAACGACGTTCCGGTTGCGTGGCGTTGGATAAGCGGCCAGCGTCTGCTATTTCTGGGCAGCCGCGGAGACGTTATACGTTCCTGGACGCAATGAGGGGGGAAAGCACGGATGGCGTCGTTGTCAAAGCGGTCACGTGAAGGCAGCGTAGCGATCCTAATTGACTGCGCACCCAGTTCCCCCATGCGCTTCTACGAACGGCGCTGTGATCTTCAGCGGCGCTCGCTCGCTCGCTCGCTCGCTCGCTCTTGACCGCGAACTACACAAGGACATGCGGCGCTCGCGACCTTGCGCCGTTGTAGTGTATAGCGAAATCGTAGGGCGCGTGCCGATCGAACCAAGAGAGAAGTTTCATAAATCACGCTGGAGTGCGAGACGTCCCGTATATATACATGGCTGATGGCAGTTTTTGCACGAAGTACACACTTATACCGGAGAGCACGCACTCCAAGAGAATGCGCCGATTATTTAACATGACGCCTATAGATCTTGAAGAAGGCATAGGGAAGCGCTCTGGGGGACACTTTCGCACACCTCTCGTTCCACCTTTGTCTCAGGTTTCAGGTCTCAGGTTTCACAGCAGTGGAGCTGCTCAGCCGTCCTATCTCTATAGACTCCGGCGGCGGCGGCGGTCACTCCCTTGTACAAACTGTCACGTTGACTGCTCCCGGCGTGCGCGGCGGCAGTTCTCAATCGCTGCCAGCCCAGATGAACGGTCACAGCAAAGGTGCGCTGCCCTGACGCCGACGAAGATGAGGCGACAGAATATTTATTTATTTATTTATTTATTTATTTATTTATTATTTATTATTTATTTATTTATAAAAGGAAAGAAGGATGAAAGGCAAAGAAACCTTCTTCACCCTACGCCTTGGTGGCCTATTTACTGTGAGACGGATGCTCTTTTCTGTGCAAGCATAGCTTCAAGCAAGACAGATTTTAATGTTGGCAGCACATCTCTTTGTCGCAATGCACAATCAGCTGTATCGCATAGCCGAGGCTGCGGTCCAATGGATGGAGAAGGAAAAGTATTTCGTTTTCTTTTTATTGGTAAGGTCCTCAGGGCGCAACAATTTCTACATTGTAGAGGGGAGCGGTGACGGTACCTTTCGCGTAAAAAGTAATACCACGTACGAGTAGTGCAAGGGATGCTTGTGGTTGCTTTGATGTTCCTTGTGTAAAAGGCAAAGCTACCTTCTTTGCGCGTGCGCACCTGTTGTCCACGGAAGTGTAAAACAACTGAAAAGGAAGGAAACGACGTTGGATAAATTGATCTAAAAAGAACAGAAAAGTGTACTTAAACAAAATCTCGAAAGTTAATTGCCCTTTTTTACGGGACGCTTCGGCAGTTTTACGCGTAAGTTATATCTAATGAATACCTCTCATGTAAACTTACAGGCAACGTAAAACTACACCAATTTGCAAAAACTAAGACGTATTACGGAGGTTCGCGTTTTACTGTGCGAATCCACTGAAACACGGATGCCCAAAAGAACGCAATACTGAACCAACTATTGTTGCAATGCCTACTTGATCGTATGGAATATTGGAATATGCTTTATTCTAACGCGTTCTGAGAAACAAATCAACCAGGCCATTTATCATTTCGTGTGTGTGTGTGTGTGTGTGTGTGTGTGTGTGGTGTGTGTGTGTGTGTGTGTGTGTGTGTGTGTGTGTGTGTGTGTGTTTACAAGTGCTACAACATTACTCCAAGGCAATGGCAAAATTTATTAAGGCCAACACATTTACCGGCTCATCGACAACTCGACAACGACAATTGATCGTGCAGCGTTGTCTCACAGGTCGGGTATAACAAATGCACTAACTCTTTTCGTTCGCTTGGTATACACCAAAACTGCAAAGGAAGGAAGGGTACGAATTTATGGCTAGCATGAATGATAGGTCACTACCTGAGCAATTTCATATGCTTACCATTTACTCCAGCATCAACGATAATTGTAGTAGGATGTACTGGAATAATTTTGGCCTTTTGGGTTTTTTTTTAAGCTGCACTGAAATCTGTGTAGGTTGGTTGGTTCAGGAGGTTTTATGTCCCAGAACCACGATAGGATTATAAGAGACGCCGTATAGTGGAGGGCTCCGGAAATTTCGACAACCACTTACATGGCACAGCACACGGGCCTTAACATTTCGCCTTCATCGGAATGCAGCCACCGCGGACGGGAATCGATCCCGCTACCTTCGGATCAGCAGCAGAGTGCCATAACCAAACTAATCGGGGCGGTGCCTATAGTCTGTGTACAACGCTGGTGACATTTTTTTGTTTATATTGCATTACGCCCAATTGAAACGGCTGCCGCCATAGCGGGGAACGGCACCTGGATCCTAGGGTTTAGTGGTTGCGCTCCTTAGCGGCTAAGGCACATCGGCGGTGGTGACTTGTACTGGGATCAGAACAGTTAATTATGTTCCCTACGGTAGCTTCACGAAGTGGAACACGTACAGTAACCTTAGGAACAGGTTAAATAATGCGTCCTCCATGGTGAAAAATATTCCGTAACTCCGAATTATGCCGCACCTCACAATCAGACCTTGTTCTTGGCCCGAAAAATCCGAGACTCTCGTGAAGCATAATTTGGTAATCCTAGCTCATACTGCTTAGCCAACACTACCCGCCACGATAGTGCTGTCGAATCGCAAGTTCTCCCCGCCACAGTGGTCTAGTGGCTATGGTACTCGGCTGCTGATCCGAGGGTCGCGGGATCGAATCCCGGCCGCGGCGGCTGCATTTCGATGGAGGCGAAATGTTGAGGCCCGTGAACCTTAAAGAACCTCAGGTGGTCGAAATTTTCGAAGCCCTCCACTACGGCGTTTCTCATAATCACAGCTGGTTTTGCGGCGTAAAACTCCACAAGTCAATCAAATCGCTTGTGCTTTGTAAGATCGAAACGATTAGCCTCGTTCTCTCACAAAAGCTGCACACATGGTTAATGTGTCAACGTCGTAGGGTAGATAAAAACGGCTACACTTTTGGTTTCATGAATTCAAGTGAAGTATTGACGGTACTGCTTTTATCGACGGAAACTCGCATAATAATGAATCAAGTGAATTAATCCTGCTTGATAAACTATCAAGATTTAAGAAACTTGCATTCGAGAAAATGTGGCAATGTTATAGCTTTCTTTTATGATAAGCTTTTTAACGCAATGTATAAACACCTGTCCTATACCTATCGCATCTGCCATTTCTGTGACTGCTTTCGCAGATTTTCTTTTCTTTTTTTTTTTTGCTCTCTCTGTCTCTTCAAAGCTAGTCAGTCATGCATTCTGGCAAGCAGAATGATAAGGCTGAAAGGGGTCTAGAAGAGACATTTTTGTGCACTACCCATAGATTTCTTCACACACGTAAAACTTATTTCTCTACTTGGGCTTCTATATGCAGTCACATTTTAGCTTTAGATTTACGAGTATTTTAGAATTACGCATTCCCACGTAGAAATACAACATAACTAGATAAGTTTCTTCAGACGGAATTTATACGTTAACCATGAGCAATTTGATTTTTTTTATAGTATACAGGGTAAGCTCTACGTGATCATCAACAGAAAATCATATTGTCACGGCTTCATGCCTGGTGAGAAAGCAAGAGTTACCTAGTAGCTTTTACTCTACTTCAAATAGTACCGCGTTATATAACTTTTATCGCTGAAGAAAGCCTTCTGAAAAACATGTCTATATTGCGAATGCAGACCTACTACAGCGTGTCTTTCTTTAGCACAGTCGCACAAGTCTACGGCATAAACACAACTCAACAACTTTGCTTCAGAAGACATGACACAGTTTATTTACAGTTTATGTACAAAGAACAACGTGCATGGTTCCTATGAAAAAAATAAATAGTTTCGCATTCCGTTGATGAGGCAAAATGCAACATGCGGACAATGTGAAAGTGATGCCGGCTAGGTATATGTCAGAAAAATAAATAGATACGATGGTGTCATCCACGCCTAAGCAGTCTGCATCACGCTTTCATGGGCGAAAGTTTAAACTAACTGTGCCCTCCAACACCTTTGCTTTTCCTCGTATACGTAGTCTGAGTATACTCAATGGTTTACCACTGCATCGGGATGTATGTGTGTGTGGAGTGTTAAGTATGTCAGAGTGTAGGCGCAAGATTTATATATATATATATATATATATATATATATAGTGAGGCTAGGCCTCCTTGTCCCCACATGGGAGCGGCCCGCAGTGCTCCTCTAAGGGCGGCGCTTCTCAGGACCTAATTAAAAGGTCCTTGTCTGTCTGTCTGTCTGTAGTGTGTACTGCAAACGTGACTATCAGCCATCCACGCAGAAGACCTTGAAGCTATTGAAATAGCACGCGGTCTCATTTTACCCTTTCCAATATATGGCCACAGAATGAACTGGTGAAGTAAATCGAGTGCTACGAAAGAAGTGGGCGTAACTTCGCAAGGGTCACTCCCACGTACCGCGGAGCCATCGGCAGGCCGGTGGGAGAAGTCGCCGTTTAGGCAACGTGTGGGAAATTATCGGGCACGAGAACTTTCCAAGCGACGCTTCCGCGTCCGGTAATTACATAACGCGTAATGACTTAACTTAGTTCGCTTGAAGAAACCACGTAGCCGCAGACGTCATCAAAAACAATCATCTTCGAAAACCTGTCGCAATCTTTTTTCCGGCGCGAATTCTTCACGCGGTAGCGCTGTTGCAATGTGGTGTATTTTTTCCCACATTAAGCTGCTCGTCCGCTCGCGCAATTGCATGGGCTGCCTCATCGACATTTGGCCACAGCGTTCGATGGTGCCTCGTGCTCGCTCGTGTGTGTGTGTGTGCGTGCGTGCGTGTGTGTGTGTGTGTGTGTGTGTATGTGTGTGTGTGTGTGTGTGTGTGTTTACGCACGCAGGAGGGGTGGGGCCGCGCGCTGAAGCATCAATCGCCAGAAAATTGCCGCCCCTTCAACAACAACGCGCACGCCTGTTGACGCAGTTTACAAGATCACAAGCGGCAACTCTTTTCGACGCAGCAGCCATCATCGCGAGCTCCTAAAGAAGGAGGCACAACTCCGGAAAAGTAATTCTTGATCGGTCCCTCTTCGATGATGCCGACGGGCAAGTCCTTGGCGTTGTTGTTGCTGTTGTGGTTGACGCCATTGGACACGACTGCCGCTTGTGACAGTTCCTTTCGCCGCTCGCGCATGAACACCAGCTTCTCGAGGTGTCCAGTCGGGGCGTCGCAGGCGATGAAAAGGAAGTAGCTTAAGATGTAGCTCCACACCACGACGGCGAAGCATTGGGACACCTGCACGATGTGGGAAACATTGGGAAACATGCGGAACATTTGGCACAACACTTTCTCTCGTTGGCTTTTCTAAATACACATATAACTTTATTATCTTCGCACAATACGACATATCAAAGAGGACTCACGATTTTCAATCTCGTTTAGTGCTTCAATTTGCCCTCAAATATGGCAAGTTTTCTTTCTTTCTTTTTAGAATCATTCAAAGTTGCGAGGCAACAATGCCCACGTATTACTTTAACGCTGCGTTACAAGTTTTACTCATTCAGTGAATTCCGTCCTCGTTACTCTGTTCTCGTGGAGATCCTGGGGAAATTACCACGCCCATACGTATACGTTTTCAGATGCCATGCAAAGAGCGTCAGGAAAGAGTAGTTCGTTCCACAACACATGTTTCTGCTGTTACTAAGATATTACACAGTAATTTTATCACGTAGCGTATACTTCAATATCGCGCTAACAACGGTCAACATCTATGCTCATTGGACTCTCAAGTATTCATCGCAACAAGCGTAGTATTTATGGTGTAGCGTAATGTAGTATTCAATTAGGGTGGGGACCCCAAGCCAAATTCTTCCCTATGCCAGTTTGAACGCAGTGCACTATCGCCACACTATACCACGTTATTTCTAGTAGAGTACGAAACGTTCGACTCTAGAAACCTGTGCATCATCCATTACTTCCAACTTGACCTCCATCATGTTGCTCCTCTATATCCGTAGCGACCGAGTTTTTCTTCAATAAACTTAGGTTGAGACGCTTGGTGAAAGAAACCACGGCCTGTTTGACGGGCTCTTCGCAAATGAGAATCCTCGGGTCCTAGCGTTACAATGAACAAAATAAATAGAGTTGCAGTGACTCGTTTTTTTCAAGCCCTCTGCATAGCGTAGAAGATACGTGGATATGAGGCACAAGTTCAGTACGTTTCATTTCTAGATTTGTCAGGTGGAAAAATTTCGAGCGCAGAGCGCAGAGTTGTGCCGTTAGCTCTCTCAAAACTGACCGTCAGGCACAATCGTAAAGGTTTATCTCTACAATTGAAGCGGCATCGTGAAGGTAAAACGGGACTGCGCTTCTAGCAAAAAAAAAAAACAAATAGAGCTAATACGCGTATGTTACAATTCATGTTGGCACTATGCAACGTTAGATATAGGCGCCCATTAGCGAGTGCCCATTTCACTCACCAGCGTGAAGTGCGAGAAGAAGACACGTTCCCTGGCGATGTGGTACATGAGGATGAAGAACGGCGAGTGGATGAGATACACGCCGAAGGACAGCCGGCTCAGGGGCACAAACCCATTCCAGGACAGAAAGCGGTTCACGACTCCTACGTTTGTTCGAAGTAAGGCACAAGTGTTAGAAGACGTAACATGATAAAAAATAAACGGGTCGATGAGAGCTCTAGTTGTGACATGCATTCGTTCCTTTGGCGATTTGATAATGTAGACAACAAAGACCCTCCATTACGTCAAAAATGAATACAAGCAACATTGCATTTCTTTCTCGGGGCTATCGTGGACTGTAATACGTTCATTGCATCTGCATTCTCGTTCTCTTCAAATCAAAGCTAAATGATTTTTTTTCTTTGACAGGGAGTAACTCTTCCTTACATAAGAAACACCTGGTAATGGGTTCGTTGTACTCCTTCCAGTAAAGTTTTCAGGATGTTTTCAACCAGCCGTACGTAGGTTCATAAAAGGGAACCTACACTCATTAAGGCCAAAATTTCGCAGGAGGGCGCGCATTCTAAATAAGCGGCTTGGCACGAACTCCTTCAAACTGACAACAGGTAACTCATTTTGATTTCACTGGTGCATTTAAGACAATGTTCGTTGCAAGAACATGGACACGAATAGCCATATTGGCATATGGCTCTACAGAACGACAAAGTTTTACTATGCCTTAGAAATCTTTAAGCAAAAAAAAGTTGGTTATCAAAAATTGCAGGCTGAGTTGCAAAAGCAGACGCGGATGTTACAAATATGTGACTAGCTTGCGGCGACTGACTTCCGCAAAAACAACCGCTTCACTGGCTCTCAAAGCTCATAAGCGATCATCATTCGCACATGACCTTCTGACTTCTGAATAAGTGAGGAAAACATGTCCTTCACTCGTCCACTTTATATACATGTAATGACAAAATAAAACTAACACGGGTACGTTTTCACTCTACTAATGGAACCTACCTCCTCTGCCAGTGGCACAGGTGAAGACAAACCACGCCACGCAGATGGACCATAAGATGCGATCAGTGAAAGCGTAAAACATGCGCTTGGTCTCGGTAGCCCGTTCACTGCTTCGGTACCACTCAATCTTCATGAACAGACAGTACAGGCCACAGAACAGGGAGATGCACCACAGTGATGCCTGAATCATCTGTACAAAGAAACCACGGAAGGAGTAAGTGACGCGTCATACATGAACAAAATTTTTAGGTAGGGAGCAACAGGCCAATGCAGCATCTTAGTTAAACTTCGAAAAGAAAAGCTCGTTTTGCATCGTTTTACACGATGTAGACAGTTGACAAGACGCGGTATTCCGCAAGGTTCACCTGCATAAGAAACATTTGTTTGTGTTTACAGTAGTGGCACACTGAATGTGTTCCTTCTTGTCGCATTCTAAGTGAAGGTTTTTATTCCTTATCACCTTCATGCGCCAATCGGTTATGTTTTAAGTTTGCGCAACTGAAAGGAAGGATCAACCGAGTTGTTGAAAAATATCTTTAGACGGTTCTCAGGCAGAATGTTCACGACGGTGTTACTAACCTTTGAAATTTTTGCCTTTCCGTATTTCTCGACGAGGAGGAACGTTAGGCATCCAGAGAAGTAGCAGACGCCGTGGTAGAATGGTAGCATGTAATAATAGTTCAGCGTGTCCATCACAGTACTGCACAACAAACGAAAAGCAATATGGTGAATATTGAAGCATTCAATTGGTTGCTGCAAAATTGAAGCATGAAACACGATTATCGAAAACAGTGCACTTGAGGGGAGGTTTTCTCACACCATTGCCGAAGTTGCAACGACCTACCACTTCTGAGCTCTGGTGGTTCTAATTAACTCCTTAGAGTCAAGACATCTGGGGTTAGTCACTGATAGCTGCTCGTTGTCGTAAATCAGGTTACAAACATAGAATACGTCAGCAAAGAATTATGCTCTAATAAACGGGGTTCCTTCGAGGTAGGCAAAAAAAGAGACACTTTCACTTGTCGCGCCCTCTTTTCAATCCTTTTAATCATCTATTTATATATAAAAAATTGCGAATCGGATCACGTCACGCAAAAGACAATACGATTATGTCAAGGTCTCCTTTATAAACCTGTTGAGAAGCCTCATGTGGCGAGGAATAGTAAACGTGCTCTGAACAGACTACGGGACTTACCCGAACTCACTTGCGACGGCCACGAGGAACGGTGTCATGTTGGTGCCATATATCTGCCAGGCAGCGATGCCGCAAGACACAATCGATAACACGCAGAAGATTAACGCAATGAGCCATTTTCTTCCTGAAAAAGAGGTGCGAAGAAAAGGAGACGTTCAAGCGTTGCGTGTGAAAAAGAGACCTGCGCCAGGAAAACTGATGCGCAGTGCGCATGTGCGCATGAATTTCCGCTTCCGTGTAAACATGCAACAATCCCATCAGTGCACCCCAAGTGCACGCAATATGTGAACCAAAACACTCCATCATTGAATGTAAAGCCCCGCGTTATCTTGAACGAAAAGTACGGGGAATTCAGTGCGACGTATCAGTTGGTTGCGTTTGTGTTCTATGTTTTCGTTCTCTCGAGCCCGTGAATGCGCGCAAAAACTTTTCAACGACGTGACATAGCCTGTAAAAGAACCATAAAGTAACACAACCACAAAATTAATTCATTTAGATGATGTCATTGATGGCTCCGACTTATACCATAACGCGTTAATAACGCGTTCGGCACTTATGCACACTGCATGCGAACAGAAATTTCGATGCCAGAGTATTTCACCAGACGCAGCAGTCCGTCTAACAAAATACTGGAAGGTCATGTGTTACTGGAAGGTCATGTGCTTGCGTTACGTGCTGCGACCAATATGGGGGCCTACATACCGTAGCGCTTTATACAAATAGTGTTCTGTGTTAGTTCTCCTTGACTGGTCCGTTCTGGCTTTCGAGGCAGAATTGAGCAATCCTGGACGAACCCTAACTCTTCATTGGTGAATTCTGCCTTCACAGGCTGTATTGACCAAGCAGGGAGGACCAACACGGAGCAGTATTCCGTATTTCGTGGTACAGTATAGGCCCCGTGCATGCAGCTGGTAACTTAAAAAATTCAGTGCGGATGAAAGTAAATTGAACCCTCATTCGCGTTCAACCTCTGGCGCTGTTTTTGAAGAGTCGTCAGATGCTGAGGAAATACTAGCCGGTACTTCAAATCAAAATCAAACCAAACTTTATTCCATCTCGCGAAGAATAGTGGGTGGCGGGACTTACGCATTAGTTTGTGACTGCTCCGATCATGTATCCTAGAGATACTGTCTCTCATTATGCAAACCGAATTGTTCGTATTCTATCGGAAGCTGATTACATGTGCTCACTTTTGGCAACTATTTCGTATTCGTCAGTTCCGTATTTACGGTATAGACGTCGACAAATTCCTAAACACCCGTCGCGCATATTGAGCGCCACAGCTATAGTCAATTCATTTGTTTTGCTACCGCCTAGACTATTACTTGGTGATTATTGTTTGGCTTCGAGAAATATAAACAAAACTCGCATGACTGCTGGAATACAGTTCGTAAAAAATAAATGCTATCCTCTTATATATCAGGCGTCGCTTTCTCGCAATGTTTTTCTGAGTTTAGCGGTTCAGTATTATTTAGGACGCCACGTGGGCAGATCTTGGTACACAAAATACTGATTCAGTGTACTTAGCTCCTGTTTCATGTTCTCAGATTGGGGCTCCTTATTCTCATTTCTACTAATTATTATTTTTTCTACATTTGGGACACTAAGGAAAGTACGCTATTAAGGAACCTTTTTTTTTCGTCATCCACTGAACTGCTCACTATATTTCCGTTGGTATGCCCGCTCAATACATACACATATAAGTACTTACGTTTTAAAGACCTGGATAATTACTACCGCAACAAGGAAGAACTGGTAGTCTGCAGAAAGGTACCACAGGTGAGGCATCGTGGACTAGAAAGATAGGAAAACAAAAAAAACCTTGTTGTGATGATGGGCAGTACATTAGATGGTAAATCGGTGTGAACTGTCAATAAATGATGTCATGAACGATACGATCGAGGAGTTTTTTCCAGCAAGTCGGCCTCGGCAGACCCCTCCCTCTCCGCGAAGCATTGCGGATAAATATAAGTCCCACTGTGGCTTCATTTTTCCTCAGTCTAGATGTGTCTCTGTCTTTTACTATTTCTTCTGCCTAACTTGTCAAAATGCATACATATCCCTCTCGTACAAGAGTAATACTACCCTGAGACGTAATAAGAGCACTGCTCTTATTCGTCAGCGAAAGTAAGACAAAGATGCACGCGTACCTCAACTTCACAATTAGCGTTAGATAAGCAGAGTAAATGAGGTACTCTTACCACTTCCTCGTCTGCCCTCCAGTTGCGCAGCTGGAAGAGCAAGTCCCACCAGTGCTTGCGGATTTCGGCGTAGAATCTGTTATAGAATTCTTTCGAGTTGGGTCCGGTCGCAATCAATGGCAGGAGGTACATGCACATTATCATGAAGAACAGTGGTACGGTGGCCCTGCGAGCAGAACGGAATTGGACATCGAGTTGAAGTTCGGCGCATCGAAATGTCCAGGCCGGGAAGGTATGAGCATGAAAGCCCACAAGCATAATAAAAAAATGAATTCGTTCATGCACTCGCACTATTCAAAGCAACGTCTTATGAAGCAATGTCACTATACTCAATTTAGTTCGAGTGCATGGGTTTTACGTGATCGTCCATCTAAAGGTAAGACACTTTTATTGTGCACTAGGTATCAGAAATATAACCTACAATTCTGCACAAGAGCTTCTTAATGGTTATTAATTACTCATGTAACTATAATAACTGACTCCAATATCGTTTAAATCTCTGCTTTTAGGCGCTTAGGTTAAGAGAACATTATACGGGTTCCGTTCACTGAAAACATTGTTAAGCTAGAATGTGGGTTCATGAAAAACTGGGCGGTATAGTCAATCCGATGCACTTGGTTGTTCATTACCATATTTCAATTATCTTTGAAAATCGCCGTTAACCAGAAAGCCGAAGTACTTTCCTACCACTTCTCTTGAACTCACCTTATGTATCTCCTGATTATAGCCACCACAGCCACAACAACTCGGTTGCGCTTTTGCTTGCTTAGAGTGTAGTACAATAAAAATCCACTGCAGGGAAAGAAACAAGAAAATTCATCAATACGCCAGCTGTGAGCATTGTAATTTTAATGAATTGCTGGGCTTGAACATTTACGTAAGATGCAATAAAGCAAATGAAATATTTCAAAGAGGCTTAAATAATCGATTCCATCGAGAACTTCCGGAGTAATACAGCCATGAGGATAACACAAACATTTATGGCATGGAGCCTTTCGTAGCTCCTCGCCAGCTTATGTGAAGCTATCGCATGTCCCTAGATATGTAAGATTTCATGAAATTTGAGGGGCATGAAAAAGAAAACGGGTTTTTCCTTCATGTTTTCCTTTTCGGAAAAATACGAGGAACTGAAAGACAGATAACCTCCCAAAAGTAGACTTAACGGGTGGTGCCCATTTAAAGATCAAGTGGGTTTTCTCTGTTAACGTGATTGATATAGGTTAATTTTAGAAGATCTTGCTGGGCCAGTTGGTGCCTGTCTTAGGAAATTTTGCACAAAGTACGGACAATAGCAGGAGAGAAAAGAAGTATACAGAAAGATTGCGGAGCATAAACCTTTTTTATACGTTACAGCGTGAGCCTTTCCATTTAATGTTCCTCCTCAACGTGCCTGCATTAAATTGGGGACGACGCAGCGAGCTATGGGAGGGGAAATGGTAGGTGTAACATTAAGGGCAAGAAGAGATCGGAGTGGGTTAGGGGACAAACACGTCTTAGGGACATATTAGTAGAAATTAGGAAGAAGAAATGGACGTGGGCGGGGCACGTAATGCGAAGACAAGATAACCGTTGGTCATTGAGGGTAATAGAGTGGATCCCTAGAGAAGGCAAGCGTGGCAGGTGGCGGCAGGTTAGGTAGGCAAATGAGATCAAGAAGTTTGTGCGGATAGCGTAGTCAGCACAGAACCTGGATAACTGGAAATAGATGCGAGATGCCTTTACCCTGCTCTACACAGGCTGATTATGACGAACGTGCTTGTATAAGCTCATCGAGAATGAATAAAATTAGTTGATAGTTAGCGCTCTCTCTGTCACTTCGTTTTTTTTTCTGTGACTTTCCGTTCTTTGCGCAACATTTCCTAACTAATACAAGTTAAACGTCTCATAATTGTTCATTGTTCCCGACGAATGTAATATATGAAAATGAGATTGGTGATGTTATGCGAATAAAATTAGCCAAGCCTACAAGGCCTCACAAGAAAACCAGCAACAGAGAGACACATGTCCAGGGTGGGTCGTTCCTTAAAAATGGTCATCTTAAATGTGTAAGCCGTATAAGGAATGCAGAGGTTCTTTTTTTATTCTTGCACGTATGTCGCTTAAGATTCATCATGCTCCACGTAAGACGGTGGTCATTCGGCTTCTCTTTTCTGGTCATAATTTCCATTCCAGCAAATTTTGGCTTGAACAACCTTGCTTTCTTCCTGCTTAACAATCACTTGAGGTTTACCTGAAGAAGAAGAAGCTGTCCACAGCCAGATATCCTGCTGTCACGATCAGGGTCTCCCAGCGCTCGAAGTAGTGAAGGGCGTTAACTAGCCGCGCTGAAATAAAAGAAACCATGGAACGTTGTAACAATAGCGTATAGTTCCTATTTATGAGAAAAAAAAAAGGGGGGGGGGGGCGCGGATGCTTCCTTTCAGGATAAACAGATGAGGCGAGATTTGAATCCTATTCACTCCTAACTGCGAATGCCGACATAGATTTCGCAGCAACTGCCATGGCTATATATGGTGTATCCCTCAGACAGTTCCGAACTGAGGGTTCTCCTAATGCTCACAGTTGCATCATTTCAGTGACACCTGTTTGTTGCACCCGCGTGCGTAAGCATTACGGATACATTTCGGTGTGCCTAAGCTGCGAATGATAAGAAGATACGGGTAAAAAGCTGCTACAGCGCTGCAGTGTATACGCCTTCATTATTCTGAATCAGTGCAAACTATACAGGACAACTGTCTTTCTTGCGAGCTTTACTATACTACTCACAGCAGGCCGAGTACCTTGCGGAAGATGCACGTTAATTGGATGACCATGTATAATAAGGCTTTTAATGTTTCTCGCAGCGACAGAAGATTTCGCAACGTGGCTTACTTATGTTTTCGGTGATGGTTCCGTAGGAGTGTCCGAGACAAATCCAGAAGATGCTCAGGAATCGAATGCCATGCATGAAGCGGTAAGAATAAGTCTCCGAATTCTTGTCCTTGTTGACGCTGAGGATGAGCCTGGTGTTCGACAATGCCGAGAACGCCACAGCGCACATGTATGGAACCGCTGCAAGACCAAATGGAAATGCAGTTACAAGCAGCTGCGAGAATTAGTCGATGCACTGCAATACAATTTATTGCAATTACGATGACGTAAATGTTAAATTGAGTTCTGAATTTCAAATTAGACAAAATTAACTTTTCTTTCAGTAACTTATTTTCCACCACTAAAACACCAAGAAAAGATGCAGTGACCCCCATAGCAAGGTTTTGAGAAGGGAAGGGTCTTCCTTACAGTTTCGAGAATGAGTGTATAGATAGATTTGCCGTGTTATTATGTGAAAAAAAAAGAAAATCTGTTAAAACTAATCGCCGCTAACTCGCGCTTAGTAGCGGGCAAGTTGTTTGTTCCAATTCATTTCGCCGCTTCAACAAAATCATAACGCAACTATGTTTTCCATTCAAACGCAATTCTTCAAACGTTAAGGTACGAAAAATTGTTGTGTACCTTTCTTGCAACTCATGTCCCAGTTTTCCGTCAGGAGCTCAAAGCCTGTTGCTGCTAGAATAACAGCCGCGAGGACAGCCAAAAATCCTCTGAAATGGAATGCAAGCGATGTAGGAAAGGAACGCACAATAAACTCAAGTATCGCCGTTTTTCACGTGAGTTTCTTTATATATATATATTTTTTACTCTAACATTAGACCAATGTCAACATCAGCGCAATGAGTTCTCATAAATCGCCACTTTTACATTCGGTTACATTATCATCTCGTGTGCCTGCTGGCATTCACGTGTTTAAAAGGATTCCTTAATGTTATGTAGTCGCGAAGCTAATACAATACATGCATTCTCACGTGAATAAGTAGATATAATATGTTTAAAGTGCGAGGTAAAAAACAGTGCCACAAATATGCACTTACATTATCCAAGCTTGTGTGTTGCTGATACCTTCGTCCTCGTTGGTCACGCAATTCTTCACGACAATTTTTGCGACGTCTCCCATGACTGAAACGCAGAAACCCAGGAAAATATCAAGGACGAGCGGAAATAACAATGATACATGCATGCATTTATACCACAAGGAAAGCGCATAAATCGTTCTCAGTCAATCATCTGAAAGCGCCTTTTTACTGCTTTCATCACGGCACGTCGCAGACACATACACATATTTATTTATTTATTTATTTATTTATTTATTTATTTATTTATTTATTTATTTATTTTACACGGCGAAGTCCAACAACGAGCTACACGAAGCATTTGTTGTGGAACCTCACCACAAATTATTAGCGAATAGGAGACACTATTGTTCAACGACGGCGTTTCATGAACACTCACTTAAATTCCCATTCGCTTTGCTCCATGGTGCTCTTTCAAGAACTATCGTTTTGACACCGTTTTTTGAGCCAGTTGACAAGGCTGGTAACAAATTGTCACTATCGGAGGCAAATTATCGATGTATAACAGTCCTCAATCTCACCACTCACGGCTGTCAGCAATGTCTGGCGTAAAGCGTGACGCGATATACCTGCTTTGTTTGCAATCATTGAGCGACCAAGAATGATCGACGCGCACGCACACACACACACACACATTAAACGAAAATATAAGCCTGTACGTACGGGTGTTGGCGATGTTCGTTAGGTCTTTCTCGTTACATGCGCTCACGAAGCACACGCCGAGGCGGAGTCCGGACAGCCTTTTGTCCGTTACGTAGGACGTGAAGTTCTGCGCCTAAGAAAAAAAAAAGAAAAGGAGAAAAATTGATCATAAATATGAAAATGAAGAAAGGAAACATAGTGCGCCAAGAGAAGGCCCCGACGATTTTCAAGAGATCAAAACAGAGAAGGAATTCCTTCGATGCTCTCGTCGGCATGTAGTCGCTCTGACCATTATCGAATCGGGACGGCTGGCTACGCCATCCCCCATCAAGAGCGCTTACATGGTAGAGAGAGATTGGAACGTATCGTCAATTAACGCGTATAGGTTTGGGTGTACGCGGGAACTTTAGAGCATACGCTGGTGTGTGTGCTGTAAACGTTGTTGAACAGAAATGCAGCTCTCCGTTGGCGAAAGAGCTCCGTCTTCCATGAAAACCTCCTTTAAAGGTAGTAGAATCCGTTTAGAGTGCACGAATAGTAATAAGTTGCTTCGGTTACAGCCTTCTCGCATGACAATGAAACGACGGATGATTTTTTTTTTTTTTCAGATCGAGGTTTGTCACGTATACGGTATCCTCTTTAAATAAATGGATGGAGTCCACCGTCAAGAAGCTGTATTAGTGTTTACCCATTTTTACGTGTATGGGCTGGTCTAGCTACATCTCGCACATGTAATTGTAGTCACTCTTGCAGAATCTGCTCCCTTGTCAGAGCAGCTACATGTACCGATTGTACAGACAATGCGTATATGGGGAAAATGAGAGAGTGTTTACAGAACTCCATAACCAGAAAAAATTGGGGGGAGGGGAGGGATAGTTTGTTTTGGTAGGCCACGCAAATTTCTGGTTTAGAAAAATTAAAAAAAGAAACAGGGCAAGGCTGGGGTGCCAACCGCACGAGACACTGGCTGAGAACTCTCGCTTCTTCTTTTGCGCGTGTTCACCTTTAGGTTTATCTCAACAAAATGCTCTAAACTTGCGCTTCAAGTTGTCACTTGAACCACAGCAAGCACCAAACTATCTAGCGTTACACACAAGTGAACCCTATCACAAATGCCAGGAACAGTGGGATTCAAAGCGCGAATTTAGCCACGGAAATTGTATTTGTCTATGTGGCTAAATATGAGGAAGGGAGCATCAAGCACCCATTTGCACGCCAAGTAAGGCGCGTCGTTCGCAGACGCGAATCGCTCATTATGGACGGACGAAGGGCGCAACTTAGTCGGTCCACGCTTGTACCATTCGCTGCTTAGGGGAGATACGCCCAACCTTTGTTTTCCTGCAATCGGATGGTGAGATAACCGAGGACTTGGCAAAGCGGATCCATTAATAGCAAACTTTGATGGTACTCATAAGTTATCTCTGAACCGCACTCAATATCACCACCTTCAATGATGAATTCATTCGTTTATCTCAATAATGAAGAATGCCTAATCTCATGGCAAAAATATTTTGGCCAGTCTCGACACGTGGCAGCCAAGTGCCCCGTACCGCGTATGTGCACGCACCGTTGTCTCTCGGTAACTCCTCTGCAAAAATTTGAAGTTTTCAAGTCGGAAACGTTTATCGGGTGTCATTTTATCGGTGTGCGATTATTCAGGCGAAATCAGTTTAAAAAATGGCTCCTTATGGTAATGGACGCCCGTCCCGTGACGGTGACGTGGCGGGACGTTTGTGAGCTTAGCAAATTATGCCTACCACACACGCCACGCCTTTCCCTCCCTGATAAAGCAAGGTAACCACACTCATTATTCGCGGTGAGCTGTTCCCCGAAAGGGACGAAACTCCCCGGCCAAGTAGACTTATTTTGTGAGAGTGGAGCTGTTTCGGCGCATCTACGTTACTGTGTACGCTGCCGTTGCCACCTCAATTCACCCTACGAGAAAGCGTTCCACGAACATTGGCATTAAAGGGACGCTAAGTTAAATATCATGTAAGGCAAGATTGAAAGATTAGGTTTGTGTGATAACCAGCTCGCCGTCGCTGACGGAAACAGAGCAGCTGTGAGCGAGAAAACAACGAAATTGAGAAATTGGTGCCACCGTGAAGGTTCCATTTTAAACGACGTCAGCTCACCTATTTTGAATATTCGGCTACTTCTGCGGGTTATATATGAAAAATGAGTTGAGTATTAAACTTTGACAATGAATAAACGTGCACTAGCCGCAGTTTTTGCTGCCTATTACGGCCGTGGAGCTGCATATAACGACTGTAGTGAATGGAGTTCACTGCAGCCGGTATCGTGGCTTCAAGCATCCTTTTCGGCGCGGGCGATTTAAATTTAGCGGTAACACCAACACTCCCGGCATCGGTTTTCGACGCCAAAAAAAGAAAATGTTTATTGCCATGTTGAAAACGTTAAGACTCCGACACAGGTAAAAAAAAACGATCTAGCCAAACTTAATATTTTCCTTTAGTGTCCCTTTAACGAAGACAGGCGTTGCGCAGTGCCTTGAAATGCCCGATGACAGTTTGTCCGAACGTCGTTAATTTCTCATTTTGTGCCGCTGCTCGTATTTGTGAATATCGATTAACGTGAACCTCGAGCACTCACACCGCTCAGTGGTTTGCCGTATTGGATTGTGCGCAATCCAGTGCTTGCGCAGTGCAGGACAGCCGAGCCCGCAGAGTGTTAAATAGACCTGCCAGTGTCGCAATGATGTTCTTAGGCGAACGTCTTGGGCGAGATCGGAGATCGTTGTTGGCGAACGCTGGCGGTTTTGTTCGCTTTTCACTGCGTGCCATTGGCCGTGGTCATGTTTACCTCGTAAGCAGGCGGGCGCGGTCACGTTTTTGCATGACCACGTTTTCTTATTCATAGTCTTATGCATATTAAGAGAGAGAAAAAAACATTTCGTTTTGTAGTATACTCTCTAAACGAAGACAAGAGAAGATGCTAGTTGTTGTTTTTATTTTTTTTTTTGGGGGGGGGGATGTTCAGCGCTTTCCCACTGGTTGCTCTTTCCCTCCCGTTCTCGCATATTTCATGGGACACCCTGTCAAAAAACAGTACCCGCTCAAACAAAGCAGAGTGAGCAATCCTGGAAGCCCGCGCCGCACTCGGTCGCGCCAAATCTGCAACGCGCACGAGAGCCGCGCCTCCAGTCTGTGACGTTGCCGTGAGAGAACGCGTTCTGTTCCCAAGGAATAGAGTTACTGTATATGCTCCCTAGGGGAGCATGGAATATATACAGTAACTCTACCAACGAGAATCTCCGATCGCGCGCTCCCTAAATATTTTCTGAGAAGCAGAATGTTACGTCCGGTATCCATCGACGTCGTCAGCTCATGTGGTGGATATTTCAAAGGCGCTGCTGAGCGCTGTTGACCCTCAGTCCATTTTCTTTTCGAACTTCCACCTTGTTATTAACCGAGAAAACGAGTGTTCATTCTTCCCTCTCAGTATTTTATGAAAGTTTGCCAAGTGGATTTTATTGTCTGGGTGACCGTTTTTATTGTGAAGCAGCTGCCGCACGGCTAGAACGCCGCTGCACGCACTGAACCCTGAAACATTTTACAAGCGCAAAACTACATGAACCAATAGATAATCCTTATTAATGGGACACATAGCACAGGATAGCGTCTTGCAAGCCGCGTAGACAAAAATTAGGTTGTGCGTCAGTAACATACTGCATAGCGATTTTTTAAGTCACCTACACTGACCACCATGCGTGGAAGGAGATCAACCCCCCACATTTGTAGGGGCTAATTTCAATATAAAGTGGATTTTCAGGCTCAAGGCATTCCTTTCAACAGTTCGATGTGAAAACATTCCATCTGAAAGTGACAGCTAAAGCGATAGCAAATATGACGAGAAAGAGGATACCCGGGGCAACTTTTCCAATGGCGTGTCTATGAATCCAAATGGGACCGGAAGCGACACCGACGCATCATACTTGATGGAGAGGTGTGCCGTAACAGCCGGCGTGAGAGCACCAAGTATACATTGTCTCCACCTCTAATATTGTCGTGTGATAGCGGACTGCGAAATGACATCCCTGCGTTCGGCGGTGTTATCTAAAGTTTCATCCCTTTACCGCGCAAAGTGTGCCGCCGTAACACAAAGGACAGCGTTAAAAAAATGTGCTCTAAGGAAAGCCTCTTTGAGCGTTGTCATGTGCAGCATTAGACGACGTCGTGTGAAGTTTAATACACTTCGCATTTTTTTCTATCTTTTTTTTCGGTGGGCTGGGGGGGGGGGGGGGGGGTAAAGGTGCTTTTGGCAACATGTTTTAACAAATTCTGCATTCAAATTGTAGATTTATAACAACCAACGCTGCTGTGCTTGAAATTGATACACCGAAATTGGCATGTAAGGGTACGAATGTATGATAACATAACTGGTGGGTCGTGACATCAATAACATGACTTGCTCGTTAGCGAGATCACTATTAGCGACAAAGAAATCACGTGTGACTCCTACCCGCATTCATCGGTCAGGAATGTGCGGGTACAACTCAGACGTGATTAGATGTTAACCTTTAAAAAATATGTAAATCAAGAAACAGCCAAAATATATGTCTCAAAATACAGTGCACCAAAAAATGTCCAAGCAACAGTCGTAAAATAATAAGAAAGGAAAAACACCAAATATCTTTCATAGCAATGCGGAATGACTGATGATTAGTGGGGTTTAACGTCCCAAAACCAGCTCTCATTTGGGGAGACGCCGTAGTGGAGGTCTCCGGAAATTTCGAACACCTGGGATTCTTTAACGGGCACTGACATCGCAGAGCACACGGACCTCAACATTCTGCCTCCATCGAAATGCCGCCGCCGCGGCGGGGATTCGATCCCGCGGATCAGCAGCCGAGTGCCATAACCACTAGACCACCGTGGCAGTGCAATGCGGAATGGCTGTCATCGTCGAATCGCCCTTACATGCGATAAGGAACTGGTGAGTCTTTAAAGATTGCTTGGGAGGAAATTATGTTGCTAATAATTTTGTAAATCCTACGCGCTTTTCGTAAATAAGGAACTTGCTGCTGAGCACAAAACTGACCTGTGACCGCGTTGTAAGATGTCTCAAGGTACCTCTCCTACGAAAGAAGTTTCTGTTCTTTTGGTGAGGTTCCCAAGCGAGCAGAACTATGCTTTCGCTGATGATGTCGATGACGATTTCTCTTTTCATAGCACGATTGAAGGTTTCAGCGAGCTGGTTCCGATTCACACTTGAAAAGGCGCGAAAAAGAGGAACCACACATGAAATAAGGAAGAGAGAACGGAGTGCGTCGTCCAGTCTTCGTCCATTCTTTTTTTTTGTGTGTGTGTTTGTGCTCGTTTTTTTAGCGCATTCTTGAAGTAGAATATGCCCTTGGTGCGGTCATCATTATTTTGAAATCTTCACCTTAGCAAGGTTATTTTGGTTCGGCTATGCCCATTTCTCAGACAGCTGCCATAACAACGTACATATAAAACATTATGATTAAACTACAGCGGACAGGGACCAGTGTTCCTGTCCCCTGCGGGATAAAGAAAGAAATATATTAAGACAGTGAAAAGAAAAAAAAAATAAGAGTTGCTTACCCTTCTGTGTGAGTAGTAAAAAGCCGGTATTATGTCGCCGATCATAGAGTGATCGTTGCCGAGGGACACGTGGACATTGCAGTACTGGCCTCGTACTTTCACGTCGCCGTACTCGTCTCGCACGACTGTTTCGATGCACTCGTCGTAAGCGCCCAGGTCGGCCGTGGACGCCTGGAGCATGCCGTTCGGGTACTTGGCCGTAGAGTCAACCACTGCATGCGTTTGTGGGCATTGCCGCTTAATTGAGAACTAAAGACGCAGGTTTGCTGAATGCTGAAGAAACCAAGCATAGTTTACGTGACTCGAGCCGTTGTCGCACAAAAGTCACGACGAAAGAACAGCGAGCCGTGTCAACTTCGTTTTGAGAAAGAAACTCCAATGCTTGCGCCTCACAAGTGACTCTGGCTCTTATTGAATAAGGCTACTGCTCCACTCTAATAACAGGAAATATCAATGTTCAATTGCGTAATTTCAATAAAGTAACGGCTAGTAAATAAATAGCTTACAGCGATATCCCCGGCTAACATGCGAATTTTAGCGCCTTTCACTGCAGTATATGGGGCAAATTACAGGGAAACATTAGGCACGGGCTGTGCACACTCTCAGGAGGGGGGGGATTGTATAAAACATCCAGAACCAGGAGTGCTTGGCGCTACACCAGGCACTTCTGGTGCACAATGTGTGGTCTGGAATCTTACTGACAGCACTGCGCTTCGCGGGAGAAACTCAGCTACCCGCTAAGCAGGTCACGAAAATTGTTCCTAGTTTCTACGAAACAAGAATAGCTTTAAATCGAAATGCCAGATGTATCAGGCTTTTAACGAAACTGTACAACACTTACCCCTCAGGGCCCATGGCTCGAGTTCTTGGACTGCGCGCATAAACTTGAGCACGCCGAGGCTACATTCCGTTGATATATCAGCTTGTAGCAACTTCCGTGTGATCCCGTTGCCCATGGTCGACATTACATACCTAATAGCGGCTTTGAAGTTTTCGATAAACTTGGATTTTTCTGGTTTGTGCGAAATGGCGGTGGTCGACGATGGCTCTTCGGGTTTTGCGTCCAACGCGCCGCCGGTGGCGGGGCTTGTTGCTGACGTCTCGGCTTTGGATAGCATCGATTCATTGAGAGTTGTTGACCGCGTCGCTCTCGAAGCAGTGGCCGATGTAGGGGCACGTCCATTTTCACTGGGCGAAGTGCCTGCACTTTCCGTCGAAACAGACGATGCAGGTGAGGTCTGCGGTACACTGCCTGGCTGCCATTGGTGAAGGGCTTCTTCAGTCCCTGTAGAAGTTGGGCTTTCCGCTGGATGCAAGGAGGTCAGCACTCCAATTTGCTCAGCAATCTGGAATGTCAGACTGCGGAGCAATGCTAGCGCATTTCGCGGTGTGGCTCAGACAAGAGAAAAGTATAACAAGTAGGCTACTATAAACGGGGAGCCTCGCTTGCCGAATTGTTCGAGATATCATCCCCGTTTCGCAAGCACGCGAGCCCGCTGCTGAATAAAGGTTTCAATAAAAGGTCGTATCGGTGCAATAACAAATTTTTCGTCGGAGCGACACGCTCGACGAGAAGTCGGAGGTTTCAGGAAATTCGGGCAAGATGAGTTAACAAGCAATTCGTAAAAGATTTCCAATAAAAAATTCGAACGCTACACTTTGTTGGTGCACTGTCCTTTAGAACGCAGTCACTTGTCTAAGGCAACGTTGAAAACGAACACTGGTGGTTCAGTCCTGGTAGCGCGTCGAACCAACCACGCGAAGCGTGTCGAGGTCTTGTTTCGGCTACTAAAGTTTCTGAGGAACCATTGCCGGCAGTTATAACCGAACCGCCCCTCTCCCACTATTTTTTCCCGTCCTTTTTCCTGACACTTCTACACGTCACCACTCGGACGTGTGACGTCACTAAGGCGGCGTTGCTGAAGCAGATAGCTACCACTGGGAAATTTTTTTTTCATAATAGAGAGCGAAAGTCACCGTTGCATCACAAGGAGGAGGGAGGGCAGGAAGAGGAACGACCATTGACCGTGAATGCCTTCGGCATCATTGCGCCTTCGGATGAAGCAGAGGGGGTAAACACAGACGCAAAACGAAACAAAAAAGGCACGGCCGACAGGCGAATCAGACTCATAATAATAGTCATCGAAGGTTGCGTGCTGGCAAACTTTTTTTTTTTTGTCGGACACAAGACACCGCTCACGTTCAGACGGCGCTAGGCCGGCTAGGCGATGCCGCGCTGACGAGTGAAGTAAATCCGAACGCGGAGGGCGTTGTTACGTCGCTGTAAATTCCGGACGAGCTTCTGGCGCGGAGCATAGCCACGCTACCTAGAGGGGGAGAAAAAACAGAGGAGGTGAAGAGAATGCAGAGAGAATGCACGAAGGTAAGGAAATGTCCTCGGAAACCTCGCCAACATTCGGCGCGTTCCATCCGCAGAATCCCCTCGCTTTGCCGGAAGGCGAGAAGGGTAGGTACGGGCGAGGGCCGAGATCGCTTGCCAATTTGGCATCCGCTGGCGTCGCTTCGCCGCCCGAATCGTTCACTGCGCACGTGTTTTCAGCGAGCAATCCCGACGTCGAAAACGAGTTGAAAGACGCCGCCGGCAAGGAAGAGGCGATTTCGAGCGCGGCCTGGGAAGGGCGCAGCTGCCACTGGTCATTACGTAATGGAGGAACTCGCGGTGACGTAGAAAGCACGCCGTCATGACGTCACTTCGAACATAACCACCCTTTCTGTCATGATCACCTGTGTATTTCCTCCGGCTCCTTTATTGTTTCGCACGCCCGCATGTTGCCCACGGCCATGCACAGAAAGTAATTCCTCCTTTCGTTCTATCTCCGGTTCTATGGCCACTCGAACATTCGTGCTTGAAGTTGATGGACGAGCGTACCCCAACGTTCGAGTATAAGGTAGCATCCTTCTATGTTTGGTTTATGACGTACACAATGGTTCAGTTATTTTTATTTCCTTACATCGACAGAGAAACCCTTTCTTGACAAACATCTGCGTGTGGCAGAACACAACAACAATAAAGGCACAATCTACGAGTAGATGGATAAGCCCAATAATTGCTGGTTATGTTCTTCAAAACATCATTCCTTCTCATGTGGACCACTGTAGTTGAGCATTTGTAGGTTGGGTGCGGCCATCTTTCTAAATAACAAACCTTAAAAGAGTAATGCAGGTTAACGACCGGTCTCGGCTGTTACAGTTTACTCTTAGTCCAGAGCGGTCAACTTAGCCTTACTCTTCCCCCCTTGAGGAAGCGCATTCCATTCTAAGATGCCCAGCAGCCGCCATCACTCCTGACTTCTAAACGGCACGCCGTAGCTCCGTGTGCTAGAATTTACAGGATATCCTGGCAACATCAGAAGGTTTCCTGTTTCTCCTTCACTTAAAGTACTTGCTTAACCCAGTACTGTCTTTATGGCAGAACGGCTGTGCTGTTACAGAAGGATTGTTACACTTAAAATGGATTATCCTATATATGCCACAGCGGGCGGTGTTGGTCGTTGATTTTCGACGAACGCCTCGTAGTAGTTTATAAATGTTGACTAACATAGCGAGGTATTGTATATACGTACGCTACACTCTGATTATATCGCCTATAGGTGGACAACGAGAAAATTTTGCAGGACGCTTAAGCTTCGCCCGTACCTGTGGAACGCTATAGCTGCATTGGGTTCGCTTGCATCGCTTTCTCAAAGACCATTAGTTAAAGTTAGCGCCTTCTCTATAAAATGCTCGATGTATTTGAGTTTCCTCGCAACACAATAATGTTTCCTCGTGCATTCAAAGTACAGTCCCAGCTATCATGTGCGTAGGTTTTAGTTAAGATATTATGCCACTTTTTTTGACGGATTTCACTTTGAGAAATTCAGTTTTCTTCGCTATAGCACTTGCGCCATGGTGCAAGACTTCGGTGGTCGGGTGGTTCGGGAAGCTCTGATAGTTCGAAATGATTATTCGCGTCGTGGACGACTACGTCGACACCGACACCAACGCTTGATTTTCCGCCACACGAGCTCCAAATATTGAACACTGAAGCGTGTATGCATTTCGCCAGAATGAGTAGTTAATTAACTATTAGGGCTTAGCATGTCACACCGTCACTGCGTTTCTAGGGGACGCCGTATGCGCTCTAAAACGAAAGAGCGTACTTGTGGTGTCTTTTTGCCCCACTGCAGTAATGGCCGCCTCGCGTGCCTTTACTCGTGCTATCGCTATAGGTTGGGCACTTCTACGTCACGAACGGCGTGCGAGTTGTTAGCGTGACATAGCATTCTTGATTGCAAAGTGGCGAGTGCCGTGTTTAGAAGAGAAGGAACGCAAGCGAGTCAGATGACGACTTTTTGTTGTGGGATGAAATGACTCCCCGTCGCGTAGAAACTGTTCCAGAATGTATTGGAGGTGTCAGAAACCACTAGCCTGTGTTCTTTTTTTTTTGTTGTTTTTTTTTCACAATGAGAAGCGGCCGTCACAAGTGGGAGCGGAACACGCACTGACGTTTTCACGAATGCTGCTTTCTCAATTTCTTTCTAACGCTTGAGCTGTTATGTAGTAATATATTACGCAAAACAAATACACGCTGTGTCATTGGTACATATAAACTGCAATGTTCTGAAATAATTTCGGTCAAATGCTAATTTTCTGCAGGATGCCGCACTTTTTTTTTCGAGGCTAAGGACCTGCAACGACACCCTTTGTTAAATATTGAAATGCGGTTCTCGTTATTCTTCGCGGTGCAGCCCTCAAATGAATTTCCGTCACTCGACGTTAAACGGTTGTTAAAATATTCTGCTTTTAGAAAATTCTAAAGCTTGAGAAATTAATTAACTTCGAACTTAAGTTGAAAAATACTGCTACTTGCTACTACTTTACCGCTTAATAAGCGGTAAAGTTTCGCTACTCGAAGAGGCCTCAGTCTGACGACTACGTTTGCAGTGCATTCCTGAAAGCAACGGGCCTGCCTACGTATATTTTTGAAACGCTGCTTCCAGTTCTTTGCTTGATTAGTTTGCCCATGGCTATAATAATCATTTAAGTTTCAACCTTCATCTGACCCATCTGTGCTGTTTCGATTCCTCACCAGATGTGGCACTTATAGGCGCGTAGGTGCTCCTTTATTCTTCTTCCCCGTCAATTTCACCATTCGAGTACCATCACAAACGTCAAAAGCTATGCGGCCTTGTTGAGGTGAGCCTTGTTGGCTAAATAATTCGGTGGTGAAGACAATTATAGTTCCATAACGTTGTACAATGTCTGAAGCAACCCGTTTCTTTTTCACCTCTGCGATATAAGCGGTGGAGTTTCCTTCTTAGTGAGACTTACCTGGAGCGGAAAAAAAAATAAAGAAAGAAATATTCCGAGGGAAGCGAAATCATCTTAGCAAGAACTTCCCCGACTCCACGAATATATCCACGAAAGGTTCGCAGGCTGCGCAAAAGCTATTCGGCGTAGGATGATCGTACCTTGTGGTTACTGAACCCTGAAGCGAGATGACACAGACCATAGATGATTTTGCCACTAATGGTTTTGCAACGTGCGCACGCGGGCAACCTAAGTGGATGACTAAGGACGACTGACAAAACATAGAAAATGGCCAGCCAAAAGCGAAGTGGGCGCTGCTGCGGAAGTGTCGTGATGCACGCTGCAGCAAACGCTAAGGTAGTTTCATGCAGCTATTTGCTTCGTCTGATTGCGGTATAGGCGGGCCGCGATGAACAAGCGGCCAGAGTATGTCCTCCGCTTCGAAGAAAGGTACGAAAGGTTTCGTTTTACTCCGTTCTTAGTGCTTCCAGAAAGCACCGCAGAATGGTTTCTTGCGCAAAAGGCTGCAAAGTTGACCTTTTCTTTGTTGCCATGTTTATGGCCTTGAGCACTGCCGATTCTGACAGACGCGCTCTCTCCTATTAAGGATAAATTCGTGTCGGTTTTATATAACGAAGCATCTATCAAATTTTATCAATTTATAGTATATACTTTCTCTTATTTTAGGATTACTTCCACCTTGCGGAGAAGAGCAAAAGGTTTAAAGTGTACCCGTGCTAATAACCCAATGAGGGAGAGCCATATATGTATGGCATTGTGAAAAAAAATATGTGCTGCAGTCAAAGAACCAATCACGGAAGCTTACATTGATACCTGCCATAGGGTGGGAACAAGTAGGGGAGGAAGTAGAAGCATTGTTGTGCGTTTCGTACGAAAGGATAAAGGAAATGCCATTCTCATGAAAGCTAGGAAGGAAAGGCCTTCGGCTAGAACAATAGACTTCAAGACCTCAGCACCAATCTTTGTCAATGAAAACTTAACTCGGGAGGGTGAACAATTGCTTGGTGCTGGCGGTGGCAAAGAAGCGAGAAGTACGCTGGAAATTCATTTGGACACAGGCAGGAAAAATCTTTGCGAAATGGGAAGCATCGAAGAAGCTCGGAATCTGTTTTCGGGAAGATCTAGATAAAATTCATCATGAGCTTCATGACATTATGGTTGGTGTTGGTGTGGTACTCTCCCGTAATGGCTGAGACTTCAGATTACCAGTATTCTGACCAAGATAAGTTTTCTTGTGTGTTTAAAACGTGGACTAAACAGTTTGCTGCGTTCCATCTAAATGTTCGTAGTATCAAAAATAAAACTGATAGTATTGATCTGTTCCTTGATCACCTTGACAGTAAGTTTAATGTTTTATTATTTATTGAATCTTGGTTGACTCCGAAAGATAACCCTCCACATTTCGCGGGATATGCTTACAATGGAATTGTTCGTCGTACAAATCGGGGTGGTGGAATTTGTCTGTATGTTGAAGATACCCTTATCCATTATGTTATCGACGATATGACGTTTATTACGCCTCATACTGAATGTCTTACAGCAAAAGCGCAAAATGTAATAGTTGTGGCTGTGTATCGACCTCCCACAGGGTACAAGTCTGATTTTTTTTTATTTCATCGAAATGCTCCTGGGGCGAAAAATCCATTTGATGCGTAGTCTGTTCATCCTCATGGGGGATGTAAATATAGACATGCTCAGCGGAGATGCATCTTGTAGGCAGCTGGAAGCTATTCTAGACTCGTTCGCCTCTGCTAATGTGATTACCCAACCAACCCGTCTTACCGACCATAATGCTACGTTACTTGATATCGGTATCACTGACGCCCCCAGCCAGGATTACACTAGTGGTATACTATCACTCGACACGAGCGATCGCCTACACATCTTTGCATTTTTGCAACTTGACAGTGTCAGGCAAGGCCCCGATGAACAGTCGTATTATCGGAAAACAAACCCAGATCTGCTCGGTCAATTTTATCACGTTCTTGAAACTACAAATTGGGATTTCGTTTATGAAGAAAGTGACCCTGACCAAGCATACCGCCTTTCCTATAAAGCACTCAAGTCTAGCTATGATAAGTGCTTCCCGCTTGTTAAATGCAGCAAGAAGGAACAAAGAATTCGCGAACCCTGGATTAGGCGTTGCTTGTTTGAATGAATTAAACTTAAAACAAAATGCATCATGCATTTGTACAGACACGTGACGACGCTACCCTGCTTAGAGAATATAAAAAAAAACACCAGAATAAGTTAAATGCTGACTTAAAAAAAGCTAAGGCTTGCTACTACCAAGCTCTTTTCGCTAGAGTACTCAATAATCCTATGAAACTTTGGAATGAAGTAAATAATTTGTCTAACAACTCGAAAGCGAAACGTTCCGTTAGCATTGCAGCTCTCGCTCGTAGTAAAACGGAAGTTGAAACACTCGCAGAATTGAATCAATACTTTACTAACGTCGCCGATTATCAAAGTAATCTTTGTTCCGAAACTTGTCATGTTTCTACGCTGAAACAAGTACGCTTAATACACGCTATTAGCTTATTCCCGACAAGTTCAGGAGACGTTGAAAAGTTACTGGGAAAAATCAGAAATAGAGTTGCCGCAGGAATTGATGAGTTATGTGCCTTACCCATCAAACATGTTGCAGCTATTATATCTCTACCGCTAACCCACATAATTAATCGAATGTTTGAAACTGGAATCTTCCCCTCCAATCTAAAGCTTGCCCGCATATGCCCAGTTTATAAAGGAGGCGCTGTTGCTGATAAGGGTAATTACAGGCCTATTTTGGTACTGCCAATTTTATCTGAATTATTTGAAAATGTTATTAGCACACGTCTCGTGAGCTTCATAACTAAGCACCGCTTAGTCAATGATGTGCAGTATGGATTCCAAAAAAACAAAAATAAACCACTGAACACGCTTATTAAATGTTAAAGAAAAAATACTTCATGACATTGAAAACAAGCTTTACAGTGTCGGTCTTTTTAATGATCTTAGAAAAGCATTTTAATGTGTCAACGATGACATTCTACTGCTGAAACTTCATGACTATGGTATTCGCGGTGTTGCCTTAGATTTTCTAAAAAGTTGCCTTTCTTGTAGAAAGCAATGTGTAAGCATTGTAGAAAGCAATGTATGTTATCTCCCCCCTCCCCCCCTACTACGGTAGAGCAAGGAGTGCCCCAGAGGTCGATTCTGGGGCACTTGTTATTTTTACACTATGTAAATGACTTGTTTCTTATTCCTAACTCACCAAAGCTGGTAATGTACGCTGATGATACTAATATCTTTTTTTCAGCGCATACACTTCTCCACCTTCAGAACGCGATAAATCACTACCTAATTCTGCTTAATAGTTGGCTTCATATGAATAAATGAGCACTGAACGTAAAGAAATCGAACTATGTTCTATTTAAACCCAACAAGAAACCATGCGACATTGATCTTTCGATAACGTTTCTGGACACTGTTCTAGAATGAGTAAAATGCCAAAAATTTCTAGGAGTGTGGTTTCAAGAAAATATGTTATGGAACACACATATTAATAAACTCACCCCACAGCTAAGCAAAGCAGTTGGCTTATTATTCAAATTATCGGATATAATTCTTTTGCACCTAAAGAAGGCAATATACTACGCTCACTCCTACTCTTGTCTGTCCTATTGTTCTCTAGTGTGGGGCAATACAACTACTACAATTTAAATGAAACTGGCGCTATTGCAAATGAAAGCGCTTAGAATATTTGAGAATTATTTGGGCAACCCTAAAGACCTACCGGCTAATCCATTGTTTATCAAACACAATCTACTTAAAGCCAGTAAATTATGTCATTATAAACTACTTCTGCACATACCTAAGAATAACATTCTGCACTTTACGCACGAAACACCAGGACGTTATCCCCAGCTAAACGAGCGGATACTGACACCGCGACCACGAACAAATCATGGAAGGTCTGGTCTCGCTTATGAGGTACCCACAGTATTAAATCCCGTGGCTTCAAAAGTAAATTTCAATGTTCCACCGTTTAAATTTAAATCGCAAATACGAATTTTTCTACACGAGTAAAAAAAAACTGTTATGTCACGATGAGCATTTATCTGACTACAAAGTTTTTTTCCATGCATTGGTGTATTTTGTATATTAGTTAAAAAGTGCTCTAACTTTGTATTGTATTCTCGCATTTTGTTTCATATTTATTTCTCTGTATAATATTGCTATTATTATGAAGCGATGTTAAGTCTGAATGTGTGTTTTGCTCTGTAACTGCACTTTTGTTGCTGCCTGTACGGTCCCCAACTCCCCTCAAGCTGTCTTTTCGATGGCTTTTTGCCTGGTGGAACCACCAACTTTTTGCGTTGAAAATAAGGTTCAACAACTGCATATAGTATATTTGGGGCCTAGAATAGCAGAAATCAGTCAATATCTAGCAGTGCCGCGCTTGCATAGCCTAGCTTGTTGACAGGAAGCATTACCAAGTAAAATGACACCACATGTAGTCACGTGACTCAAATCACGTATCATGACGTCACAGCTAGTCACGTGACTTGTTCCTGCCAAAGCCATGTAAGAATACGTCACAACCGGATATTTCCTGTCAAGCCAATTTGGACCTAGACATGTAACTTAAATCACGTAGCATGACGTCACAGCTAGTCATGTGACATGCTTCTGCCGAACCAACGTAACAGCTGATCACGTGACATCCTCGCTCCAAAGCCATGTAAGAGGTAGTCACGTGACATGTTCCAGCGAGAACCCCGTAAGAGCCAGTCAAGCGACAAATCACGTGACTCAGTCGGCCACCTAAAAGCCAGAAAAAGCTCCGCAAGCTGCACTGTTAGTCCAGCCGTGCACTGCTGATGAAAGCCTACCTGTTCGTGGTCTGCCATTGACGTGCTGGCTAGCAAGCTAGCCTTACTAGAACAAAAATTAGATGGATTTCTTGAAGCCGAGTTTTTACGACCGATGGCACTTCTGGGAAGATCGTTCCAGTGACTGTCTGTTTGAGTGAAGGAGTGGGTTGAATTGGGCGTGATAGAAAATAAAGGCTAATTAAAAGGGAGGGTTATAATAAACGAAATAGCGTAGTAGTTTTGCAGCGCGGGCTTTGGTACTGCTGTATTTTTAAGGTTAGTAACGCCTGTATAGTGTAAGTGATCGGAGCAAATTAATCTAATTCGTCGGTTTTGCGTGAGTTCGATCGGCCTTTTTATCTTAATTTGGACTGGGTCCCTAATTGCCGATGGGTATGAAAAATTTGGGTGCATTAGAGTATTGTAAGCTAGCAGTTTGCTGGAAGAACAAGATGTACGTCAGACAAACGCAGCCGAGCGCTGTGTTAGCTTTGATAATTGTCTAGCACACGAGAGAAGACAAATTAAGACTCTGAGAAAAGTGAACTCCAAATATGTAATGCGAGCGATGGACAAGACAATGAAGCCATAAAAAGAATAGTTAGCTGTGGGCGTGTGTGGGCGCCTTTGAAAGGAAACAAACACACTTTTGCAGGCACTTAAAGCATTTAGCCATTTATAGCTTTTGTGAGTAATACTGAACTAGCCAGCTTGTAGGCGAACTAACAATTATACTCAGACATTGGCGTAAAAATCTCAAGGCAGCGCATCGACCGCCGCATTTCTCCTTGTTTATTTATTTGCTGACCGGTGACTCTCTTGTATCGAATTAGCGACTCTGTTGGCGAAGATTGATCACGCTGTTGTGAAAGTCCAGCAGTGCCTTAACTCTTCAGTAAGACAGATGGGGCATTTCTTCGGCATAGAACGCCTCACGACTGTTTCACATGTCCTTACAGTACCATCCCAAACCATCCAATATCCTTGAGGATCTGACATTCGTAAGCAACATCACGTAACTTTCATCCAACTGTTCAGGAGATATCTTGTCGCTCCTCATTGATAATACCGTCAGAAACTGCTTCGTACAAGGTTTCTGGCTCCATCGTAGAAAAGTTTACGTTCACAAAAATCCTTCACGCGCACAAAATGCCGGTCAGGTAACCGTACGGGAAAGACAAGCGTGCGTGCTGTGTATTTCAAAACCACTGTCGCCCCGATAGGAGCGCATGACAGGGTGTAACACGGGAGATTTATCGCAACGTACGCTAGAGCAACAGCTTCCGTAGCGACAGCCGCAACACACCTTTCTCACAATGGAAGGCGCGTAGCCAAGCGGACGGAGCACCAACGCTGAAAATTCCCTGCATAGCGAGGTGCATGCGGTGAAAGTGCGTAGCCCTCTGACGCCGTGCGCGATTCTCATTAGTTTCGCACGGAGTAAGTGGTCGACGTCACCGGTGCTTCTCTGCTCGCTCGTGTGTGCGCTTGTATATATGTGTATGTGGGCGTGTACGCATGTGTGTAGGTGTGTGCGTGAGTACGGGGCGCGTATGCTTGTGTATGTGTGCGTACTTGCCTGTGTATGGGCGCATGTGATGATGCTCCACGGGGTTTTTAGATAGTGGAGTGCTCCGGAAATTTTGACCACTTCGGTTTTTTATTTAACGCGCAGCTGACATCGCACAGCACACAGCCCTGAACATTTCGCCTCCATCGAAATGCAGCCGCCGCGGCCGGCATTCGATCCCGCTACCTTCGGATCTGCAGCCGAGCCCAATAACCACTAAACCACCGTGGCGGGGCGATGTATCAGTGTGGGTGTGTGCGCGTTCGCGTATGTATGTATGTATGTATGTATGTATGTATGTATGTATGTATGTATGTATGTATGTATGTATGTGATTTCTGGTCATTCACGTACCGAAACCACGGTATCATTACCGACGCAGTAGAGAAGAGGGACGCCGTACCGGAGGTCTCCGGAAATTCTGACCGCCTGGGGATCTTCAAGTAGTCACCGCACATTACACGGGCCTCAAATGTGTGTGTGTGTGTGTGTGTGTGTGTGTGTGTGTGTGTGTGTGTGTGTGTGTGTGTGTGTGTGTGTGTGTGTGTGTGTGTGTGTGTGTGTGTGTGTGTGTGTGTGTGTGTGGAGACAGCAATGAAGACCGGTGTATTGCATTTTCACATTTGTACAAAAGAGAAACAACAAACAAAAGAAGAATGCTAGTGCACAGAAAAAAATATTCAAAGCTATAGCAAAACAAGTTAATAATAGCTGGTGGGACTTTACGTGTCAAAACCAGGTATGATTATGAGACACGACCCGTAGTGAAGGGTTATCCTGGAACCTGCGTATAGATAACATCTACTCTGCCGCCTTCCGGAAATTATGTCTTCTTCGCCACAAGCTCAAGACTGCACCACCTTGTGTTAAACTTCTCTCTCCTACTTGTCCTTGATTAGGCCAAATCTTGAGTACGCTTCCCTTGTTTGGGATCCCCAAACAAATATTAACATTAAAAACCTAGAAAGAGTTCAAAGAAAAGCACTTCGATTTATTTATAGTAAATTTAAGCCCATCGACTCCCCCACTGTATTACTAAAGGCAAACGGCATTGAATTATTACAGATTCGAAGAAACAAAATGCTACTAGAGTTTCTATCAGACATAGTTAACCATAGGCTAGCCCTAGACACTGCAGCATACGTTTTCCCCCTGTTAAGCAGGCCCACTCGGCACCACCATCCTCATTCTATATCACGAATTTTCGCAAGAACTGATGCTTTTCGGTGCTCTTTTTTTCCACAAACAATAGCCGACTGGAATAATCTAACCGAAGCACCTCTCCAACGCCCGTGACCTGTACACCTTCCCAATTGTGTAAATACTGTTGCTATTTCATAACGGCTTTTTAGTCGTATCATGAGCAAGTTGTTCAATTGTTCTTACAATAGTCCTCTACAAACGTAATTGTGTAAAAACGAGTTTCAACTTTGATTCATTCTGTTATTTATCTCTGTATCATATGTATATTGCTCACCCTGCTTGGACTTCTTGTGTGCAGTATTTTGTAAATAAATGAATAAATGCATTATGTAAAGTAACATGAACAGTTTTTATTTATTTATTTTATTTTATTGATACCCTCAAGGTAAAACATTACAGAGGGGAGTGAGATTTGCCACAGTAATACACTACATACACACAAAAAAATATGAAATACACAAGTGGTCAACAAAAAAGCAAAGAGAACACTGTCCAGATAACATATGCGGCGAAAGCATCAGTAGATTGAAGTGCAAGTGCTAAAACACTACGGCTCACAGAAAAACATTGGACACTGATGACTGAAACAATGATGGCTGTCTGATTTTCACTATTGAAGAAGGAAAGTGGTCCCAGTCCACAAATTATTATTATTATTAATTAGCTAGACAAGAATTAGTTCAGTTTGTGCTAGAAGCGTTTGGCATGAAGTAGGTGCCCCATCACCTCATTTATAACGCCAGACACGCAACCGCTAACGCCCTCACGACGTGCAGCGATGAAGCCACCACTTGGTGTCATGAACCAGAGTCATCCTGGTCTTTGTAAGCTGTCCACGCGCGTCGCAAGGCAGAGAATCCTGTCTTTCAGGTGAGCTTGGCGAGGAAACGCAGGTTAATGTACGTACGCCTCCATGACGGTGTTGTCGCCGATGTGTTGCAGTTGAGTCTGCACAGTGGTTTGACCGTCGATCAGGACGTTCACAGTCTGGCCTCCGATACTAGACTGGCCTCCGCCACGTCAGCTCAATGTCGCTTGCTAAACAGGTTCCCTGGCCGTCCTCATTCACAGATTGGAATGGCGCAAAAAAAGACAAACTTATGCTACCGCATTTTCTATTTATGCCATTCATTAGTCCTTGTATAACGTGTAGGTGTTTTAAAAAAACTAGCAAGTCTTACGTATGTATTTAAGTGGAACGAACCATGTGTGCGTGCCTGAATGTTCCTATAGGGGCCACGTACAGCCGTCAGCACGGTTAACTGGAACGCTCTGTCGCTGATCCTAGACCACTTGGAGTGAGGCTAGCGCAGCGCAGTGGTAGACGCTGCTGCTGAAATAATATTTAAGCGCTTATTCAATAAGTAAATAATCACGTAGATATTATTTTGGCAGCAGCGCCCACTATTACGCTGCGCTTGCCTCACTCCAAGTGGTCCAGGCCCCGCGACAGAGCGTTCCAGTTAACCGTGCTGAGGACTGTACGTCGTGGATTAGTGGCATTAGTGAATCAGTGTTGTTCGGGTAAGCAGGTGGCTGCGAGTGCGAAAGGAAGTAGCCAACGTATATATTTGTGCATTACAACGAAGTACTACGGTGGTCGCAACGATTCGCAGGATGTTCCTTACTTTGCCAAGCTTCTCGATTCCGCCCGCGAATTATAAGAAAAAAACACAACAGCCCTGCCATCGTGTTAGGATCCCACGGCCAGTTAGGCACCACGTACGATTACGCAAGAGCAATTTCACGCCAGTAGCCGAAAATAATTTCGTGAGAGCAGACTTCAAGGACTCGTAAGCAACTCCACGTTCGACCAGGCCTACGGGCACCAGCCTTTCGTAATCATCGCGCACACCTTTTCGTCGGGCCACGCGCGCAATTACGTCACTAGCGACGACACTCCAAAATCGCCAAGTTTCCTCAGCAGAACGTGTATGCCCAGTCGGGCGGCCATCGGAGAGTAAGATGACAAAGGCGTCGCACGTTTGTGCGTGTTTTACACAGTATGTACGACACCAGCCAGTGCACGCGTCACAGCGGCAGCCGATTCGAAGAGATTGCACCAGTAAGTGGAGAGGAAGAGGACGACAGCTGCCGGGCTACATGCGACGCGAAGGAGCTGTCGGATCACGGAAACAACTCGGCTTGTTCGCGGTAGAATTTAGAACAGCGGTGAGTTGCCGTCCCAACGAAAATTTCCCTAGCCTGAAATGAGTGTTCCGGAGTGGCTGGAGGGACATCCCGGAAAATGAGATCAACTGAAGCTTTCTAGGCCGCACTTTCGACACAACGGCACTGGTAATGTATGGGAAACATTTGGCTTACATTACCATGCCTGCGCACACATTACAGAGGATGCCGAATGGAATCGAACATCTGACTTTTCCGAGGCTACCCCAAGGATGCTTCCGGGGAAGGGGGCGGGGACGCATGCAGGGCTCTGCTGCCGTAGTCCTTCTACAGAATTACGTGCGCGCGTGTATCACTTGGCCTTGAGCGTTATACTGGAATGGACAGTCTAAGATAATGTCCTAGAATGGGTGACCGGTGATCTCCTGGCAAACTTTCTTAACCTAAAGCGCTGTAAACTGGTAGTTTCGCGTAATGCAGAAGGAAAGCAGACGCAGTGACTAAGAATTGAACAAGACAAATGTTTATCTTCGCTTTTTTCTTGTTACTTCTGTCTCTTCAGCACGACACAACTTTGTACTATACAAAACTAAATTTAAGTACATAAAGTAATGCGGCCCTGCCGCGGTAGTCTAATGGGTATGGCACTCGGAAGCTGATCCAAAGGTAACGGGATCGGATCCCGGCCGTGGCGGCTCCATTGCTGTGGAGGCGTAATGTTGAGGCCACTCTGCAATGTCAGTACACGTTAAGGAATCCCAGGTGGTCGACACTTCCCGAGCCCTCCACTAAAACCCCAGAAATTTTTCATTGTATTGCTATTACAGCAGCACGTTTATCTCCGTTTATCGAGCGCGACATTTCAGTTGAGCTAGTCCACTGCGGCGGCTTTTCTAAATGGGCGGCCACTTCAACTTCACTCGAGAAACTGACTAGCTGTTCTACTTCCGCCAACCAGTGAAACTGAAGCTTTCAGTGGCAAATGGTATGCTTAACCAAAATCGGGGCATTGTTGCAGTAAAATGAAATGTTTCCGTTCCCTCATATTTAAACAGAAGCATATGGCTAAAGCTTCCCCTTAGAAGAAATGTCGTCTCCAGACAAAACAACGTTGTCTTAATTCCAAAAAAACTTGATGAAATGTTCAATAAAATGCGACTATGTTTGAACAGCACGGATGCCCTTCTCATGGTTCCTTGAGCCACTAACCTCGTAATTCAATATTTGTCTATCTATTCTTCGGGGACAGAGTGTCACACTTGCAACTTTTAAAAGAAATCACATAACGATGAAGAAAGAGGCATTTCAAGTGCGGCAACATAGTGACGGACACGCGTCGCGTCATTTATCCCTCGCGGCGAGAACGAACAGCACTGGGCGGAAGTGTCAGTAGGTATGACGCAAGCCAAACGGGATAATGAGCAATTATCAGACATCTCAGCCGGAACAACGCGTGCGTCACTTTCTTTCGTAATTTCAGGTTTTTCACAATTTCGCTTCCTGCAAACGTGAACACGTCATGCAAGTCCACAACGACCGTACCGGAGTTCTGTGCAGACTGTGGACGGGATCTGTAATTGAAGAATGGGGTAACAGTAAGACATTACAATCGTAGAAAACGCCAGCCGTAACATCCAAATATCTTATAGCACCTTGATTAAATAATTGATTTCTGGGGTTTAACGTCCCAAAACCACTATCTGATTACGAGAGGCGCTATAGTGGAGGACTCCGGAAATTTCGACCACCTGCGGTGCGTTAACGTGCACTGACATCGCACCGTACACGGGCCTCAACATTTCACCTCCATCTAAATGTAGCCGCCGCAGCCGGGATTCGACCCCGCGACCTTCGGATCAGCAGCCGAGTGCCATAGCCACTATAGACCTCCGTGGCCGGCCTCATTTAGTATCTTGTATCATGTCGAATGGAGCACCGCTATGCTGGCGTCATCTATGCATTTACCACGCTTTGCGAGTATTCAACTTTTAATGGGCCACTCCGGCGATTTTCCAGTGTCCACTGATCTCAATAAAATTTTCAATATATATTATCCTCGCTACTGTAATAATATATGCCAAGTCAGGCGGATGTAGGTCATTTAGTTTTCCTGTAAATGAATTTTAAAATTTTTTAGCGGATTCTCACGCGGGCCACCCTGCGCTTTTGACGTCATCACCTCCGCGCTGCCTACCCAAACCAGCGGGCCTTCAAGAGCAAAACGGCGATACTCCAGCGCTCAAATCGTCGCTGTCGGGATAAGCTGGCACAACTCAATATATCGTCGCATGACCTCGCCACTGGCAGTTCTTCGGCGCCCGTTCCATATTTCTGCTGACGGGAAGGTTGTGACGTCACCGCACACGCTGGACTAAAGGTGAAAACAAGGGGACACCAACCAAATTATAAACATTTAAAAGTAAAATTTTACTTCTAAACATGAAGAAACCCGACGTTTCGGGTCCCACTCGGACCCTTCTTCAGGGGTGACTGGAGGGCACCAAACAGCAACAGTGCTTATAAGGCCTTCTTTCTTCTCTCTTCCTTCCTTTCTCACTTTCTCTTTTTTTTTCCGGTTCTTCAAGCCGAGGGGTCATGCTAATGTTGACTCAGGTGCCGGAGTCCGCTAAAATAGACACTTGGCATTGCACCTGCAGACCGGTTCACGTTTCCAGGTGTCGCCTGAATGGCCCCGCCACGGTGGTCTAGTGGTTATGGCACTCGGCTGCAGACCCGAAGGTCGCGGGATCGAATCCCGGCCGCGGCGGCTGCATTTCGATGGAGGCGAAATGTTGAGGCCCGTGTGCTGTGCGATGTCAGTGCACGTTAAAGAACCCCAGGTGGTCGAAATTTCCGGAGACCTCCACTACGGCGTCTCTCATAATCAGAACTGGTTTTGGGACGTTAAACCCCACAAATCAATCAATCAGGTGTCGCCTGAATGTGCCATGATTCCACAAAGCGCCGCTTGTGAAAACTGGTTTCCAAGTCGAGGACGCGGGAGTTGTCAAAATCGATGCGGTGGTCGTGCACCTCGCTGTGTTCAGCTAATGCACTCCTTTGTCTGTCGAACTTGCGGACATCGTTCCTGTGCTGTCGTAGCCTCTCTGGGAAGCTCTTGGTCTCTCCCACGTACGACGCGCCGCAATCTGAATTTCGTCCCAACCAGACAGATCTCTGTCAAATGTTCACGCTCTACTAAGCATCTACCCGTTTCAGTTTCGATTCGAAGGCGACTTTCATTTGCTTATTGAAAATTATTGGTGCGTTTCTGAGCAAGCTGAACCACCCTGACGGTTACAGGACTATCAGTACCACTAGAAAACATTGATATCAGAACATGGTGAAGAAACCGCGGGAGTTGCCCTTTAAACATGCGCTCTGCAGTAATTTGTACCTGGCTATATATATATATATATATATATATATATATATATATATATATATATATATATATATATATCGGAAAATCTCATATGCCACATATGCCACGTATCCAATAACCTCGTATGAAACATACGACAACACGTATGATTCATATTTATTTTATTTATGTTATTTACAGCATACTGCGGTCTTTCGACCAAGCAGGGGGGCATAATAAACAGTAATTCAACATGTAACTTCAATAAAACGAAGTTCAAGCAATCAAAACAAAGCAGTAGAACACCCCATAACAAACAAATAAAGTAAAATGGCAGCAAGATAATACCAATTGCAAATAGACGATTTCAATCAATTGGAATGTAGACAGTTTCGATAGCTTGTCTTATATGGTTAAAAACAGAAGGATACATAGTTACTAAAATCAGGATTATGATTATCACAGAACGCTTCAAAAGGTAACTCATTCCACTCATTGATGGTCCGAGGAAAGAATTTGTGTTCCATATGTGTTCATACGAGGTTATTGGACATGTGGCATGAGATTTTTCGAGATATATATATATATCCTTTCCGCCTCCTTTACGTCTTTGCTCTCCTAGCCAGGCTAAGCATCTTGTTGAAAATACCAAACAGGCGGGATTTCGGTCGTCCCTCGTGCTTGTCGCAGACGGTGCAGAGTAAACAGCAAGGCGCAAAACCATTCAGATGACTTCTTGTTCTTCGAAGCGACATTCCTCGCTTCGGAGTCTCAAAACTGACGCTTGCCATGCGTACTAGCTGCCGACGTATGCACATTTGCACCTCAGAACATTGTAACTCTCGTGCCAGTCGCCCTGGTGTGGGGTTATGCCTTCGATATACCTGGGTATACAAGTGACGTGTTCTAGTGTTAGAGAAAGTGTCTTCGAGCAGGTATCGCGACTACAAAAGTTTCCACTTCCGCTTTCATGTGGGTTATCAATTTCTGCCTTCATTTTTTATGCACGACATGTCTACACATCATACCCTGAAGCCACGTTGGGTATTTGAGCATGTGCCCGCCGCATGCAATATATATACGCGGTCACAGCTGCATCTGTTTATCAATTTTTCGCTTTAAGGTTCCTTTCCAGTTATTTCTTCCGGACTTATTTGTTGTTGTTTTTTCGGAACATAAGCAAATGGAATCGAGTTTAGCACTATTGAATGCTTTTGTTGATTTTTCAAGACTGAAGCAGATGACTATTGCCGGAGACCCGCTACCGTTGTCGGAGGTAAAACTTCATTCTGCCGTTTAAAGAAATAATCGAGAAGAACGAACACCTCCTACAGTCTACCTTTTCGCACTGTCGATAGAGCGGAAAGCCTCCGGCTGTCACTGACTTTACTTTCCCGGCGTCTTTTACTGCGCTCCCCGAAGTCTTTAATGCCCGCAACATCGAGGCACATTCATTGGCAGTCCGCTTCGTGGTCTGCACGTACATGAACTTGAACCTTCTTTGAAATCTCACCTGCCGCCGCAAATTTCCAGCTCTAATGCAACCTTTTTATGCCTCTTTTGGATAGGTGCTGCATTTGCGAAGGGGTGCTCGTTTCGAATCGAGATGGCTCACACATCTACGTGCGACTCTTGGGCGAGCGAAGAGGCCATTTTACATGTCCTGCGCACTTGTGCTTGCTACGACAGCCAGTGTTACCCACTGTGCATGGTGTTCAACAGTCTGGACTCAATGCCATTTTAAACATCCACGATTCTCGGGCCAAGATCATGTGCTTAATTCGATGACACAGAAGGCAAGGAAGGCATTGATAGCGTACCTACGGTCGACAGGTCTCTGCGACCGCCTGTAGATTATGTGTTCTGGCAAGTGTGCACGGGAGTGATTAGTGATCTCTTTCTTCACACCTTTATCCCTTCCCCAGTGCAGGTTAGAAAACCAGACGCACGTCTTGTTAACCTCCCTGCCTTTCCTTCCTTCTCTCCCTCTCCCTGGTCTGCAGTACGCTACAGATAGTCTTCGAGATGCTTGTTTGTAAGACACTGATAGTGTTATTTGCCCATCAAGGAATTAGAAGAATGGTATATGCAAACGGACCTAGGCACGACGTTGCGTTTCTAAGCTCTGCCACGACGCATGCAACATATGACAGGCAGCTACCATATTCACACGGAAGTGTGTTGAGTGGGTGCCGTCGAGCGGGCGCGTCATGCGATGATAACAAGAAAAAAAAAAGGTTTCGTTTTACACAATAGCCTTTCACGCCCATGTATGGTTGCGTAGCAATGTTCACATTTTCCTTGTTTGTAAACATAGCCTTACCTCTTGCAGTAGTTGTGGTTCTGGTTGGCCTGGCACCTTTATTTTTATTTTTTCTTCCTCGAAGCGCTTCTTTTGCCCCCGACCTTGACGACCGTGAATACATGTTCCGCGACCCTTTTCCAGAGCTCTTGCGCACGAAAATACGGTTCGTATGCGCTCTGAGGTAAACAAGGTAAGGGTACGTACGGTGCTCTCTTTCTTCATATAGCAGGCGCATTGCGGTGCAATCGGGTAGCTATCGAAGGGAGCAGGTAAATGCCCAAGAATTTTTTTGCTCTCCTAAAAGGCCTATTGCTCTGGTTTTTGCCGATGTAATGTTTGTGCAATGATGTATCGATTTCGTGCTTTTAGGGGAACCCGCCAAACACACACGCCATTCGTACAATACGTAAACTGCGGATGAAGCCTGTTGAAACTCTAAGATAACAATATGAAGCGCCGCTTCAACGAAAGACGCACAAAAATCGTGTATTTCGTGACTAACTGTATCATCGATGATGTTACTGCACTCCTCAAAAATACGACGACTCAATGCATCTGTATATATAACTCTGCTCTGTATGTAAAACTTAGGTGGGATTATAAAGCAAAAGATAAAAAGTCACGGTTTCGCCGCAAGGGCGAAGCAATGAATGCGATAGCAAGAAACTGTAATGCTATGCGAAGTCAGGCTCGCAGCTTCAGGAGCAATATTAACTGTAGCAAACATGCACTTGCTAAGTGAGCACCTCCCGTGGGCAGCGCGTGCTGGTACGAAGGGCTTTATACGTTGTGTGTCACAAACCTACACATACAAAGCTAGAGGAGGCCGCTAAATGAACAAACAGATGATGAGCGCGAACTAGCAAGTGAAGCACGCACAAAGCGAACGCACAGATATACACCGAACGAGCGCGAATAAGCTGTCGCAATGGATACTCTCAGTTTGAACAGCGCTCCTGTTGCAAAGGCGCCGCCCGTCGCGCTCCTCGCGCCATGTCGCTGGTAATGAAGAAACGCTTATAAGCGCCTGCAGTCTCTGAGTCCTGCCAGCGGTAAAGGATGTGTATATAAGGCTCGCCGTGAGCTCCGGGAAGGATCTGCTCTTTGTGGCGTAGTGGTTAGCGCCACGCGCTGCGGAGCGCGAGGTTCCTGGTTCAATTCCGCGCTTCGGAAGCATTTATCCGAATTATTTTTCTTTAAGACTTATATATATATATATATATATATATATATATATATATGTGGTATTTTCAGATTGAAGTTCGATGGGTCCGGTCCAATGTAGGGTTGAAAAGAGACACACGTTCAAAATTCTTGCTTTATTAAAGGAGTACTGACACGAATTTTTGACATTCTCGTATTGTTGCTGTAAATGAAAGCACTGGCGTGGAGAACCCCAAAAACAGTGTCATGGTGCCCCGCAATGCAATGAATATATTTTTAATACGGCTCCCTTAAACGCTCACTTTCGGTTTCGATTTCGAGGGGGCGGTTTCCTAGTGACGTACCAACATAGTCGGACGACGTCTGAGTCACGTAGGGACAGAAATTCATCATAGCGTCGCTGCAACTCTGTCGTCTTTGGTCAATTACACCTGAGGCACGCAAAAAACGGCAATTTGACGGTCGTCCAGTGACTCTGACAGCGATTTCGGCGTTTTTTAAGAGCCCGTGTTCATACGTCATCGTAGTGTCCATTGCAATGGGGCTGGCTTGCTGTGCTGGGCGACGGAAACTTTAAAACCAAATTAAAATATTTTGTATGTGTTTCCTGGCTTCCGTGTGCGGAGGGCGTTAACAATACATGGCTAGGAAACGAAAAATGTATATTTTGCGCCGCCGCAAAATCGTGTCAGTACTCCTTTAACGTTTCGGCCGGTGGGCCGGCCTTGACCGTCATTCTGACGAAGGCCGGCCCACCGGCCGAAACGTTAATAAAGCAAGAATTTTGAACGTGTGTCTCTTTTCAACCCTATATATATATATATATATATATATATATATATATATACGGTTCATGACGGCGGCTACGGGGACGGCAAAAACCAGCCGAGACTGTCCAATAATTGCTATCGCAATAAAATAACCGATAACCGATACACTTTCTTTTTGGCCATCACTCTAGTGGCTTGTCACAGTGAGATTGTTGTTATTGTTGTTATGTGGGGTTTAACGTCCCAAAACCAGCTCTGATTATGAGAGACACCGTAGTGGAGGTCTCCGGAAATTTTGACCACCTGGGGTTCTTTAACGTGCACTGACATCGCACAGCACACGGGCCTCAACATTTCGCCTCCATCGAAATGCAGCCGCCGCAGCCGGGATTCGATCCCGCGACCCTCGGATCAGCAGCCGAGTACCATAGCCACTAGACCACCGTGGCGGGGCGTCACAGTGAGATGAGATAGCTCGTGTTACCCCAATCTGAGCCTTCGCCTATTATTTCTTTTTTTCAATATCGATTTATTTTTCATTTCGGTAACAATGGGGGAAGTCCCGAACAAAAAGCGGCAATTTCCACTTGACGAAGACTGGGGCCCTATGTGCAAGGCCTAAAACAAGTAGACAAGTCATACACAATGTACATAAAGTGTATTCATTATTAAAAGGGGTACAGAGAATAAGGCATCTGCATGTCGCAGTTAAGCAATGCTAGCATGAGAGCTGCACACACTTAAAAAAATAGATAAAAGCGAACATAACTTTCAAAGATAACAATTGCTAAAAGCATGTGTCATAACAGAGTTACCTGTTTGTTACATCAGATGATAATTAATCATTTGATATCATTGCTTTATTAGAAATTAATTGCGTAGATCATTTTTTGTGAGGTTAGTGATGTCAATCCCTTGGTGAAGGAACATATTTATCAATACAGGAACACATATAGAACGCTCTGCTCACCATATTTATTTTTCGAAAAAAAGGTGTTTGCTATTACTCATTGTTACACGTAGCATACAGGGTGTTATGGGTTTTAATTCCGCTTGGGAAGTAATATTTGTTGAATTGCTTTCTTTTATTAAGTGTGTGCAAGTGATTTAGATTAGGTGTTCTGGTTGTATCCCAGATTAGAAAGCAATAAATAGTTCAAGTTCGTCATAAATTTCCGGAGCCCACCACTACGCCGACCTCATAGATATATTGTTATGTTGGCATATAAAACTCCAGCAATTATGATCTAATTATTATGCGTACGGAAACGTCCATCCATGATGCATGGATGGACGTTCCCTTCTTTTCCTTTTCCCTTTTTTAACCTGGTGTGCGCTTTTTTTCCTTTTTTTGGTGGTTTTTGTATTGTTTTAAATGGCACGGTCATTGTTGAGATTGTGGGCCGTATTTCATGTTGCTTTTTTATCATTGCATCGGTTCTCGTTCGACATTGTATCACCTACCTCTGCTCAGAGTCTGGCACTCACACTGGTAGTTTTTTCTTAAAAAATAAATAAATAAATAAATAAATAAATAAATAAATAAATATCGTAGCCGAGACCAGACTCGCCCAAATTTCAGTTCATCTAGTCCATTAACGAAACAGATATACACTTCCTAAAATGAGAGAGGCAAAAATGAAAAACAAAACAAGGCAGGGGTTTATCAACTTCTGATCGTGATATAGTAATTGTGGCGAGGGGGTTATAGCAAATGGGAAGAGCAAGCCAGACAGGAAACATCATGATTTTATTATGGGAGCAGAGACTAAGACAAAGCGGCAAATACGACAGACAAGTACACAATATAATTATCGACGCACAGTCGCAATATGTCATTCAGTCTAGTGCATCTTTGCAAACGGGACCTCGTCTTTAAAGCGACTCGCGTTAAATATGTCTATGCATGGCGGTGCCTTAGATCTTTCTTGTAATACCGCAGCTGTTTGGGTGGCTTGGTGGCGCTGATTAAAACAGAGGCGCTCTGTCTTAATCAATTAAAACTGCGGCAATTACGGATTATGAGCTCGCTTGTTTCGCTGCACTCGCAGAGTCCACATAATGGCCACCATCACTGGTAAAGGAGTGGACATTTGTGACTGCCGCTCCGAGCCATAGACAAGAACCGTCAATTTATATTGACAGAGGTTGGACGGGATAAGCAGTTGAAGATCAGGATCTAAGGTATCAAGGTTGCGTTATGGTAAATGTGGGCGGACTCATGTATTTGTTAAAGTGCCAAACAGAGTAAACGCGCGCTGAATATAGTTAGAAAAAAAAAATGCCCAGTTGACCTTCATGTGCATTTAAATGTCTTGAGTAGCGGTAGCTCGTGGCGTTTGCTGAACTTTTGGTTGACTATTGTGGACTTTTGCATGGCTATGGCAGACATTAGATTAACTTTAGGTGCACCCATACCCACAGATCCAATGCGGTGCTCACCTACCTCCATTTGATTGATGTTCACTATTAACCATGATAGTTTAGTGACTCTTTTGTACTAACCTTGAGCTCTGATATTACATCTACCACATACAACTCTGAATGTGATGATATTTATATAACTTATTCTTACGATTTTCTTTTATTTCTATAATAACCCCTCTCTCTAGGTGAACCGAATGCGCTGGGCGAGAAAAATAATGTCGCTAAGCGCTAGCGCCATAAAATATTGATGCTAAACTTTTTCTTTAAGCTTAAAGACTTTTATTTCTCTTGGGCATTATACGCTAACGTGAGCGACATATGGAGTATATAGGATGGAGTGTGGTGAGAGTCGTGGGCCTACGACTCTTACCCAATTCAACAACGTCCCCGTGCCTTTCGCATGTCTACAATGGCAAAGAAGTACAACACATTTAGAACGTATTCTCGTGTTCTCCGTAATATGTATGCTAGTTACTAACCGTGCACCTTCCCTGACCTTTGATCCCCCACCCCCTCAGTGTATCGGTTGAGGTGTGCCTCACTGACAGACGGTTATGGTGCACACTTCACCCTCATTTCTTAAATTTCTCTCTCTCTTTCTCTCTCTCTCTCTCTCTGTGTGTGTGTGTCCAACAAACATCTATGGCGTAATATGGCGTGAGCCGAACAGCCACAAATACTCTAGAACGCGAAGGTAAACACTCGTGCTTCTACTGACCCCGTTTGAGAGGCTGAGCCAACTAATTTTCTGACGCAATGGTACGCGAGTTAATTTCGCTGTACTTCATCAGTTCTTGCCGCCTTTGGAGCTGCAAATAAGTCAATGCCAGTGTGAAAGCTGCTTCTAAAGACAGCACGGGAGTGGCCAACAAAGGTCAGTGTAATTAACCAGGTGGGTATTCCACAAGTCATTACTTGCACCATTTGAGTAATCATCGACGCATGTTTACGGGCATAAATTAGACGTCGTGCAGGTGTTAGCGTCAACATTCTATCCTTACGTGTCGGCCAATGTCGAGGGATAAACAAGGACGAATGGAAAGGGGAAAGTATGACTTTGCCTGTGCAAGAAAGCCTCGCACCAACAATAACGATTGCGCCACGTGCAGACCGTAGCCTCATTGGCAAAGAAAAAAAAACGAAGTGGCGTGTCCATTCCGGGCACATTCTCGGCGGCCACGGAAGGCACAGAGTGTGGCGGCTGTTCAAGGCGAGGTACATTAGAATCGCTGGATGCTGAGTAAGCCACGAATACCGCTGACGTCATCGGGTCACGTGAGGTTAGAATACTGCGCTAACGTCGCATTAGTATGATATATATCCACAACCACGCTACTACAATTAAGAAATTTCAATACCTTCCCCTCTGCTTTCCTAGGCTTCATTTTTTGTTGGTTCATTAAGTTTTTTCTAGCAAATAAACGAAAGGGACTGGGACAAGGGCTCGTTTAAGGGCGGAAGGCAACTGTGTCTTTTCGTCCACTATAATTCATGTCTACTTACTGCACAGTTACAATAACAGAACTAAGAAACTTGATTGATTGATTTATGGGGTTTAACGTCCCAAAACCAGCTCTGATTATGAGAGACGCCGTAGTGGAGGTCTCCGGAAATTTCGACCACCTGGGGTTCTTTAACGTGCACTGACATCGCACAGCACACGGGCCTCAACATTTCGCCTCCATCGAAATGCAGCCGCCGCGGCCGGGATTCGATCCCGCGACCTTCGGATCTGCAGCCGAGTGCCATAACCACTAGACCACCGTGGCGGGGCAACTAAGAAACTTCAATATATATATATATATATATATATATATATATATATATATATATATATATATATATATATTGTGAGAGTTTATTCAGGCACGCCTTCGTCATCTGTATTTTACCATCATCCCCATGCATTCTGTGTATCTTCTTCATCGCTGGTGTGTGATCATCACCATCGTGTTCGTGCCCATCGCGTTGGCATCATCGGGCGACCTGCCGAGCTACTGAGAATAAACGTCGTCAAAACCGAGGCCTCATTAAATATATATATATATATATATATATATATATATATATATATATATATATATATATATATATATATATATATATATATATAACGAAAGGGAAGGGGGTCAAGGGCTCATCTTTGTCTGTTAGAAACAAGTTAATGTAACAACAAACACTGAAGCCTAGGAAAGCATGGGGGAAGTTATTCCAATTCGTAATTATCATATTGCAATTTTCGGCTACAATATTACAAAATTACAATATCATAATTACGAAGTCGAATAACTTCCCCTATGCTTTCCTAGGCTTCAATGTTGTTGTTACACTAACTTATATATATATATATATATATATATATATATATATATATATATATATATATATATATATTGTAATGTACACAACTCACAGGCCACTCATAGACGTATGAAACGCTCCTTTATCAAGCACCAAGGCTTCCGGCTCCGCCAAGCTACATATCCCGCCCTTCCGCCTCCGCGTCTTCAGCTAGCTCTGTCCTAGAGTCCATGCCCCACTGGCAGTCACGTCATCCCTTAAACATATATATATATATATATATATATATATATATATATATATATATATATATATATACACGAAGGCTGGTCCACCAGCCGAAACGTCAGTAAATATACTGTGCAAAAACCAACGTGCGTCGTACTCCCTTTTGTTCCTTACATATATATATATATATGTGTGTGTGTCTTGACGTAATAATGTTGACGTAACAAACCATCGTTCTCTAAGAGCAGCATCGTCAATTCTGTTATATATATATATATATATATATATATATATATATATATATATATATATATATATATAACAGAATTGACGATGCGCCTCTTAGAGAACGACGGTGTGCGCTAGTGATGTCACTTGTTGGAAAAATAGCAGGCGATTGCATGATGTATTGAAAATGAAACTGCAAGTCCACTGCTGCGTGCAGCACAATAACATTTGGCTCACACGTTCACAGAAGCCTCAACGAGTGCTTGGCACCGTTTTCTCAGCGTGTTCAAAAAGTGTTGCAGGGTCCCTTTATATTGAGTGCGCAGTGAGCACGTAAGCGCGCCTCGAACAACAGACAGCCTCTAAGTGTGAAGTATGTGTGTCACTCGATTTCTACATGCTGCGTATGGGAACGCATCCAAAATAAACGACGAATGAGTAATGTGTGTAGTATTACGTTCACGAGTGACATAATATTGCGGCAGTGGTAGTATCAGCAGGTGCGTCAAGTTTCCTGTGGAGACGGCCCGAACACCACTATATGTATATTGTAAAAGAAAGAGACATAGACACTGCGGCTTTGCCGTAGGCCTTTCTTCTTCCTTCTCTTCCTTTCCTTCGCTGGGCACCTATATAGCGCGAGCGTTCAAGCTTCGGAGGAGCTCATTGACCTTCGTATATATGTACATAGACTTATGTACATACAGTCATTGGAGTGTTAGATTGTATGTGTATATATACCCAATAAAGTGGACGGGAAGACCGCGTTCGTAGCTCAGCGGTAGAGCATAGGACGCGTTATACGAAGGTTGTGGGTTCCATTCCGACCGAAGGCAGGTTTGCCTTCTCGTACACTTTAATTCCTTTCTACTTAATATTACAGTTGAGAACCTCAATTAATACTACTTTATTATTACAATTAAGAACATCAATAACACCTCCTATGTTTTCCTAGGCTTCATAGTTTGTGGGTTCATTAAAGAGATGGTGCAGGCAGCAGTTAGTTCAGAGAAAGCAGGCACTCGACGAGAAATCATTTTGAGTGTTTCTTGCACGTTGGCGGATATTATGAGCTCTTCCTGTAAAAAGCGAAATGTCTATGACAGAGCTGCATCTCAAATTTCATTTCTCAAAACCCAGTTGCAGAACAGCTTTATATGAAATAAAGGTCCCATTTTTTTTTCCTTTGCAGGAATACATGCGATTTAATCTGTTGTATAGATAACCTGATCAAGTGCACCAACTGCGCTCTACCACTGCCCGACTGCGGTTCTACATTGAAAGCGTTTCTGTGACGGCGGTTTCAGCGTGTCATATGATGCCAGTAGGATTGCATTCATCAGCTCCATTAAGCGTGGACACTACAGCTAGTTTTTGATGACTGTCAACGTGAACTTGTTGCGCGTTTGGTAGAGGTTGCATGCTCAGAGGAGTTGGCCATTCGAAGTGTTTTGTTTAATGACTAGGTATAGTGTAACATTTTTTTTTTAAATGTGAAACAGGGTAAAATTCGGAAACTTTCAGCTTGATCCTGCACATGTAGACCTGCTGGTTATTTGAAGTCCTTTTTAGGAGTAGCTTCATGTGCTGTGCCAAGCTCTTTTTTTTTTTTTTTCCCAAATGATGCTTGCCAGTCTGATACCCGTTCATGACAGGTTTGCATAGATGTGCGTATTACAGTACTTTGTACAGAGCCATACTTGCATTTTGTATATATAAGTGAGAACATTGCTTTTCTGGTCGCCACAGCGCTGTTTCCGGTGTATTCTACTTCAAGTACGTGAATATTGTTTCATTGTGAAACTGAGGTTGCTTCGATTAACGTTTCTCGCTGTGACAGATTGTGCACTGCACTGAGGACGTTTCGAAGACGTTAAGAAACGTCTCTTTTATGTGCAACAAGCTGGATATTACACGAGATATGCGACGCGTCCTGGACTAACGCTTCTTACGCGTGCCGTCTCAGCGATGCCGTTAACGTCTCGGATATCCGTTTCGAAGACGTCATAAATCCTCCATGTGCTAGCTGGGTCTCCTTTAGCATACTGATGGGGTTCTCATACCTCTATGTAACCCCGAGGGATTCTCATACTTGTATGTAACGCAACTGTAAAGCCATACCCATTGCAATAATAGTAGTCACCACTGCAGAAAGGATAGGGAAAAAAAGGTCTGTGACGCACTGGTTGTTAGAATCGAATGAAATACCGTGCAAAGGACAACAAATACAAACAGTAAGGAAGAAAAGAGAAGAAACATCGAAAAATAAAATAAATGAGATAGTAATAAAATAATCAAAGAAATTCAGCAAAAAGAAGAAAAATGTAATGAGGAAGGCATTGTTGTGATTTCAAATAGCTTCCTCATAATGGCAATGCCCTAGTGCAGTATAATCGCCTCCAGATCACTAAAGAAATGGCCAGGAAGGCACACGCACTTGTCAGCCATTCCCTCTGCAGACATACGCCTGCGTAGCCGCACTCTCTCCCCTTCCTGTGCTCTTAAAATGGAGGTGCTCTGTAACACCATCTTACTCTGGCCGGTCCACCAGCCGCAACGTCAGTAAAGCTATATACATTGTCTTGTTAATCGTGTGAATCTCTTTTTGCATATATATATATATATATATGTGTGTGTGTGTGTGTGTATGTGTGTGTGTGTGTGTGTGTGTGTGTGTGTGTGTGTGTGTGTGTGTGTGTGTGTGTGTGTGTGTGGTGTGTGTGTGTGTGTGTGTGTGTGTGTGCGAAGACAACTTGTCACTGTTGTACGGAAAGTCGTTGCAAGAAACGGTGTGAGGAACGCCACCATCGTTCCTTTAAGTGTTGGTGGAACTGTAACGGTAACGCGTTACGTTTAAAAGTAACGGCAAATGGAGCGACGTTCGTCCTGTAAACGTTCTACAGGCGTTCCACATGCAGGGCGGACAGGCCTGGCTGCAACCGCCGAGGCCGAGCCTCGAGTCCCCGCTTCCCTGTTAGCAGTCTCTCTCACTCAGAAGAACACCGCAACCAAAGCACCAATCCTTTACTCTCCCTCTTCGAGGCTTCGACGAGGGCGAACCTTCTCTTTCGCCAATGCAGGAACGTGGCCGCACCCTGTGGCTGAAGAAAAAGTTTCCGGCTGTCAACCAGCTTTGTACGCGAACGCAGGCCGAACAACAGCCACCCGCAAAATTCCTTTCGTCCCTTCAGATCCCGCCGCTAAGGCTCCCTTCGAACTAAGAGACTGTCAATGCGCGCTTTACTATAGTATCTCAACGCATAGGTTCTGAGAATGCTGTTACGGCTCTCATGTGTGGGCCTCGGCGTCAGTGGCATTTTTTTACGCGGGAGACCGCTCGGCAAAGCAACCGAACAGCGGCAGATGTTACGCTACGGAGGCAAGTTACACTCTGCTGTGAAGTCAAGACAGTGTGACGCGGCTAATGGGCAGGCAGGATCTCGATCGACCTAGCTGTGCGCGGGCTAGCAACACTTAGCAGCCGGAAAGGCAAACCACGAGCGTTTGGAGAACAAAACAGCTTTATAGCAAAGGGTTATAGCGGGTGAATACAGGGCCAGCCACCAGGACCGAATCGGCTGGTGCCTGTGAACAAAAGGGAGGCACGGTCTTAAATAGCGTTTTTGTCTCTTGTACAACGTCCAGTTGAAGATCGCCGGGAAGGTATCGGTAGCTGTGTTCTCACGTGCTCTCCCGGTCTCCCTGGATGGGAGATTGCAGAAGTCTCCGAAAGTCGTGGAGCAAGCGACCGATCCCACGCGGCATTTTCTGCTCAACACGCTGCCGGTCTCCGCTGATGAGGCAACAACGTCCGCCGAAAACGGGAAAACTTGACCCTCCAGCTGTGACGAAGGGGGTCGACGAAAGAGCCGTAGTTATGGCGTAACAACTCCCAGGCACCCGCAGGGGCGTAGGGAACAGCGCGGGGCGCGACCGACGACGTGGCGAGGAATAGCTGTCTTTCGCCTTGTCTGTGCCAGTCTGAACAGCAAGCAAGGGTCGTTCTGAAGGCTGCACACACTATAGATCTTTCACTTGACATTCGAAAATCACGGAGAACCATCTTTGCTCCTGTGGCATGTAGATTTTGTTGCAATGAGTGCCGATGTGGAATTTTAGATTGCTTCCTGGCCATGGCTTCCCCCGATGTTGAAACCGACTGAATACCAGGTAAATTGAAACATCGCACGCCTATGTTTAGTCCAATGTTTGACTTGTGCTCTATCAAACAATACGATTGGAGTGTTGGAAATGTCCGCGGCAAACTTGAAGGAGCACGTGGAGGTAAGGTTTATTTATTGTTCTTTGTTATTCGAGTAAGGAAAAGGGAGCTTTGTATTCTAAGTGTAAATAAGTCCATTTGTTGCTTTGTCGTTCACATTAGATATTGCTTTTACGTGGGTCTTGTTCTCATAAGAACAAGACCCACGCTCAGTAGCACGCGCGGACTTTCTTGCTACTTCGGCTCTGCTGTTGTTGTGCTGCCAACCTTTCATGTGTGACATACGTTATTTCACCTTGCACACGTCATTTTTTTTCTTGGTGTCCGATGTAATAATGCATTTGAGTCATTTTATTTATTTATTTATTTATTTAAGATACACCAAGGTCATTTTGCCATCCACGAAGGTGGGGCTGCTGTACAAATTCAACCGACAATTAAAGCGTATTCGTTATACACCTTAAAAAAAGTAAAATAGTACCACGTCATGTAATTCGTGGGCAAACTCATCAGATGGCCATACAGTTCGAAATCTTTCTACCGATACACATTGAGTGCCACCATAAATAACAAAAGAACAGTATCACAAATTCTTCAAAATTGCGGGAACTAAGCAGAAGCAATATATCTAGAACTGTCAACTAGACTATTAAAGTACTAAAGACGCTACTAATCTTGAGAGAAAAAATTTGGGACCGGAAATGATGACGACACATCGGGAAATCTTGTTCCAGTATTTATAGGCGTTGGTCAATCACAAATTCATATATATGCGAATGCAAATCCAAAGACCTATTTAAGCTTTTAGTGTTAATGCATGGTATATTCTGACTGTAGTGTAGTGTACCGCGCATGTAGTGTACCGCGCAGTTGGAAAAATGCTAATATAATCCTTATCCACAAGAAAGGTGACATAAAGGAGTTAAAGAATTACAGACCAATTAGCCCTACTCCCAGTAATATACAAGCTATTTACAAAAGTAATTTCTACGAGGATAAGAGAAACCCTCGACTTTAACCAACCGAGAGAACAAGCTGGTTTTAGGCAAGGTTACTCGACAATGGACCACAGCCACGCTATCAACCTAGTAATTGAGAAGTACGCCGAATATAACAAACCTCCTTATGTGGCGTTTACCGACTACGAGAAAGCATTTGACTCCATAGAAATACAAGCAGTTCTAGAAGCTCTACGACGACAAGGGGTACCTGGCGTATACGTGAAATTCATAAACAACATATACAAAGATTGCACAGCCACACTACTCCTACATGAGAAAAGCAGAGAAATCCCGATCGAGAGAGGTGTGAGACAGGGAGATACGATATCCCCGATGCTATTCACTGCATGTTTAGAGGAAATCTTTAAACTTCTAGACTGGGAAGACAAGGGAATTCGAATAGATGGAGAATATCTCGGCAATTTAAGATCTGCAGACGACATTGTACTCTTTAGCAATGATGGAGACGAACTACAAAACATGATTGATGACCTAAACAAGGAAAGTATTAAAATTGGGTTAAAATGAATAGGCAAAAGACCAAAGTTATGCTCAATAGCCTAGCTAAGGAACAGGAATTTAAAATCGACAATGAATCCTTACAATGTGTAAACGAATATGTATACCTGGGACAGTTAATAACAGGAACTCCTAACCATGAAAAAGAAATTCTCCGTAGAATAAGGATGGGCTGGAGCGCATTCGGAAGGAATTACGAAATCATGACTGGAAACTTACCGCTCTCACTAAAGCGAAAAGTATTCAATCACTGCATTCTCCCAGTACTAACGTACGGTGCAGAAACGTGGAGGATAACGAAAAAGACTAGAGACAAAACTAAGGAGCGCGCAACGTGCAATGGAAAGAAAAATAATAGGGGTAACGCTAAGAGATAAAAAACGAGCGGAATGGATCAGAGAACAGACAGGAGTAGCCGATATTATTATATCAGTTAAAATAAAGAAGTGGACCTGGGCAGGACATGTCATGAGGAGAAAAGATGACAGATGGACAGTGAGATCGACGGAATGGATACCAAGAGAGGGAAAACGCAACAGAGGCAGGCAAAAGGTTAGATGGAGCGATGAAATTAAAAAGTTTGCGGGCATAAAGTGGAACCAACTCGTTCAGGATAGGGTGGAGTGGAAATCGATGGGAGAGGCCTTCGTCCTGCAGTGGACCTAAACAGGCTGATGATGATGATGATGATGATGATGATGATGATGATGATGATATTCTGACTGCTCATTGGAAGACCCGTTATGTGTCGCAATTGTAATAGACCAAAATCGCAATGGACATGTCGGGAGTACGTTCAGTAGTCCCCAAAAATATGTCTAGAAGCGTTTGTTTTCATATTTTTTCTCTCCAGATAAGTGCTTCCGGCGAGGTTCAAATTCGCGAGAATTATGCAGCTCGTTGTGATTTTTAAAGTATTTAAATGGCAACTTCAGCCACTTTTCAGTGTCCGCTGGTGTCAATGAACTTTTCAAGGTATCTTCTCCTCAGTACTGCAATAATATATTCCTAGCCAGGCGGTCGAGAGTCATCCTGAAAATAACTTTCAAAAAAATGTTTCACGGATTCCCACGGAGCGCACCCTGCATTTTTGATGTCATTACCTTCAACGCTACCTATCCGAGTATGGCGGGTGATTAAAAGGAAATGGTGGTAATTTAGCGCTCAAATCGTCGCTGTCAAGTTCAGAAGAGCTGGCATAACTCAATACATCGCCGGATGACATCGCCACTTTTATTTTTGTAGCACCAGCTTCATGTTTCCGATGGCGGGGAGGCTGCAAAGTCACCGCATACGCTGCTCGAAGCGTCTATCCGTTTCGGTTTCGGTTTGAACGCATTCTTCATTTCGCTATTTAATATTATTGGTGAGTCTCTCTGAGCAAACTGAACCACTGTGCCTGCTACAGGAGTATCAGTACCGCTGGAAAACAGCGATATCGTAACAGGGTGTAAGAACCGCCAGAGTTCCCCTTTAAGCCACTTAATTTCGCCTCACAATTATCCCGCATCATTATTCACAATTATCCGACACTATTTTCAATATAAAAAAAAATTAAATGTAACGTAAATTGAACGACACGTTCCAATTTACGAAGTGCAACGGGAACGCGTTCCTCTCGGCAAATATGCTTAGAGCATAGACTCAGCGTTGACTCAACACTCACTGGAATTACGCCAAGAGTAGTGCGCGGAAGGCGCAGCTTATTTAGCATTGAAGATACACTCCGCCACAACTTGTCGCTATCTAACACTTGACCTTGAAACAAGAGCCACTTCCGTCATAGAAACTTGCGGTGTGGCTACACGTAACGTGCACGCAACTTAATTTGTTTTTTCCTGTATAGGCAAAGGAAGCCGCAGTCAATGTATGGCTCATTCTCAATTTATATTGTGCTGCCTACTTACTTGCGCAATGTCACGCATTTTCTATTTCTATCTTAACTCTTCTTTTCCTTTCGTTCCTGCCGTTTACTACTCAGTGACAAGAATGTGAGTGTAGAATGTACGACGCCGCGTCTCCACAATCTATATTCTACGTCCCCACGCCCATACTGATCGCAGTTCGATTTAATGAAGTAATGGGCAGTGGGATACCCACAATATTAATCAACGTGCCTCTCAGTGCTTGTTTTGACGCTGTCCTTCGAAGGGGTTTTTCCGTCAGCGATTGCTGCCTGCTTGCAACTGTAGAGGTGACAAACACTCGACCACCAGCACAGCTTGCCCCGTCTGCGACGTAATGCTACGTTCTTGGAGCGAAATTAACCACCACATAATGCGTGAGAATCGCTCATTGTCAGCCTACCGTCCGACCACTATTGATAAGGCTGTTTCGCGGTCACATACGCTCTACAGACTGCAAGGTCACGCCCGAAATTTCAGATATACGAATAGTAATTATAATCTCAGAAAAGAGACATGACAGCTTCGAATTCTCCCTTGTTTGTTCTAATGCAATACTAAGATGTGTATGGAAATTGTTGACCATGGTTGTGCGCAGGCAGACGCATATATAATGCAACAACGCCACAATATTGGGCTCCTAGCTTATTGGTTTCCCACAAGGTCGATCACTTAGTGGGTTACGGGAACACTAAAGGATGGTGGTGAAAGTCATAGTCGTGAGCATGACTCACGCAAAATGACACTGATTCATCAAAAAAGATTTAAACTCGTAAACCGCTGGGATGGGTTTGGACCCATTTCATTACATAGAACGGCTTTCGGGACGGAACACCTGTGTCCCAGGCTCGGCTACGAGTGTTCTTGCTTGGCTTTCGCCTTTGCGTTGCCTAAGCTATAGGTAAGGACTCCTAGACCCTTTTTTTTTTACCGTACAGTTATTTGTATGCGATTTCTGAGACATTTATTTTAACCATGGCACAATGCTTGAACGAAAATTCGAGACAACATTCTTCACTGCATGTGTGGGCATGAAAGGTGGACGCATACGTAAGGCACAGTGAGCGCATCCAAGGGACACAACGACATATATATACAGAGACAAAATATGTCACTTCACGAGAAGAGACAGACGCCATGGTAAAAGAAATGGGCTGTGCAATCCTTTAAATGAGGAGCATTTCTTGGCGAATAACAATTTTGGCCGTATGTATGTATCCATCTAGCCGCCTACGTCTCGGTGCTCACCTGATCGTTTTGTTCGCCTGCTATACACCGATATTTGTATAGTAGAGAATAAATGTATGACTAACATCACTGATTATCTTTACATCACTAGCATGATATACTCATTATGCTCGCCACGAATAACGACACTGTGATCACGGGTGCTTTTTACCCATAGCATTCGGCCCGTGGTGTTCTGGTATGCGCCACAGGTGTTTCATTGTTATACAGCCTAACTCAATGAAGGACCAAATAAACCGACATTGAATATGCTTGAAAGCACCAGACATGCCGTTTACCGTAGCTTGCGATTGAAATGCAGGCATAACAAATACAGACACACACACAACCCACCAAGCTATGGAACCAAGGAGGGGAGGGGGGAGTGTATCGAAATTGCACGAGCAGTTGTTATGATGATGTTAAAGCTTATGATGTCCACATGAGCGTATCGTAGCATTCATTTCTCTTCGGCTGGTATGTGAAGTGCATTGACATGAGTGTTAAGGTTACGTCGTGCCATGAGCTACCATCCAGTCGCCACGGTGCGGTCAACGTTCCTGGTAAGCCCGCGTTAAGCATACTCTCGAGTGGGCGCTCATGCGCTTCACACAAGACTTTGACTTTACTCGTAACACATGGCTAAATTTCAAACCATTCTTCATAAGTGATATCCTTCCTGTGTGCGTCGCATAACACCAATTCCCAAGATGTGTGGGGTCTGCAGTAATTCTTATTTATTATCGAGCCACACTCCACTACCTTTATTGATTCGGCAGAGCTTTTATACGTACGTACCGATCAAATATTGCACGACATCTAGAAACAACAACCGCAAAAATAAAATAAAATAAGATCTTGCTCCTAACGCCTTCAGCTGTGCGTTTCAGTGCTCCCTTCGAGCCCATTGTTCAAGCCACCACCGGACAATATGTTGTTGTCTTCGAACATTAACGATGTTTATTCGGCAGTTTTCGCTATACTGGACGCCGTGAAAAACATTTTGGTCGCAGGCATTGCGGTGAGCTGCGCTGAATCCTATATATTTACGCGGTAGACCCTGTTTTGAACGCTGACCAGCATTAATTATTTAACGTTATTTTGCAAAGTCTAAGTCAGGTTTTCTTTAATCTGGGGTAGGCGCCGTAATAAAGAAAAATAGAGCAGCGGAGTCCATAAAGAGAGAGAGAGAGAGAGAGCTGACCTGGGAAGATCTCATTCGGCCCGAAAGACGCGGTTTTGATCCCGCGAAAGACACGGTTTTCACGCCCGTCACTGTTGTGGCACCTGTTCTTAGTCGTTGGCCGGGTGGCACATCGGCGCTTTTATATGAGGTGGAATTTACACGGAGCGCAAACAAGAGATTGTATAATGTTCTCTTTAAGCATGTGGTTATGAGAGACCAACAGCTGTGTCCACATGTTATGAAATTAAAAATTTCGTATCATGACGCTTTCCTTAAGTGGGTGTATCACTACATCGGTTTGGATTGTGGCGTGTGTGTGTGCATGTGTGTGCATGTGCGTGCGTGTGTGTGTGTATGTGCACGCGCGCGTGCGTGCGTGCGTGTGTGTGTGTGTGTGTGTGTGTGTGTGTGTGTGTGTGTGTGTAGATTTATCCTGACTACACGTGGTGTGCTTTTGCCTGCGCGTAAAATATACAAGTGCGCGAGCGCTTTGGCGTGTATGCCCTAATGGAAACGTGGCCGCCACAGTCTCCACGCCACGACCTAGAGCTTACAACGCAATGTACTGCCACTATGCTGCCGCGCTTGGCGCTTCATGGTATTGTTGGAAAAATTAGAAGTTAACCAAGCTAGGACCAATAGAGGCACTAACCGTTACAATTAAATGTCTTCTAGCGTTGCCAAAAATTCATTGTAGGATACTTGGTAGTAATATATCACGTGCGCTATTCAGTATCGCTCTAAAATCAAGGCACAGTTGGGAACACGAATCATTTACAACGCTGTTAGTTTAACCAAAACATTAATTTTTTCGTAATTGGAATGATGCGGTCACAGATTTACATACCATCACGAGCATATATCGAATATTCTTGCGAAGAAGCCTGCTCGGACTTCATCGGGAAACTGGCCCAAGTTCCCACACTGAGAAATAGCGTTAGTGTCATTTTTGGAAGGTCGGCGATAACAGTTGTGTCATTGTGAGCCAGTGTTGCACGTGTTCGTTCCGGTTCACTTGTACATTAACCTCCCCTTCGAAAATAAACTATTTGCGAGTCCTGTCTGTTTGTCCTGTCCCTTCGTCCATCGTTTCTTTTGCGCGGCTTCAACAGCAAGTAACCTAGGTGCTTTGGCCAGCGTGAAACTTTCGTGCACATGGCGTTTTATTATAATTGGCAGCTCAACATGTGATGTATTCGAAAACTATGCAAGAACCATGGCGCCGCTAATATAGGGGCACTTCAAACGAAAAAATAAATAAATCTTAATCACATACAGCAAGGTTTAAATATTTAGGCACTCGTCATTTGGAGCTATAGATCTGCTCATATGCATGGGAAAACGGCAGATGTGGTGAGCTGGGGGTTTTCCATGTTGCTTAAGAAAACCCGATGTCACTTCCAGTCAGCATTCCGTTGCCTTATTCAAGAAAATGGGCCTGTTAAACAGCGGCCGACGAAGAAGGTGATCGCACATGTAGCCATGACACAAAGTTCTTTACATTTGACAAGTGCATATTACTGACAAAGAGCATGCGCGTACGCTTTATGTTTGCCTCTAGAAGCAAGCGTGATTTTTGTTTAATTCATTGATTACAAGTTCAGAGCCATGTGTATGCACGTCCCCAAACCCCAACTTTTCATTTTGTCTTGTGGCAGCCGCGATGTTAATAAAGAAAAAAAAACATTTTGTTGATTTGGCGTTTCACTATATGCAGTAGTACACAGAGAACACCTAGTCAGCTTCTGAGCCTGCTCTCACGATTTTGGGCTCACTTCATCCGTTATAAATAACAATGTTACTATTAGGTGCATGCACATTGGCGTAACAAAGCATGGTACAGCTATTTTTAGCAACCATATACGTTTAAACTGAAGTAAATTGCAGGTATGAAACTTGTACAGGCAGTCAAGGCTCAGACGTTTCAGAATTATACGTTTGTTTGTTTGTTTGTTTGTTTGTTTGTTTGTTTGTTTGTTTGTTTGTTTGTTTCTTGGCAGGCATGCAGGTGGTATACCTGCATGCCTGCCAAGAATGCCTGCATGCATGCCTGCCACATGCAGGCATGTGGTGGTATACTGCAGCAGCAGGCTCGCAATCTGCAGAAAGCGTCTGCAGCAAGAAGCCGTATATTTTCCTGTCGCGGCATCAAGCTCGCGCCTAGCATTTTTTTTTCCCACTGATTAGTTTGTGTTTCACATCCCAAAAGGCGCTTCATCACTGTTGGACAACTTTGACCGGTCCATTTAGGAAAGATGGCCAGGTAATACGGCTAACGCGAATAGAGCAGTTAAGCGTATTTTGGCGGAGGTCACAGAACTAGCGACCACGGCAGTTATACTCCGACGTTCTTTATCCTTGCAGAATTCATCATCATCATCATCAGCAGCAGCAGCAGCAGCAGCAGCAGCAGCAGCAGCAGCAGCAGCCTGTCTACGCCCACTGCAGGGCAAAGGCCTCTCCCATGGATCTCCAATTATCCCTGTCCTGTGCTAACTGGGCCCACTTTATCCCCGCAAACATCCTGATCTCATCTGCCCACCTAACTTTCTGCCGCTCCCTGCTACGCTTGCCTTCTCTAGGAATCCACTCTGTTACCCTTGCAGAATTAGTTTAGAGAAAATAAAAGTAAAAGTGAAAAATTTTTCCGCTTTGCCAAACAGCTCACGCTTGTTCAGCTCGAATGAAATTTATAAATTGCTTTTGTGAGCGTCCTAAAATGAATAAACTGCAAAATATTTAACGAATAAAGAGAGAGACAGAAATAAACTTTATTGGAGTAAGCTGGCTGTTGGTGACCTCAGGTGGCGGCTCGAAGTCCTTGGACTCTGGTGGCATCTTTGGCCTGCCGCACGGCCCAGGGTTTTCCTCCAGCTCTGAACTGTTCAAGGCCACGTCCCAGCGGCAGCGACGCCGGTGAAGATACCCAGCGGCCCCTGCAGCCGGTGCGATGGTAGAAAGGAGCGACCTAGTTACTTCTTGTGTCACGGATCCGAATTTTGCACATTATCTAACTAGTACTTGCGTTGCGGCCTGTAAAGTGTTCTCTGCGAATTATGAAAGAACGGGCTCGACGCATGGATCACAAGTCGTTATCTGCCTTCACATAGTATTTTGAATGTTGTTCTACGCGTTTAAAATGTAATCTGGCGCTCATATTCGCGTGTGCGACTATCGGGCCCCTCAGTGCGCATCGCCCTTCGTACTTCGAACAACTACGATTGTCTTGTTACACAACGTTTTCGAGCGCCTATTTAAAACATGAGTATTCCTCACAACAAATATTAGCGGATTTATTCTTATCGGAGCGAATCGTAAAGCGTCTCAGACTCCTGGGATCAGTCGTTGAGGAAGAATCGATTGTACATTTAACACAGTCATGACGCGAAAAATTGAATGCTCCAACTCCGGGGATGCGTCCTTTTCGAAGCATTGATTACACACAAATTTCTACATGGTGCAAAAAATTAATAACGCAACTTCCGGGGATTAATCGTTTAGGAAAGATTGATGGCACACAAACATCAACATGTTGCAAGGAGTTACGGTGTCCGACGGACCTATGCGGGCTCAGAGCGACACATTCTTAAGGCGGCACTGCGTTTACAGCAAGGCTCCAGCTCAAAGCTATGACATTTCCTCGGCCCGGGACGAAGTTACGTCTGTGTGCTACGCAACCCAAACTGACTACTGCTGCCCTTTAAATGACGCTCAAGGCAACTTGATGATCTACTCCTTTGTGCGTAAGGTATAACTCTATGCATTAGCTGTGGGAGTATAGTAACGCGATAGCGTTAGTATCTCGTGCCGCACAAAATACAGCATTGGCGTCGGTGTCGGCGTCCACGACGTAAATAGTAATCACTTCGAACAAGCGCCTTAGCAGCTCGGAGCATCCGACCAAGCAACCCCTCCACCATGAGACAGGCACTTTAGTGAACGAAATTGAATTTATCAAAGTGAAGCATTTCACTAGTGGTACGCGGCGTCCTTTGTATTTCCGCAGAAGATTCAGTATTGAATTGACTCAGTCGGCGATGTCCAGTATTGACTTCGGTGTAAGATGCTGCATTAGAGCGCAGTTTATCTAAAGCAATTGCAGTAATAAAGAGAATCGCGCAATGTGAATTTTGAATTAATACACACATATGATATTTTTCATGCTTCCTCTACATACGCTACGTCCGATTCCTATGAAGTGTGGTGCTAAGGTAGTTTCATTCATTCTGTTACCATGCTATGCGTAAGATCTGTAAGTTTCGCCGCGTTCGTTTTTAAGCAACAAGCACTGCTACTTCTACAAGTGATGCGTGTATTCTAGCGTCTTAAGAGGTTCATATTGTCATATGACGCATTCGCGGTGCCCACCTGTTTTGTAGCACAAGGCTACAAGGAAATCCATACGGATTTCTCAGAAATGAAAGCTTCCTAGTTGCCGAAAAATACGTCCTGGTCCAGGGTTCGAACCCGGGACCAACTCCTGTCCGGGGCGCTCGCTCTGCGAATTGAGCTAACCAGGAGGCCAGCGATTGACAGTGCGAGGGCGAATCCATCGACAACTCGAAGCACATGGACGTGAATATATAGCAAATGAGTTCTGCGGAACGTTTTATAAAACGTTACTCCACCTTGCGGGTTTCCGCAGAACTCATTTGCTATATATTCACGTCCATGTGCTTCGAGTTGTCGATGGATTCGCCCTTGCACTGTCAATAGCTGGCCTCCTGGTTAGCTCAATTGGCAGAGCGAGGGCTCCGGACAGGCGTTGGTCCCGGGTTCGAACCCTGGACCAGGACGGATTATTCGGCAACTAGGAAGCTTTCATTTCTGAGAAATCTGTATGAATTTCCTTGTAGGCTTGTGCTACAAAACGGGTGGATGCCAATTTTCCCTTTCATTCGCACGTAGCACGATTTCAGAGATAGCGTCACGACATCCTTTCATCGATGGCAAAGACGCGGCAATCTTCGGCAAAGAAGGGCAAAACATTATTGACTGTTGTTACATGTGCTCAGCCGTAATCGCCTTCCTTTTCTCTTTTTTTTTTGTGAGTTGTACTACAGTTGAGCGAGCGCAGTTTTGACCACTTTCACTGCATCACAGTTTTTTGCACATGTTGTGTACACGCTTCCTTTGGCACACCCCGCGCGGTGGCCCACTGGCGATATCTGAATATTCAATTCTGGGATTGTGCGTACTGAAAACCACGCACGTGCACATACAACTATGAGGCACGCCGCTGTTGGAAACTTCGCATTAATTGCGACCACCTGGGGATTTTCAGTGCGCACCTAAATATTAGTGCACGAGATGGCTTCGACTTTCGGCCCCGTCAGAATACAGCCGCAGTGGCCTCGAACTGAACCGCTGCCCCTGAGCTTAGCCGTGCCCCACCTTCGTCGCTAAGGCACCATTGTAAGCATAATAGCTCTAAGCGCATTGCGTTGAAAACGACGTCGCAGATTATGTGGCTATACGTGGCAGCCGCGTCCTTAGGGCGCTTTCGGTGCACACATACAAAAAAAAAGAAATATCTAATCCAGAACCCTTTCTCAGAGCCGTAGCAGGACGTGGCTTTTGGTGGGCGTTACACGGCGGCGTGATTGCTGCTCCTCTCCCTCTTTCATGCTATCTCAACCCTTTGTCCCTTACCCCAGCGCGGGGTAGAAAACCGGATGCACGTTCGGTTAACCTCCCTGCTTTTGTTCTCCTCTCTCGCTCTCTCTCCCTCGACACGCAGGCGGTAAGAAAAATGAACGGCAACCTTCGCCCCAACGATGTTTCAGTAATTTGTATTCTTTAATAAAGCTGTTACTCGACAATGGACCACAGCCACGCTATCAATCTAGTAATTGAGAAGTACGCGGAACATAACAAACCTCTTTATATGGCGTTTTCGACTACGAGAAAGCATTTGACTCCATAGAAATACAAGCAGTTCTAGAAGCTCTCCGTCGACAAGGAGTACCTGGCGTGTGCGTGAAAACCATAAACAACATATAAAAAGATTGCACAGCCACACTACTCCTACACGAGAGAAGCAGAGAAATCTCGATCGGGAGAGGTGTGTGACAGGGAGATACGATATCCCCGATGCTATTCACTGCATGTTTAGAGGAAATCTTTAAACGTCTAGACTGGGAAGAAAAGGGCATTCGAATAGACGGAGAATATCTAAACAATTTAAGATTTGCAGACGACATTGTGCTCTTTAGCAATGATGGAGACGAACTAGAAAACATGATTGATGACCTAAACAGGGAAAGTATTAAAATTGGATTAAAAATTAATAGGCAAAGGCCAAAGTTCTGCTCAATAGCCTAGCTAAGGAACATGACTTTAAAATCAACAATGAACCCTTACGATGTGTAAACGAATACGTATACCTGGGACAGTTAATAACAGGAACTCCTACCCATGAAAAAGAAATTCTCCGTGGAATAAGTATGGGCTGTAGCGCATTCGGAAGGCATTACGAAATCATGACTGGAAACTTACCGCTCTCACTGAAGCGAAAAGTATTCAATCACTGCATTCCCCCAGTACTAACGTATGGTGCAGAAACGTGGAGGATAACGAAATAACAAGAGATGAAACTAAGGAGCACGCAACGTGCAATGGAAAGCAAAATGATTGGGGTAACGCTAAGAGATAAAAAACGAGCGGAATGGATCAGACAACAGAGGGGAGTAGCCGATATTATTATATCAATTAAAAGAAAGAAGTGGACTTGGGCAGGACACGTCATGAGAAGGAAAGTTAACAGATGGACAGTAAGAGCGACGGAATGGATACCACGAGAGGGAAAACGCAACAGAGGTAGGCAAAAGGTTAGATGGAGCGATGAAATTAAAAAGTTGGCGGGCATAAAGTGGAACCAACTCGTTCAGGATAGGGTGGATTGGAAATCGTTGGGAGAGGCCTTCGTCCTGCAGTGGACCTAAAAAGGCTGATATGATGATGATGATGATTAAAGCTGTAGTTATTTAATAAAGCTATAGTGTACGAGTTATTTGTTTCGTGCGCTGTAACATCTGCAGAAGATGAGTGCGCCCACGACTCCCAGGACTTGATTCGTAGAGGACATTTATTCTCACAGCAAATACTCGCACGAAAAAGAAAGCAAATATGCCAGGCGTACGTGAGTAATCACTAAAACAAAGAAATAAGAGCCACTTCTTAAGAACTGATCCCCCCCCTCCCCCGCCCTCGGTATTTTCGCTTTTACATTTTTATGTAATGTTGCTGTATGTGAAGGCCGTGCATAAACGATATACAAAAACGCTGATAAGAGAAGGAGAGTTTAACCGCATAATAACCCGTCGTGGTAGCTTAGCGGCCAGGTGTTGGCTTGCGAAGGTCAAGGTCGCGTTAATCGCATTCTATCCTGCCCCTATCGGCCACACTTCGATGGAGGCGAGATGCAAAAAAAGCACACGTGTACCTATATGTAAGTGCGTGTCAGAGATCCCCGGGTGGTCAAAATTACTCCGGAGCCCTCCACTACGGGATGCGCCTTATAATCGTACCTGGTTTTGGACGTAAAACCCCATCAATTAATAATAATTATAGCGGTATATTATAGCCTAATTCCGGCGCCTCATTAAGCGTTATTCAACCACGTGCTTCTTCAACGTACTGCTCCGCCAAGACACACACCGACAGCCTTTTCGCGCATACCTTTTGTGTTAGAGTTACGTGCGGGGTTTTCCCGGAGGATCATTACGTTCCGTAATAACCACGTTTAAATAATACAAACTCATCCGTCGATTCGGCTAAATCTTGCTCCAAGTCTGAATGCATCCACGCGCTGCTGTCAAGGAAAGTGAAATTTCTATTTTCTCGTGTTGCTTTTAAACTTATGAACAGACCACGTTCGCCCAACACATCACTAGACCAAAAAAAAAGAAAAACGTATCTTAAGAAAAGCGTGGGACGCTCTGCAGTGCTTGCCCTATCAATGCGGACGCCGCTCGCGAATTTCCGAGTACGCCCCTTTTGCAGCTTTCAGACCCAGCAGGTCAGCAATGAAAAGAAGCGCATAAAAATCACCGCACAGAAAGGAACGTACGCCCCGGAAACTTAAGGTGTAGCCGCGTCTCATAAAAGCTTTACAACATGTATAGCGACCATGATAGACACGCGTGGGATTTGTATGGTGCCCAGAGCTCAAGGCCTAGGGTGGACGAGAAAATTATGAGAAGGGTTGGCACCGAGGTCATCCTCTTGGCAACGTTATAGCTTCACGAAACCGACAGAAAGTTCAAAGGGACGCACGTGCGTCATCAAAGGATGTGAAGTGCGGGATGCCGAGAGAAGCATCCGTCTCTGAACGACAAATTTCTTGGTGCAATCTATCCTGAAACACAAGACGAAGAAGCAAAGATAAAGGGACAGTCTATACAGTGCTTCATCGATTTCCTGTTCTTTATCGCAATAGAAAGAGCACGATTCGAAGTGTGCAGCCTTGCAGTGGTTCGGTTGGGAAGTCAGCAAAAACATTTACAACGAATTTTTTCAGTCCTCGTGGTCACCCTTTCTGTGTGTGTAGAGACGCCGGTAACACTGGTCGCAGGATTTTTTGCAACGTTAATTTTAAAATGAAAGCTACTTGCCATCGTGAAGGTACGCTGCCAGATGCGTGTCAAATACGATTGTAAGTAATAATTTTTTTTTCTTTTAAACAGCACGATTGAACCTGCATGGGTATCTCACGGTATTTCGTTACACTTCGAGATTGACGCTCATCGCCCAGCACGGCGCCACCTGTCATTATTTCATGACTTTCGGAGCCAACTTAAAAACATTCTCTGTTAGTTTTTATGGGGTGCAAGCATGCTCATTTCCGTCAAGGTAAGGAACGATCTTATCATTTTTACCGCAACCGAAAAAATTTTTCCGTATGGTAGACAGTCCCTTTAATAAAGGAGCCCGTTGCATTCAGTGTTGCGCACTTACACTACAAATAGAGTGAGTGGTTCAAAATTTCACAGCGCGATGCGACACACGGATAGACGCACGTATGCGTGCAATGGTGCCTATCGGTCAGTGTGCGGGCTGAAATGTGCTGTAATGCCGAGTCATTTTTGCGTGTCCCATACCGAATCTGATCAATTAAAAGATTTATTCGTGGTAGTTTGGTCGCGTCACAGGTATTTAGTGTACAGGAGGAGGTCCTGCTGTCAAAGCCAGTGTCAGGACGCCCTGGGCAAGAACAGTGATGCTGGATTCGCAATAAATAATCCAGAGCCCCACACGATGCAGTAAGTAGCGACAATGATTTGTGGGGTTTTACGTCCCAACACAACGATACAATTATGAGAGACGCCGTAGTGAATGGCTCCCGAAATATCGATCACCTGTAGTTCTTAAACGTGCATTCCGATCGCACAGTTGTTCTTTATGTTGCTGTTTTCTTTGTTCCCTTCGTTGCGATTCATTAGATAAGTTGATCGGGGTTCTGGACGTCCGTTAGCGTCGGGTAGCGATCTCTAATAATGGAGCAGCTGTGGAGACTGCAAGTGAAATAACCGCGACCGACAGTGCATGAAAATTAGCCGTTTCGTCTCAACTAGGTTTATCGGCGCTGCGTGTCCGTCCATAATTATAGTCATCGATACGACGTCACTGAAGTCACGCATCGTTCCCTGCGGGCCAAAATGGGAAAATAACGCGCACTAGCATTAACCAGTCACCGTCACGTGTACTGGAGTACCGACGCGAAGGCGCGGGACGATGCAAGAAATGAAATAAGAAATTGCGCGGTGCTACATGCTACCTTGAACTGGGCAGCAGACAAAACATGCCTTAAGCAAGCGTCCCGTGGTACTTGCAAGGACGTGCGCATAGTGCCGAGAAGCCAGGCGCGCGCAACGGGCGGCCACGTGTGCGATGAGGGGATAAAAATAAGCGCAGAAAAGCAGCCGTTCAGTCAGTGGCCGCGTGGGCCTTTGAGTTCAAGCTAACCGGGAGCGAAGTATACGACGATTGACGATGGGGCCGCAATGTCGACGTTCTCGAAGGTCACTTAGAAACGGCTCGGGACGGGCGAGTCTTGACAGTCGTGACAGCAGCTATAGAACCACCGCAAATAGAAATGACAGCGAGCACAAAACGGCCCCATCGCTTCCAGACTGCCATCTCGTCGGCAAATTTCGCGCGTCACCGATGCAGCTATGAAGCCTCGCAACGCGGAGGGCTGGGTGACATCTCACCCCCCAGCGATGACCAAGGCCAGGGATAACTCCAAGCGCATACAGTTCATTCTGGTAAGCTTGCGTGTGCGGTCATCGTCCATCGGGTTTCTTCACGCTTGTTTTGGAAATAATGCAGCAAGTTATGATTGGAAATACATAAAGACTTCCTTAGCGTGGCGCTTGCCAGCAAACACATCGTCCTTGATAGAAATGTGTGCTTTAACGTGGGCAGTTTGGAGAGGACATCTTGGAGCTGCTACTGCAATGCTGCACTAATAGGTCTTGGCGAGCTTATGGCGTGATAAGTTAAGGTCGAAATTTGTTTCCTCCTTGGCCCGTTTCAAGAGAAAGGCTAAAGTTTTATATCAAGCAGAGAAACGTTTCTGAGGTTTGTAAGAGGCCTCACACAATGACACGCATACAATGCACACATTGACCGCTATTACCTTATTTTGGAACGTTCCGAAGGGCGTCGAAGATTCATGAATCTCGATGCCTCAAAAGTTATAGAACTTGTAGTAAAGAAATGCTTCCTTTCATTGCCGTAAACATACTATTTCATGGACCGCGTCAACCGCAACTGTGGCACTAACTGTCTGTAGGGGCTGGAAAATTTGCCACACGCGAATTAAAGTCGGTTTCTTACGAAATGCTTTGCCGCTGTAAAATCTAGCAATCGACTCAAGATTCAAGCAAGGCACTAACGTATAAATTGTGGAAGCGTTTGACAGTATAATTCAGGGGCTGAGTTTCAGATCTAAACAAATCAATTGAGCTCAACACCTGCCATATTTAACAACAGGCCCCTGACTACTTTTATATCAATATTTTCTTGTCAATACACGACGACCGTGGTACGTACCCAAAATTAGGGAAATTTTCTTATTTTTTCTTCCACCAACTTCACGTACACGTTCAACCTTAAAGTACTCAATATGCCCGTCATGACGTATGTAGGTGCGCTTAATGAAAGGAAACAAAAGGGAACGTCCCCTGGCGTTATCGCTTCACCACAGTTCACACAAATGAGAAAGCTCGTGCGGCAGATTGATAAGGAAGACCTGCTTGACTGGCAAGGAATTGGTGATTCTGCTAGACGTCGCGCCCCAGACAGCTCGTCGGCGTTGCACAAAACTCCGCCATTGGTTCCACTGTACTTTAATTGTGCCTTAATTTGTTTATGCACCCCCGTGACCTCAAGCTTTCGGGCACATCGACATTCTGCTAGTGAGTTCAATCTGCTTGCAAAAGTTTTCTTGAACAGCATGGCGACATGATTCTGTGAGCGGTGAGTGCGAGTATGAAATTGAAATGCCATTTTTTACGAGCTTTCGCAGCATCTTTGTAATTTAACGGGGCTTGATCGACTCTGCAGTGCACAGACAGAAGAACATGATGTGCAAGCTTTAACTGCTGTCACTTTTTGTGTGCGTGTGTGCTGTTGTATTGTTGCTCTGTGCGCTGCTAACGAAATAGGTAGCTCATATTTGGATCCTTCTGCATGCTGTTGCTGCACCGGTAGTCAGGCATTCCGGCCCTGCTTTCCACCGAACTTAGAGCTCTCTGATCACTTGTCTGTGTGTATATGTATGTATGTATGTATGTATGTATGTATGTATGTATGTATGTATGTATGTATGTATGTATGATTGTTAACACATCGCACATATTAGTGGCGCCGTCGTCTGTACATACGAAGGGTAGAGGGACCTCTCGGGCGCGTGTGTACGGTGCTTATTTCAGCCTTTGCAGGGGAGGTGACGAATAGTCTTCTTTAAAAAAATTGGAAAACGCTTGTGCTCCGCCTTTAAGAGTGGAAAAGAACATGGAGAACGCTTGTGCTCCGCCTTTAAGAGTGGAACGCGATAGCAACATCAACCCTGGTTCGGGTAATCTTCTCATAGAACATTCAGTAAACGAAGCACCTTCCTATCAGCGTCAGCATCAGCATCACCGTCATCCTTTCTCTGCCCACTGCAACACAAAGGCCTCTCCCATACATCTCCTAAGTGCGACGTCATCCCCGCAAACTTCTTGATCTCATCTGCCCACCTAACTTTCTGCCGCCCCCTGCCACGCTTGCCTTGTCTAGGGATCCGCTCTACTACGCTTAAAGTGGAACTTCGGCGGTTTTTCCACCATATTCTGATATTGCTGTTTTCTAATCGTACTGATAGCCCTGAAGCAGCCAGGGTCACCCAATTTGCTCAGAAACACACCAATAATTTTAGATAACCGAATGAACGATCTGTTCAAACCCAAACTGAAACTGGTAGACGCTTCATGCAGCATATGCGATGACGTCGCAACCTCCCCACCATCAGCAATATGGAGCTGGTGCCAGGAAAATGAATGTGGCCAAGTCATCCAACGATGTATTGAGCTCTTCTGAACCTGACAGCGACGATTTGAGCGCCGAAGTATCGCCGTTTTGCTTTAGACGGCCCGCATGCTCAGGTAGGTAATGTTGCAGGTAATAACGTCAAAAACACAGGGTAGGTAACGTGGGAATCCTCAAAAAAATTTTTAAAATTCATGTACAGGAAAACTAAATGACTCACAACGGCCTGGCTTGGTATAAATTATTGCAGGACCGAGGAGAACATATACCGCAAATTTCACTGAGATTAGTGGACACAGAAAAATCGCCCGCGTTGCCCTTTGAAGACCAGAGGTTATCTTGCCTTCTCATTATATGTCCTACAGTCGCGCATTTCTTCTTGATTTCTACTACAATTTCATTAACACGCGTTTGTTCCCTGAGCTCTCTTCTCGTCCTATAACGTTACGCCTACCATTTTCTTTTCCACTACTCGCTGCGTCGTCCTCAATTTAAGTTGAACCATTTTAGTGAGCCTCCAAGTTAGTGCCACGTACCGGTAAGATGCAAGATTTATGCATTTTCCTCTTGAAGGACAGTAATAAGCTGCCATTCATTACCTGCGACCTCCTTATAACACATTATATATCTCTCCACACGGCGCTGCCGAGGAAGCGAGCGCCATCTCGGTGATGTTTATGGAGGCAGACTAACCGGGCCAACACCTCCTCTTTATAAGTGGTGCTGCCCGGACGGGCTGCTGTTGATATGGTCGAACTGCAGGAAAAGGCGTCTTGAATTTCCTCGTAACAGAATTATCGTACATTCAAATAACAGTCCTAGCTATAATGTGTGTAGGTTGTAGTGAAGTCCTGGTTCTCAATTTTCCTGACAGATTTTTTTTTTTGAGAAATTCAACACTAAATTCTCTAACGCATCTGCGCCATGGCGGAGGGCCTTCGAGATGATTTATTCCGCCAAGGACGCCGGCGCGTACACCTCACGCCTACGTCAGATTTTCTGTGACGCGAGTCCCTTAATGCAATAGCGTTAAAACAAGCTATACGTGGTCGTGTCTATATGTGCTACATTTGGCGTCCCTGGTGATTCAGGGAGTGGGAGTGTCATGATGCCCCACAACTTTTTGTTGTGGCAAGTGAGCTAATTAAAAACTAATATAGAACAGTTTCCTGACATGCAATGTAGGCGTAAATAAATGTTATTTTAAAGATGTACGCAACACATGACTCCTAAAAACATAATAAAAACAGTGATTTGAGAGACAAATCATGAAAGGCCCGTTTTTTTTTCACAAATAGGTTGCATGTAGCTTGAAGAAAACATTCAGCTAAAGTATGTCCGTATGTGTCGATGCCATGGAGCCGCTGAGGCCAATAGTTTCGTCCCAACCCCAGTACCACATTTATAAATTGTTTTCTTTTTTATGCAAAAGCCTACGTTATCGCCGCATCATATTGGGGGAGAAACTGAGAAAAGGTGGCACACTTCAATTTTTACGAACCAAGGGCAAGGCTAGGTCGTTGAATTCAGCCCAGATTTCCCCAGTGCGACATACCTTATACTCTGATAGCGCTGTAGACAAGTAAAAGACTAGGATTTGCTTATTAGTTTGTTTACTAACTTGTTTACTGTGCTAAACACAGGCGCCTGTGTGAAAGATCCACAGCACGCACCACTTGAAGATTATTTCGCAAGATATCCGCACCAATACTGCTACTTTTTCGTTGCATTCCCAGCCAGGCAAACGGGTAACCGGTATAAATAATCACTCTAAAGCCTAAACTCAGTGCTCTACCACGCCGATAATAAAGTTGTTTAGCAGGACACTGATGTGTCGCCAATCTTACAATATATACTCTTACCTTTAAATAAGCATTTAGTTTACGCATCACGTACATATCCTATCGCGTTGACAAAAAACGACAAAAAAGCGTCTCTAAAAAAAGGTCACTTGTATTAGAACGGGGAAAGAGTAGAGATAACCCAGAATTGAAGAATTGCTGCAGTATAAGGGCTTCTACATAAGGCTGCAGGTATGTTGCTTTGACCTTAAAATGTATGAGTCGGCTCTGGGGATTCCCGATAACCTTTGCTTGTTTCATTATTGTGCCAACGGCTCAATTTTTCTGCACGAAGGAATTTTCCCCGCTCGAATACGCTAAAGGACATTGGCACACACACCTGAACGGTTGCATACCTTTTCTTAACAACTGGAACAGCAGGCGCAGGTTGACCTACATCCTGACAAAAGTGTTGAATGGCATTCCGAGGTACATAAAGAATGGTGCATAACTTTCATCCGATCTTAAGCGAGATATAATTTGCAATAAAGACGTTTCAGTACTGTTATGCTGTTCTTATAGTTCATTCCATTTTCTTGCAATAAATGATCCGTTAGTATCGTTCTTTATAATGTTAGTAAGCCTCTTAAACTTCTTTGCGATTATGTTTTGTGTTAATTTTCACGGGTACTGAAATACCACTGTTTCTAAGGGTCCGGACGATTTTTCAACAACGTTTTCGTTAGAATGTGGAACTATGCTGATCATTCGTGCATGCATACTTTCCTTGATCAATTTCAGGGAAATGGTTCCCGACCTATCAGTAACATAATTTGTCACTGACTCGCTCACCATACTGCGTCTTATACATGAGAGCTATGAAGGTGGGAAAAGTAGAAAAGTATGTTATGAACCGGCAAGAAAAAGTGAACGCCTTATATGTAAAGATTATTCTGTAAAGAGAAGCATACCATGTAAGTTTTATACTATGCAATAGAGAAAAATTTGTTGGCGGAGCTACAAGTGAAATTAATAAATGTTGTTCGGTCAGGGAAAGAACACTATGTTTTGCAGCCCTTGCGAGAACACTGCTCAGCGTCCGTGGAGATAGGGATTGAAAGAAGTAGTCCATTTCACGAAAATTTTCCCGTTCTGCATATCAATACCTGTAGTGTGGCCAATCCGCCTCGTGGGTATGTGCCAATTATAGAGACAACAACAACAACAACAACAACAACAACAACAACAACAACAACAACAACAACGTGAAATATACTTAACATGAGGATTAAGGGGAAAAGCTGCTGTGAGGCAGCTTGACAGAGCCCTTACGCCCTACAACTTTGGAATCAGCATTTGAACAAAAACCTACCGTAAATACAATGTAGAAAAGTGACAAACGCAGAAGTAGGGGACCCCGCCAACATTCACCACCAGGAGTTCTCTGACGTGCACTGACATCCCACAGGTCTTCTGGCATTTTCGCCTGCATCGAAAATTCTACCGCTGCGGGCGGGATTGAATCAGTGCCCTTCGAATCGGCAGCCAAGAGCCATAACCTATAGATCTCCGCGACGGAGAGTGAAATTGAGGCCTGTAGGTCATGGTTTTGTCGCGCAATACTTTCCTAAAACAAAAGCTGAGAGGAAGAGAGCAGAAGCAAATTGAGGCTGTCTCAGTATGGGGTCTTCCATTCACTGTTGGCTCGTTGTCGTCAGCGACGTATGACAAACCAGTTGACCGCAGTTAATTTGTCCTTCCCTGCTGCTCGTTTCAGCCAGAGGCTAAACTCCAGGCTGAGAGTCATTGTATCCGACTACCTTCAAATAGGGGGTTCTTGGAGAGAGACTCTATACGTGGCAATTACTTACAGGGTAAGCAAAAAAAAAATAATAAAGAGAGAGACTTATTTACAGAGCACAATATTTACGCCTCGGTGCTTCCTGCCCGTACCGAGTCCGGTCTCGAGATACTCCAGTGCTTCATAGCAGCTTTCTGCCATAAAAGAGCCCTTCTTCCAGCTCTCCGTTTCGTTCTTAAGGGGAGAGAGCCCGGCCACTCATGTGCGACACCACGCCGCACCGCCGTGAGCTGCCCTCGTCACGCGTTTCTTTTGCTTCGCAGAACATCTTCGATGAACAGCGTGACGCACTCTGGCCGCGATATCTTCTTGACCCGGCCCAACGACCACGGCCGTTACGGACGGCGCGACTTCTACGGCGCGTGTTCCGCCGTGGTCGGCCTCAATACCAGCAGGCACCACGAAACGACAGCACTCACGTGTTCCTTCTCACGCCGACTTCCTTACCCTTACAGTCACTGCGCACTTAAGCGCACGCAATAAAATATTCAAGGTAGGGAGCAGGCAGAATTCAAGGTATTGATCGGCTATCAGTGACACATAAAATAATGCAAAAAAATAGACAATGAAGGGACGGTAACTTCCATACGTGTAATTATAGTATGGGTCAGTCATGATCAGTGAAGAAATACAACCACCAAATAACGATGGCTACTAAATTTCTAAAGGGTGTGGATTTCATTCGGAGAACAGTGAGAAAAAGCTTACGTGCAAGCATATGAAAGTACCCATAGCAAATAATTCAAGCCAGTTCTACGTCGCGAAAACCACCGGCACAGCGAAGTTCTCCTTTTATCGTTAATCGTGACGTAAACGTCAAGGGTTTCAAGCGGAAAGTGTGTCAGGCGGCGTCCCCGTGGCTCCGGTGATCGAACCGGTACCTTCGAGCTAAACCTTATCTACGCATTATCGCACATTCGCCATTCGCACAATCACTGTCATGTAGCAGTATAGGCTAAGAGCAACAGCGGGCCTTTTTTTTTCCTGTACTCTCTACCTTTCACTTCCATTTTGTTTCTTTCTCTCATCCTGTCTTTATTCCTTTGCTTTTTCTTCCTTTGTTTTTTTCTTCCTTTGCATTTCGCGCCATGAAAACGCAGTAGCGGCTGCGTGGGTCGAACCTGAGAACTCGAGCTAAACCTTTTCTACACATTTGCGCACATTGACCTTCGTATAACCACTGTCTCGTGGCAGCGAGTGGAAGGCAAGAGTGTGTCGAGCGCGGCAGCGGGTAGTCGGTCAAGGGTTAGAGTGGGTCCGCTTTTGCCTCCTGCGTGCCAAGTACTACGAGATCTTCCGACGCACGGCACAGCGTCAACCTTGTACAGCTCCGCTGTTGAAAACAGAGATGGCTGACGGATGACTGGGCTGCAGCCAAGGAGGTTCCATTAATAAATTTCCGGAGCGGCAGTCCCTGCAGCGGCCTACGGGGTCAAAGTGATGAAAAAGTAGGCAGAGAAAAACGTAGGCAGGGCGGCCATATAGACGGCAATGTAATGAGCACGGCGTTCGAGTTTGGCAACTCCGTGAAGAAAAACTGTGAGAGAAGCCACCTTTAGAGTTATGCGAATTACCAAGGGTACTTTTTAGTTGATAAAAAGAAAAATTCCCCGCGTCTGTACTCAGCCGAACGCTTCTAGGAAAAACAAGAGAGCTGATTGAGAGGTTGGCGAATCGTACTTGCTCGATTGCTTCGTCTTTCACTGAAAAAGTACCCTCTTGTGGTGCGATATAGCGTAAATATTCACTACTGTGGGCTTCCAACTGGCGTAAAATGCATTTGGGCCCTTTATTTAAACTTACACCCAACCAGTTGGCGGTGCACATATATGAGTAGAGCGTGTGCTTTCTGCATGTTGCTAACTGCGTGCTCGTGTTTTGTTCTTCATATTTAACGTATGTTCTTTCGAAGTGGTTCGTTTCTCCTACCATTCTCGAAGCCACTGCGGATCCAGGGCCATTGAGGTTCGGAAAACTCACACAGTTGCACCATTGCATCAATCGCTTTAGTGTCATTCCTCTTTTGCCGCAAAAGCGCTCGGGAGATCTCTTACACGAAAGTGCACTAAAAAATATGAATTTTAGCATTCCGGTCATCATATCGTCAAATGCGGGGAAGACGAAGGTCTGTTTCCAGGCAGAACGCTGCACCCTCTTTTTATTTATTTATTTATTTATTTATTTATTGAACCAGTAGCACGAAGAAATACGCCATAGAAATCAAACCAAACCAAGTCCCATAATTTTTATTTCCCAGAAGGAAACAGGTTCTGGTGAGGTTCACTGGCTAAAAGCTGTTCGCTGAATTCGCGAATTCACTAACATGATCCACACGCTATTCATACAAATGTCGCGCTACAGGTACCCCAAAATCAGAATTCTTCATATGATCACGAGGTTTTAACTTCCGCTCTACAGTACGACAGACATAATTGAGGCTGCTCCAAAGGCGATCCCATAAAAGCATCCTGCATTTTCCGTGCATTCACATTAGCTGCGTCGGAGATGGCCTCGAGCCACAATGTTCCGAGCAAATCTTCCTTTTAAAAGAACGAAATCGGCGCTTCTATGAAGAAACATATTCATCTGTAATTCGGGCAACGTTTGTACTCGCGATATGCTGTCGCAGAGTGGTACCCTCCTTATGATAATCATGACGGAATAACAAAAACGAGAAAACGCAAAAGAAAATTTGAGAGGTTCCCTCAGACGGCTACGCGACCTGCATCCGCAGCATTATTCTGATACGTGTTGCGGCCGCGATGGCTTTAGCCATTAAGCCATGAAGGAAAAAATAAGCGCCAAGCGCAACAAGCGCAACATCAAGGCTGTGCTTACGCGGCATGCATTCAGGGTACCCGACCGAATATGTATGAGTGGCTTGATGCAGAGGTAGGAGGAATAACAATTCTAAAGTTTCCAGGAGAATAACCAAAATTTGCAGTCTCGAAGGAATGTAGAAGCAATCACCACTATCGCAACACACTGGAATGGAACACGAAGCAGAATCTTTAGTAGGATACATTAAAAAAAAAACAGAACGGCAGTTGGCAATCACAGAAGCAAACGAAGTCGTCGTCATGCGACCATTTAAAACGGCGTCGTGTTTGAGCATCTGCAGTTTTTGAGAGCTTTCATCGGCAGGGGCAACGTGGTGTGCAAGAGGCAAGGATAAAAATGCGTGGAGTCTAATCGTTCCTCTCTTCCGCTTACGACTCCTTTTACGCGTGAAAGTTCACTGCCGATTTAGTCACGTTGAGTCGAGAGACTTGGGGTTGGGGCGCTTGTGGCAAGAGCCCGATTTCCGCCTTGCAAGCGTTTCATTGCGACTGAATAAAGAATTGGGCCCTCCTACATTCCGCTCTATTAAACGGTTGATGACATCTAAATTTATGCACCCATCCTTTATTTTTGCCGCCATCGCTTTATTTTGGCTACATGGAAACCTATAGAAGTAGAACCTAGTAGTAGCCTCACGGAGGGAAAGTGACTCACGGTTATGAGAGAATATAATCACTGCAAACTTGAGTCATATCTGAGTATAGCAGCTTTAGGGGCGATATTATTTCTGTTTGTGCCTCCAGACTGCGAGATCCTGTCGGCATACTCTTGGCGGTCATTTCGAGCATGTGTCACGCTCAGCTGCACGTTGTTCCTGTTGCGTATACGCCTTTTTGTAACGCCACTTTGCTGAAGCAGTTTTGACGGCGTTGAGCAAAACCGTGTCGGTGCAAAAAGCTGAAGGCCGTGTGTGTGTGTGTGTGTGCGTGTGTGTGTGTGTGTGTGTGTGTGTGTGTGTGTGTGTGTGTGTGTGTGTGTGTGTGTGTGTGTGTGTGTGTGTGTGTGTGTGTGTGTGTGTGTGTGTGTGTGTGTGTGTGTGTGTGTGTGTGTGTGTGTGTGTGTGTGTGTGTGTGTGCACCGTCCAGCAACTTGTGCAAGGCCGCGTGAGGTGTAGAATCCTTAACGCAATCCACCGCCACAGCTCCGGTCGCTGGTCATCCACTTTCGCAGAGTGGAATGGCTCGTAATCGTTCTTTTCCTGTTTTTAGTAAACGAAAGCGGAGAAATCTAGAATGATGCAGAGACGGCATGAGTGCGCATTACCACCTTTGTATTTTGCTGTCCCTCGCCGGGTACAGTCGCTATGCTGCTCAGCTACTAATCCGAAGGACGCGGGCTTTCACCCCGGCCGCGGCGGTCGCATTTTCAACGGAGACGAAAATGCTTGAGGCTAGCGCTGTTCTTTTTCAGTGCACGTTAAAGAACCTCAGTTGGTCAAACTTTCAGGAGCCTTCCACTACGGCCTGCCTCACAATCACGTCGTGCTTTTGACATTGTAAAATTGTCATTGTAAATTATAAAATGTAAATTTAACAGACACCCTATAGTACAGGATTCGAGTAAAATGTGCGCATGATGTATACGCATTCACTAAGTAGTCCTGTTTGATCTCACGATCTAGACACCTCATTCATCGTCCCATCTTAATAACGAGCCCGCATTCACCAAACAATCTGGCCATCGGCCTATACACGATGGTGCCACTCCGTCATAGTTGACGCTGCGCTGTGTCCCCGTGGAATATTACGCTCATCAGCTTCAGTAAACCCCGTCATTGAGGACGTCTCGTCTCTAAATGCTTTGCCTTTCAGTTACCCTTCCTTCACATGTGTTCAGCTTCATATCTGTACCACTTTCGTCCATACAGGAACGCCCATACGTCCTTATGGCGCACAACGTCGCGTGCGTCTTTGTCGTTTCGTTTTTTTTTTTTTTATTTGGAGTGCTAAATTAGGGGCGCTGATAAGCAATTCCGCACACTATGTGGAGTCAGCTTGCTCTCGATTCTGTAGTTACCTTCGAGCCAATAAAAGTTACGTGCAAAGTAACGTACACTTCTTGAGCACCGCCGATATGCATGAGTTACGTGCGCACTCGTGCACGTTCTTCCTCGGAGCGCGCTCAGAAAGGTAAGTTACGGCGCTATATATTACGTCTCGCGTGGAATAAAGGTAGACCGACCGTGGCCTCCCCGGTCCCCGAGCACGCCGCCTGGATTTGTGCCAAGCGACGGCTCTTCTTTATAATCAAACCAGTCGTCGCCGCGGCTGCGGCTTCCAAGGATGGTGGCGACATCTGCTGGTAGCGCGAAATGGCATTGTCAGTATTGTGTTTTTGTTTGCGCTCGTAGTTTTGAAAGGAGTTTCCGGTTCTACCACCAACGTATACGCGACCTTCATCTCACCGTTTCACTTTGTACGGCGTGAACACCGTATATCGGCGAAAAATTTTTCGATGATAACGTTTTTACTACCGGGCCGTGTGAACTTTGTTTCGCGTAACGTTTGGAATGCCACGAGGCTCACAGAAATAGTGTAGATTAAACAAGCGCCTTTACTGAAACTGAAATTTCATTGATGTTCAGGTACGGCTAAAATAATACGACAGTAAAAACAAAAACGCCAAACCTAAGGCCTCTCGGGGGAGGGCGGCCGAGTCAGTGCGTTTACAAAATCATCATTAAAGACGACAAAACGTAGACCTTGGACACGATGGTGACCCTATGTACTCAAATACACTTGCACCACTATATAGTTTTACTTGGAGACATCTGCACCACAGCACCGCATTTACTCGGAGACATTTGCACTATACCGCCCATTTTCGGAGACTTTCGTTTCTTGAGAGCCTAATAAAAAAAAAGCACATTACGGTAGTTTGTGAGAAAATGTTAGATGCACAGCAGTTATTTCAATAGCTATTTCTTTTCTCAAAGTAGTACATATATCGCTATAAGTTGCACATAAAAGAGGTCCCGCGGTTAGAAAGAGTAGTGAGACCTCTTGTTATTAACTACAAAACAGCATGCACCTAAAAATGCGTCGATTGCAAATAGACGGTAAACAAAAGTTATACAGTTCAGTTCTGCAAGTTAGACCATTCGTCATTTGCATAAAACTCGACCCATTTCGATGTGCTACAGTTGTTCACACTATAGAAGAAAACGTGTAGCATGAGAGTGGTACAGAAAACGAAATGCAGGTAGCCTCATGTGTTCAGTATGGCCTCCAGACGTGAAAAAAAAAGTAAGTCAACTAATAATAATCAATTGTAACTATGGGGACGCAGCGCACGCCTCAGAATTTCTGACGCATTTGCAGCACTTAAAGATGGTACAAAAATGTACAAACAGACAAAGATTGAGCAACAGTAACAAAGTCTATCGCTGGCTCTTCACTTGTTCCTGTTTCTCTTAAGCGGTGGAAATGCATCCTACGTCTACAAGTATTCCGAATCGCGCAGCGCACCCTTTAAGCGGCACTTTGCGTACCGATGTGCTTGTGCGTGTGCTTTATAGCCATCAGGCAATGATAGAGCAACTCATGGGTAACAGGCAAAATCAACTCTTCCTATTAAGTAACATGCAAAAATAAAGGCAGATAAGGATATTGGTGTGAAGTAAAATAAACCATGCCAAGCGCGACAGCCAAGCCCATCAGTGGTTCACTCACACACGTGCCTTGAGATTCTACGGTAATGTGTGCTTCAGCTATTTCGGGCAATCCGTACAGTTAAAATTATCGCCGAGGTTTACTCGCCAAAATCACGACATGATTACGAGTCATGCCGTATAGGAGGGCTCTGGGAATTTCGAGCACCTGGAATTCCTTACCGTGCACTGAACGCGAACAGTTTACATGCCCCTGGCATATTCGTTTCCATCTGAAACGTCTTGTAAGTTGCAGATGTAATTCGGAAAGATGGCCATGGGCCACAACTCGCGAGTGTAAAAGTATAAACAGGTTAGCGGTGTGAATTATCTTAACACTTTTCTCGCGCACTTGCAAGAAAGTGTTTACACCGTGGCATATCCGCATAAATATTGACAAAATGCAAAGGTGGTAATTGTAAGAACGAGCAACTTTTCTTTGACAACAGTTTCGAGTTCTTGCTTATGCAATGGATTATGCAATGGATTATGCAATGGATTAGCAGCCGGGTGACATAACCACTAGACCACCGTTGCGGGGCTTCTCGTTGGTATGGATCCATCTTGAAAGACTAGTACTAATGGAGCACAACACAGAAAGGAAGGACGAAGTACAAGCGCTGACTGCCAACAGTGGATTTATTGTCCGATGTCCGTGAACATACAGGTATATAGCAGGAAAAGTAAAATGGAGCAAAACATGGAAGGGACGCTGACTAAGAGGGTCAAAGTTTCTTTGATTTGCCAGCAAATGTTTTTCATCGAAACTTAAGATAAGACGGCACCGAAGCTACAGCTGGATCGCAGCTGCGTCTTGCTTCACTTTCCAGGAGAGGCTGCACACACTTCAGCACACACAATAACCGCTGGAGCATTTAATGGGACTCGGCATGTGTGAAAGATATTTATAATGTTGCTGGAAACAAATGGCTGAGAAAGGCTTATCGACCGACGCATACAAAATAAAGGTCAGCGCGTGCAGTTATGGCAGAGGCGCGTGGGCCCTGCCATCGTGCAATAAAACACGCGAGCTCCACCACCAATCAGTTCGGGAATAATATTACAATTATGGTTCTAATGCGGAATTCACACTTTCTGCGTCTTATTTTCTGTCATGAAAATGAACGAGAAAATTCAATTCCTCAAAAAACAACACTGTAAACGATAAACAATGAAGGATGTCGATATATCCGTCCCGTATGCAGACACAAGTGAACTAGGAAACTCATGGTGGATGGCGTCGTAGGAGACGGTAGAAGCTAGGGAAGAGGATGGGAAAAGAGGACTTGTCACTACTTGCCAAAGCACTTAAAAGGAACACACGCAACACCGTGCTGTTTTTCTTTCCGCATTTGGGCCGAGGCGTCGTTACGGTTGGCAGCACGACTGTTGTGGAGCTTCGCGTTGCGTGGGTTGTAATAATACGCACTTCGTCATTTGAATAACAGATTACAAAGCCCATCTGCTAAACATGCAAAGTTGTGGCAGTAAATGGGGTCAGCCTGCTTTGCAATGGCTGTACTTTCGTAGCTATAATCCTCGCGTTGTCAAAAATGCGAGGACCTCTTCTTTGAGTCTTCTCTAGGCTTGTTACAGAGAGAAACAGCATGATTGTTGTCGTTGTGGAGATTGCTGAAATCAAAAGAAAGGCTTATCAGCCAGTCACTGGTAAACGAAGTCTGATAACCTCCTTTACAGTGAGAGGTTTACACTGCAGCAAGCATGATAGGCATGTTATATGTCTATTTTAATTGGTCCATTATTGACAGAAGCTGTATAAATTTCAAACCCCTATGGCGTATGCCTATATACCACGGGACGAGCTCTACCAGTACGAGCCAGATGACTGCAGTTCGCTAACCTGAAAAGTATATCGTGCTAGTGGCGTAAAAATCAATCGTTCGTGTTCTTCATTCATTTACACCTTAATGTCCAGGTTTTGGTGTATACCAGGTAAACGAGACGACGGGAGAGCACCTAGATGTCGGATAGATAGATAGATAGATAGATAGATAGATAGATAGATAGATAGATAGATAGATAGATAGATAGATAGATAGATAGATAGATAGATAGATAGATAGATAGATAGATCCACGTGGCTCAAGTTCGCCAAGGAATGCTTCGCATTAAAAAGAATATGTATAAGTTTCATATACAGATGCAAAAGTATTCGCCTGGACTCGCAGCCGTCGTCCGCTCCCTGGGTCCACGCAAACTGACGGCCTCTTTGCGTTCACTGATTCTTCTGCTCGCTTTCGTTCCGTGGATCGCTCAAGCTTCTATGACAGCGGCGCACTTTTCCCGTCCGGCGAACACGACCCTCGCCACGCCCGTCACATGCTTGCAGTTCATCCTAATACGAAACCACATCTGGATAGGCGCCGTACTCGCCTCTTGTCTCTGCCTCGTGGTAGCCTCGAAGCTGAAGGACCTCAATGCCGCTCTGTTCCTCGACGGACCGCTAAGCGTCAGAGCCGTGGATGGTGCCCGTCAGGCTTACGGCCTCCTGTGCAGCATGATTAGCGTCATCGACAATGCTCTTGGACCAGTGGTCTTCATGTGGAACGCAACATTCGTCGTGGACGCAGTGTACCTTTGCATCAATGCAAGCGCTTCTCCCCTTGTGCCCATGAGCTTGATGCTAGTGAATCTCCTGCTGCTGGTGGCGTTGTGGCTTTTGTTTTCAGAAGCGGGTGCTCGGCTGCGCCTCGAGGCTTTGGAAACCATCGACACGTTCGCGTACAAGTTATGCGACCAACCGGAACTCAGCCTTCCCGGTGCTCTCGCGTGCGCTGCGGCACGTCGACAGGATCTGGGCTTAAACTGCTGGGGCATCGCACCAGTGGGCCGTTCCTTGGCAGCGTTTGTTTTCTGCGTAACGGCCACATTATCCGGACTCGCTCTGTATTTTAAGAAAGAGCTGGACGTAGCAAAACAGTACACTTTTGACGAGTAGGTGTCCGCTACCTCTTCTCATGTAATGGCACTTGCAACAGTAGTTAAATCCGGAAGATGCCTGTGCACAGTCTGCGTTTTTACACCAAATATGTTATAATCAGCAATATTTCGCTATCTAAGAAACCTACTATCTTTATCCTCAAGAGACAGGCTCTCTACCTCTCTGTTATAGTAGTTCAAACAGGTAAAATTCGTCGTTTCGCGCCCCAGACAATAATGCGTATTTAAACATAACGCGGTTCATAAATTTGCTGTGAACCCTTATTTTAAGGGGAAAGGAAAGCACAACTGTACAGCTTCTATGCATCAAGTATTACATCCGCACTCTTCCTGCATTTAATTTTATACTTGTTAGAACAACGCGTCCGACTGTCTTATTGACGTGCGGTTGGCTGTTAAACCGTTTAAAACTTATAAAACTGCACTGAAAGGATGCTCTCTACACTCGAAAATCAGTTAGTGTCGTCGGCAGGGTGACTGTTATTCCTCCTTTTGACACTGGATGCCGTTCCAGCGCGGAGCGGAAGGTGGTGGGAGGAGGAGAGCGGATTAGGAAACGTTCCTTACAAATTCGAACCTCGTCAGTATGCTGCACTTGATGCTCGGTGCACCACGACTAAATAACGAATGTACGCAAGTAATTCTTCCAGGCGGCACTCTGCCGCAGTTGTTTCAGACGCAGTGACAGGTCTTTACGGAATGAGTGTGCGGAGTTTGCAGTTCTGGTCATGCACATGCGGCGTGTACTCGTCTCACAAGTTTTCAGCAGATACCTGAAGCTTACACAGAGTGGGTTGTAGCTGTACAAGACGACTTCGGACCCAGCTAGGAAAGGGCTCGAGAAAGCTACGCTGCTAGTATGGCAGTTAATACTAGGGAACTTTACACACGCATTAAGCACGGAAGAAATCCGGTATTTAACGCATACGTGTCATTTTGTTTCCAGTGCGCCTCCTTGCGCCTTCGCATTACTAGTACAGGCTGCACGCGGACGTACTAAGCCAAACCATTGCTGCTCAGTATTCCTCCGTGTCTAACTAGCGCCTTACACGCAGACGCTGCAACTGCGACTACATTTAGCGCGCAAAAAAAGATAGAAAATCACTACGTTGGGATTCCTCGTTAATGATGCATGACAAGACAACGAAGGGCGTGGCAAAATAGAGCACAATGTATGGCGATAGAAAGCGGTGCGACGTCATCCGCCCTTGAAAAGACAGCGTCCTATAGATGCTCCCTTGGTTGGTGTATACCATTTAGTAGTCCTCCTAAAGAATGCTCCTCAATTACTGCTCATCAAGGTGCGCTTCTTACTGTTCAGTCCGTGTATAATTGTTGCAGTTGAATAAACAGGCTCAAGTAAGCAGTAACTTTGCTTCAGATTGTGGTATACATGACCCATTTCCTGCAGAACACAATGTCTGCTGAACTCAGCGCATTGAATATTGCAGCGAAAGTTAGGCCGCACTGCTTTATAGGGCTACGAGTACCGAGTGGCACTCTTGTTTCTTGCGCAGGACTTCACGCTAAATACCTGAGACGACGGGCTGTAAACGTATAATTAAAAAATATTTAATACTAGAAAAAGCTTGCAGATCCCACGTATCGTGGGAATCCGAGCGTCATGCGAAGTCAGCGAGGAGATATGACAAATCGTTTGGTATTTAGCCAAGTGTTACGAGTAGGAGCAAGGTCCTTGTGCAAAGCGCATGAGTGGGTGTATAAATGTGGGCTAACCAGCAACAACGACATCACCCTGGCCGTGGCGACTGAATGGTAGCTCATGGCCCGACGTAACGGTGGGAGTCGCGTGAGTGCACAACACCGACAGTCTGTGCTGTCTACTAACGTGCGCGTCGAAAGCACCGTTTGTTGAAGTATTCCTATACGAGATCAGTAAATGTTCTACCAAAGAATGCCTAGTAGTAGCTGAACACATGTACTGTTTATTACATTGCGATCACGGCGCTTAAAGCAGATTAGAAGCGCAACTGACGTTACACGAGTACGATAATCATGACTGCTGGTGCTGGAGGTGTGCGTACTATACATACTTCGTGGGAGGAGCCTCCGTAGCCTATACTTGCTTGGCCCCGGTTCAATATCCCTTTACAGCTTGATAGGTTGCGCGTGTACACGTCTGCGTACTTATTATGTCTACATTTAAATCGCAAGCTATCTCAAATGCTATGGCTTTACTGTTTTTAAACGCATTCTAATGATATGTTAAAGATATGTTAAATGTGTATTTTAGGTGGTCCTTGATTGATATAGGCAGTAATCCAATTGAAATACATGTGGCGCATACCCGTATACCACGGGCCGAACACTACGGGTATGAGCCACACGGTATTGCAGTATCGTTAGTCGTGGCGTACATGACAACTATACCATGTAGTGACACAAAGATCAATCATTCATGTTGGTCACACATTTATACCCTACCAAAATATTCAAGCATACCCGTTGAACGAAATGACCAGGAGAGCACCGGGACGTAGGCGGACAGATAGATAGATAGATAGATAGATAGATAGATAGATAGATAGATAGATAGATAGATAGATAGATAGATAGATAGATAGATAGATAGATAGATAGATATGGTCATGGGGACCTAAGTTAGTCAAGAAATGCTTCGCATTTAATACAAATAAATCAAGATGAAAATATGGTACATATGATACCACAGCGTGGTTCTTTTATGCTAAAGGTACATTTAACCACCAGTATAATTAATTAAAATAACTAATTCATTCTGGTTCATATACCGATCACGTGTAGCTCATGCACGCATTGTATATGCGTGTGTAAGCCAGGGATATCTGGGTATGAGCTACACGTAAGAAAGAAAGAAAGAATACGCGTATGGCCCGTACCCGCATTGTGTACTACTAGAAAGCCGCCTGCTCGCACTGACGCTGAGCTGCGGGCGCCGCTGTCGCACATCCACACCAGGAATTAAGGTAGCGTCACAGTATCAATTTTCATCGTTCGAGCACTTGTGCCTGGTTCGTTTGGATAGATCTTTAATGTCAGTATGTGGCCTGAACCATCCGGAAGCTTTCTGCAGCGTTAAGTTACAACGCTGTTGGTTTTGTGTTACGAACAAATGTTTGTTGCTCAGCGAAGGAAATGCGCTGTGCTGCGGGCTTTCACGTATCAGCGCATGTCATTGCTGCCACGTGGCGAAGCACCTGTACGCACTGCTTCCCCACAGAGAACACGTACGTTATCGCGACGGGACAACGTGCGTGTGTTCTGGCGGCAACAGTGGCCCTCCCCGAATCAGCTGTGGAGCTCATTCTAAACCTCTCAGAATGCCATTCTAGATATTAGTTGCCAGTCGCGCCCATGTGACCCAGCTCACCAAGCGACGTTAGCAAGCGAGGTTAGCAAGCGCTTTCTCTAAGCTTAATAAAACCACACATCACCTTCATCAAACTATTCATTTCTTTGAAAAATCTCCATAAGACGACCTACAGATGCTTTCAGCTCTTGCAATAGTAATTGCACCTGTCCCATTGGCACGTACAGCAACAGAGCGGCGCGCCTGCGGGACCTTCCTTTCGGCCCAACTTTCCCTCCAGAATTTGTTATATAAACTCTTTGACCGAAGAGGGGGGTTGCCAATAGCATTCGTTTGTACCGCCCATTTACGTGGAAAGAAAAAGTTACAGTGACGTTTCACTCAGTGGTCACAGGTTACGGGCAAATGTGCGGATTACTGTATCAGTGCTATCTCCATTTTGTGCATTGCGAGCAGAATGTTTCAAAGATGCTTTGATTGTGCGAAGTTGTGGCGGTTTCCTTGAAGGAGTATTGACACGATTTTGAGACGGCGCAAAAGAGACATTTCTCGTTTTGTTCGTATGCTGTCTTAATGCGACCCACACAACGAAGCCAGAAAGCGCGTATAAAATGCTTTAATTTTATTTTACGTTTTCATAACGCAGCGCCTTCAAACCAGTCTCACTTAAATGGGCACTGTCTTGGCGAGTGAATACAGTCTCCGAAATAAGGGTTGGAGTCGCTAGACGATAGTTCAGCAATCGTTGTTTACGTGCATCATATGCACCTGACAGCAGCCGACACAGCTGCTGCGAGCAGATCATACGATACTGTCCCCACGTGGCTTAAAGCTACGTCATACTCTTCTGGCACGTCACTGTGAAACCGCCCGATCGAAATCGAAAGTGGGCTTTTAAGGCAGCTGTGTTAAATATGTATTCCATGCGTTCCGAGGCGTCACGATTCTGTTTTTGCCGTTCTAGACGCCAGCGTTTTGATTTAATGCACAATACGAAAATATATTAAATTAGTATGAGAACTAGACCAGGACACTCAAGAGCAGTGGTTCTCATTTGGCGTCCGCAGAGACCAGCGAGTCTGCGAAGCCACTATGCGGGGTAAACGATACCCTCTAGAAAAGAACAAAAAAAAACTTTTTGTTTGATTGTTACGGCCAGTTCACTATTTTGGCTTCACTAAGTTGACTAAGTTGGCTTCACCGCGGCACAGTAGTTGCTGTGTGGCGAAGCTAACTTTGTCGCAGTGTAACAATCGCGTCAGTGTCATGCGGTGAAGCGCACTAAAAGTGGGAAGGAGCCACAAGTTATCCAAGCACACCAGTACTCCACAACTGAAGGTATGTCACTCTCGAGGAATAGTGGGGTACAATATGCAGCCTTCTTGTGCATTAATTTTCCTCTGCGTTTTCGTGCAATCCGCACGACACTGCCTCGGATGGCTCAGTTACTACCTCTTGTGCATTAATATTCCTCTGGGTTGTCGTGCAATCCGCACAACACTGCCTCGGATAGTCTCAGTTACTACCTCTTGTGCATTATTTTCCTCTGCGTTTTTGTGCAATCCGCACGACACTGCCTCGGATGGCTCAGTTGCTACCTCTTGTGCATTAATTTTCCTCTGCGTTTTCGTGCAATCCGCACGACACTGCCTCGGATGGCTCAGTTACTACCTCTTGTGCATTAATATTCCTCTGGGTTGTCGTGCAATCCGCACAACACTGCCTCGGATAGTCTCAGTTACTACCTCTTGTGCATTATTTTCCTCTGCGTTTTTGTGCAATCCGCACGACACTGCCTCGGATGGCTCAGTTGCTACCTCTTGTGCATTAATTTTCCTCTGCGTTTTCGTGCAATCCGCACGACACTGCCTCGGATGGCTCAGTTGCTACCTCTTGTGCATTAATTTTCCTCTGCGTTTTTGTGCAATCCGCACGACACTGCCTCGGATGGCTCAGTTGCTACCTCTTGTGCATTAATTTTCCTCTGCGTTTTCGTGCAATCCGCACGACACTGCCTCGGATGGCTCAGTTACTACCTCTTGTGCATTAATTTTCCTCTGGGTTTTCGTGCAATCCGCACAACACTGCCTCGGATAGTCTCAGTTACTACTTATTTCCCGCCGTACATGCTGCATTGTCCTACGCCCCCAGCACCCCCCCCCCCCTTTCAACAATGGAGAAAAATCCCCCATCACGTCCACTGGTCCACAAGGGGTCCGTGAAGCATTGATGTCTGAAAGCCACTGTTCGAGAAAAACGTGATAGGCGGCTTGATGGCCCCTTTAGTTATAGCTAAGGAGAGCGCAGGAGAGGCCTATGCTTTCACGAGACGCATAATAAATTGGATGTTCTCAGTCAACTACATTCTTACTTCATCTTTAATACAGTTAGGTCAGGTTATTCGCCTTAAGTCACATTTGATTCATATTATTCCATTTTAATTTATGGCCGTCCGCCGAGGTGGTGCAGTGATAACCACTGTACCACCTCGGCTGCTGACCGAAGTGGTGCAGTAGTTATTACCACGGAGGTTCTCGGCTGCTGACCTCAAGGACGTGGGTTCAATCCCGGCCGCGGCGGTCGCATTTTCAAGGGAAGCGCAATGCTATGGTCGAAGTCAACTTAAGCTGCAAGGAAGCCCCTCCCACGCCCTCATAATCACCAGCCCTGCCTCTGCGGGGCTGCAAATAGTTCATACTTCATTCTATGTGACCAAAATGGAGCGATAATGGCAAAATAAAAGGTGAGTGTTTACATGTACATGTTTACGTTGATTTATAAGAGTAGAACACAGAAAGCCGGATGCTTTATTCGGCGGAAATGAAACGCTTGCAGCGCAGATACGCGGCGTGCCACAAGCACCGCCACTTCAGTTTGAAATCACTTGGCAGTGACGTTCTACGGGAGTGGTTCTCAGACATGGATGTGTCGCGGACCCCTTGTGGATCACTGAAAGAGATTAGGGGTGGGGGCTTGCAGCTACAAAAGAGACAGAGAACGGGAAGGTGTAGGGGCCATATAATACGGCGGGAAATACGTAGTAACCGAAACCGAACGAGACAATCTTGTGCTGAGTGCCGCCGTGGTTTTTCAAACAGGTCTTTCAGTTCGGAAACTAGTAGGGGTGTGCAAGCATCAAATTTCTACTAGTAAGAAAATTTGAATGATGAAAACCAAGTATGAATCGCACATTTTTCGAGTGGAATACTACTTCTCGCTTTTGCAAAAATTTTCGTAAACCAGACGCAAGAAACCAAGTTCATTTCACACCGAATAATGCACAGTAAATTTAGATATTGTACAACAGATCTGCTTGACAGTGCCACACTGCAGACGTTGTCATAAAACAAGGATGTCTGCTCTCTATGTTCGGGGAGCAGCGGCACCTGTATCCAGACAACCATTCACTAGAAACAGTAGTCCTGATGTGTTTTGGCTTGTTGCCACTGGTGTACTACGACCCGCGACATATTGTGGCCCTTTCCCTCTCTGTATGCCTTACTGCAAGACACTGACATAATGCGGCAAAGTTGGCTCCGCCGTGGTACATTATTGTCATGCGGCAGAGCTGGCTTTGCCGCGATACTCAAGTGCCATGCGGCTAAGTTGGCTTTGACGTGAACGACCTGCGCCATGCGGCAAAGCTCGCTTCGACGGGGTTCATTAGTGCCATCTGCGACCCAAAAATGTCATACGGTGATGCGTTAAAAATATAAAAACGCTGTTCTTGTGGCCGTCGGTCTCACCGACTCCCATTTGAGAATCACTGTTTCGTGGGTGAAAAAGGCTCCGAAGCGAAGTGAATTGTATAGCAGTCCTTTCAAGAGAGAAACGCCAACACACCGCCAATTTTTGACAACGTCATTTGCGCACCTCGTCGCTTATGCTGGTCAAGAACTTCAAGAACAGCCGACGCTCAAAGGTACCGAAGGCATCAAACAAGACTCCAGCTTGAAAAGGCTGCATTCCGACGATTTGGTTTGCTACAATGTTTGGCTAGTGGAATAACACCGCGCGGTGCGTCTGCCCTTATTGCCAACTGCCGTTTTTTGTTGTTGCTGTTGATGTATCCTACCATTAGAATCTCCAGCACTGCGCTTTCTCAATGCACGTCAAAAGAACCACGGGTAGTTTAAATTTCCGGAGGTTCCCATTTACATTGTGGTTTTACCACGTCAAACCTTATCTATTACATTTATTTTTCATTAACCTTTGTTCACTTTCTGTTCATTCATGATCGACAATAATGGTCATTCTTATTCGCATAGCAGTTGACGCATACCTGAATACCGTGGCCTGTGGTATTTAGGTTTGCGCGAGACGACTTTGATCGGCCTGACAAAAAAGCTTAACTCGAAAGTGTTTTATGGCGGGGTCCACCACGACTCCACTCACGTCATTTGCACCACTTAAATGACACATAAAACGTACAGCTATGTATGAATGACAAAGAAAACAAGCAGAAAATGTACTAACGAGCTGGAAATCGAGCGCACAACATCACGTTCCACGACTAAAGGTCCCGGGCACCCTACCCACTGCGCCATTCACGCATATGCTTAGTGAAATAAAACGAGCACTCGCTTAAGTGAAATGTATTAAAAGCAAAAAAAAAACTTGACGCTTCGACGCCCATACGTGTAAGAATGGAAGCAAATGTAGCTGCTCATATTTAAATAAGAGCCACTGCGTATTGTGATAATAAGAGACCCGTACGGGCACCGAAACGTGAAGTTTTTAAATGCGAAGCATATCTTGCTCGGGCCGTAAGATGTTCTGCGGATCATAATGCTATCGTCATGATTAGTTCTGGTCCACAAGGGTTGTGCGGCGTTCGCACGCGCGCTTCTTTCTTTGATTTTGCACGTGACCTCCGCGTACTACTACACTGGCAAAAAAAAAAAAAACTGCGGCTGGTGAGCGCACATGCTGTGCGTGCAAGCAGAAGAAAAAGGCAGTGTGCGTCGATTTGTCCGGTGCACAGCGTCTAGCAAAGCTAGTCCGCCACGGGGGTGTAGTGATTATGGTGCTCGGCTGCTACCCAAAAAACGCGGGCTGGTTCGATCGCGGCCGCGGCGGCTGCATTTCGATGGAGGCGAAATGTTGAGGCCCGTGTGCTGTACGAACCCCCCAGGTGGTCAGAATTTCCGGAGCCCCCTTCCACTATAGCTTTTCTATCTTTCTCAGTAACCCCCCCCCCCCCCCCCGGGACGCTTAGCTGTGCTCCCGACATGGGCTGTGGAAATTAGCGTCCTTTCCTTAACCGAAACAACACAAAAGCTATGCGTTTGTGCATAACTTCGCACCACGAGAGCACGCGTCCGCTAATGACGCGCACCTACACTCTTAGCACGGTAACCTTTAGTTTATTTTATAGGTGCACAAAAAATGTGAAAATATGCTCCTTTATAAAGGTTAAAAGCACTTTAACCTTTATAAACGAGCATATTTTCACATTCTTGTGCACCTATAAAAAAATTACAGCATATCCACGGAGTGAATGATGATGAGTGGGCGAAGCTCGGGAGGTTCATCGTAGATCGTGCCGAGTTCCGGATTAACTTAGTTAACGCGCACGCTACGAATCCTCATGGTTCAACTATGCACAAGTGAAATCTCCCACAGGCACTTCATTGCAAGTCAAGATCCAGTGTCTATATATATATATATATATATATATATATATATATAGATGGGTTGCAGGTGAACGCTTCTCCAACGCGAGCAGTCGGTATTTCTCAATCAAGAAACTCGCTAGGAGACGCTGCCTGCGCCAACGTTGTCTCTCGCTGGTGAGGGCGCGTTCTCCTTCTTTGCGAGCTGGTACAGCGCTCCTCTAAGAAAGAGCGTTTCCATAGCCAACGCGCGCCTTTCGCTCTCTCTCTATCTCTCACAAGACAGCAGAGGCACGCGCCGGGAGAGAGAGAGAGGCACGCGCCAGGAGGCACGCTCCCAGGGCGAGCGCGTGCCGGGAGGCACGCGGGTTACGCCTGACGCCTGACGCCTGACGCGTGACAAGGTTAGACTAAGAGGAGCTTCGCCCCTAATAAAGTAAAGGTTACCGTGCTAAGAGTGTATGCGCAAGTGCATAGTGTAGTATAGCACCATGGTGGGACGGTGTCAAACAGAGGTCGCGCGTGCCACGTCTGCCACCGTCCGTGGTTCGGCGTGAACCTCTTTAAGCTGAGCTCTTTGCAAAACTTTGAGAAGCGTTCGCTGGGCCTCGCAGTGCTTTGCAAGACGGTTCCTGAAGCCTCGGGCCACGACGAAATGCCGGTTTCCCGGAGGCAAACAAGGACTAGCCAAGCGCCCATCAGCTTCGCTACGCTTACGCAACGAATTCCAGCTTCTTTATTTTTTTTGAAAGTAAGGGTTCACTTTTCGCCAGTGTTCGTCTTATTTCATTATGTTTGTTCCTCGCCAGACGGGCTTCCGTTGAACTCTGGATTACACGCACATGCTTAAAGCTATACGAAAGCGCCTTATATTCGCTCTTATCAGCGTCTCCACCCCCCCCCCCCTCCATCCGCTTGTTCGGCCCCCATGGGCTTGTTCGGCCCTCCATCCGCTTGTTCGGCCCCCCACTCTTTGTCTGCGGCGGTGCCGCCATCTAGGAGAGGTAAAGCGAAAGTCCCGCCGGCTGCCGCTTCCAGTGTGGAAACTTGCTCCGCAGTACGGCAACGATGTTGACGGATCGATGTTGCGAAAGACGACATGTACTGATGGTGTTGTAGCCGGATATTTACCATCCGTTGTGCCCAACTATTATGTAAACTACACTAGTTACCGCGGGGGGGGGGGGGGGGGGGGGGGCGAGGGTCACGGTTACAAACGTTAGTCGTAGGGATAGAGGACATACAGCTCCAGGCGTCAACCAGGGTGCACGCTCTAAAAACAGTGCAGCACCAGCGAAACATCAATAGCAACGTGCAAGTTCACTTCGATGTACAATATACCTTCATCTGCTTCTCTGAAGACATATTTCGGTTTCGTGTTATAACGATTCCTATGACAGAGGGACCAGCCACATTTTCTTCCCTGTCGAGTTATTGGCAGCCTCGCCATTTACGCCGTCCTATATGTGTTGTAAAAAAAATGTGCAGTAGAAAAGATGGTGTAGTAAAAAAGGTGCATAAACAGTAACGTAGGCAAGTTGTCCTTTACTAAAGAGTAATTTCGCGATGACATTATTTGAGGCCGTAGTTGTAAATATAACCGGTAACTTTTTAGTGCGAATCTAAACTAGAAGAGAAGCTCAGGGGAAGATGGAGGCTTGAATTGATGAACAGATGGCTAAAAACGATGTAGAACAGGGAATTTCGCTGGAGCCAACGTTTCGACAAGTGTACGTATCTTCGTTAGGACGGCGACTGCCTTCTCGAGCGTTCGTTTCTGTACGCAGTTGCACGCTCTCCCCCGTCCACAGAAGGAGAGGAGGAGGAGGGCTGCACGTGCGAACAACAACAAATAAAGAAAGCTGGGGGGGGGGGGGGGGGGAGTTGGGTGACAGGTGTTAGCGTGACTAATATAGCTGGAAAGATCGAAAGCTTCCAAAGAAGTCGTTCGTTGAAATACGCTGTGTGCACAGGGCTAAAAAGCAGGACGAAGAAAGGATCACATAAGCTAAATACAAGCGTTGCACCCATCGCGTGTGTCCCCCCTCCTGCCCCCCACCACCGCGCCGCGCACGCCGTGCATTTCACCGAAAGCTTGTTGCTAAAAAAGTGACTACACTGTTTAACGCCGTTGTTCCCTTCGAATTGGATGGAGGATCCGCACATGAAAATAGACTTTCGGGAAGAAACATTGTTAGCTTGTACAGGGGAAATACCTTTACCTTTTGTCGTCTTTGTTAACTCCCACCGTATCTAATGGACTCAAGGGTTCCCTTTGAAAGGTTTGTGCCTGTAGGCTGGAGGGTATTGAACTTGTAGATGAGATAAGATTCCCTGTATTTTCTGTCCCTCGCCTCGCGGAAGTTTGCCTGAAGTATGTACAGCTTGAGTTTTTCAAAATTATGACCGGCCATGTTAAAATGTGCCACTGCCTTCGGCAGGTCATTCGCGGTATCCGCGCGGTGCCCGTTTAATCTAACGTGAATTGGTTGACCAGCTTCGCCAATGTATTCCTTGTTACAGAGGGAACATTCCTACATCTAAATAACGATTGAACTAATGCAAGTGAAACTTGATTTTATATGAGGGACATAGTCACTTCCCGTGCTTTTAACTTTAAGGTCATTTTGAATATGCTTGCAAGTCTTACATCTATAGGACGGGAGCAAGTTATTACGCAGGCGGTGCGCCGAGGGTTTACTTTCGCATGTACTAACAGGTCCTTAATATTTCTATTACGGCAGTAGGTGACTTGGTATTTCGGGAAACGCTTTTCTAAGGCGATCGTTGCTTGTTAGTATCGGATAGTATTAACGAAGAATATTAGTGATGTTTGGAAGCGCATTGGAGTGTATTGTTATGAATGCAAGCGGCTGGTTGGTCTAAGCTTTAGGGTCTTTTTTTGTAGTGCTTGTGCCATATCTAGTCTACACTAGTCATTGTATGCCTTGTTGAGAGCGTCGTACGGGTGATTTCGTTCAGCTAAGGTTGCCTTTAAATTGCTTAAGTGGTGAACATAATCCGCGTCGTTGCTGCAAACCCTTCTTATGCGCCTTGTCTGTCCTATAAATATCCCCTGTTTGCAGTGTCGCGGGTGATGGCTATTATAATCGAGGTATTGCTGGCTATCCGTTGGCTTTCTGTAAAGTGTCGTCTGGAAATACACCGCAATTGTCGATATTCCCATGCTTTTTAATTCAGCGTTTACTGACTGATTCCACACGTTGTTGTCCGTGCATGTGAATATGTCACTCGCTAGCGCCCGCAGCTTCTTTCTCCACAAGCTTTTCCAAACCTAAGACCTTTTGAATTTTCACCAAGCAGCCAACATGATTCCTTCTGGTTAGCTTTCTTGCCAATTCTTGTGTTCCTTCTGTTAAGGATGAATGAAAACTAGCTCTCGTAATTACTAAGGCGCCCAGTCATGCTACCCGCACTGTTTACTTATGCGCGGGAGGACGTGCGGAAACTGGGTCTTATAAGAGCGATTGGATTCTGGAATGTGTTTAATAAACGTTCTTATTTTATTTCTTGTTGCAGAGGCCTCGAAGGGACGCACGCATAAATTAGCTTTGGCACTGGAGACGACGTTGTAGCCGCAGTACGTCAGGTACCTCGGCCGGAAGACGTCCACCGGGAAGCCGGAGAACCGAGATCGTAGCAGATGCAGACGCAGCAAGATGGAAAGCGGAACCAGTCGGCGAAAATGCCCCGACATTCGTTGCGAGGGTCGAAAGCCAATAGTCGGTGTAGCCGGAACTGCTGCTCGCACCGACAGCCATCCCGGCAGAACATCTGCTGGTTTTCGAACCTGCGTCGGGGATCCCGGAGTCCAGTAAGTATGCGCAAAACTCAATGTTGAAACAGTAAAAAAAAAAACAACACTGCACAAAAGACACGTATAAAAGGAACTGAGAGCACTTTTTTTAGATGCGAAGCAGCTTATGGGAGGGGGGGTGGCTTTGTCCGTCCCCCCTTCCCGCGTCCCACACCTCCACAGCGCATGCGCGTCCCCTCCCCCCCTCTCTCTCCTCTCCTACGCTCCCTCTTTATCTCCTCTAGGCATCCTCTACTCTATGGAGGGGCGCCCGCGTCCCACACCCCCACAGAGCATGCGCATCCCCTTCCCCTCTCCTCTCCTACGCTCCCCCTTTCTCTCCTCTAAGGATCCTCTACTCTACGGAGCGGCGCGCACGACAGGTGGTGCCACAGCTGCATACTCCGCTGGGGGGGCCACCGTAGTTCCACGGTATAAAAATGACGGAGCGCGCGCGCCTCATTCTCTCTCCTGTGCAGCTCCGCGATGAGCGCTCAGGCCGCTGCCGCGAAACGGGAGCGGCGACGTGGCGATTCCGAACTTCGGGCTCGCGAAAATGACACCATCTCCCGCTCAAGCTAACGATCTCCCCGCTGCTTCGCATCCACACATGGTTCCCTTTAACGGGAGATGGTGTAATTTTTTTTTGTTTCTCGACCGTTTTTGAACAGTTGTCTCAGATCTATACAGAGTACCAGCTATGTTTCAAATTTAAATAAATATTGTCCCGTGGTCGTGACGGTGCAGGGCGCAGTAGCCAGACCGTTAAAGTCAAACCTTTCATTGGCTGATCTTGTGCCCATTAAAGAAAACAACTTAGAGCGACGAGCCCAATCGTCGGTCAGCGGCGAAATACGTAGATTTTTAAACGTGCATCACAATACATTCGAGTGTTATTACTGATGCTCGCGTACAATGTACAAGGTACTCAAACATAGACGTCGGGCATGCAGAGTTTGTAGAACGGTCGTCATCATTTGCGAAGCGGCACGCAAGTGAACAAGAAAGTAAAAAAGGCGGACCCCGTAAAGCAAAAAACAAGTAGACGCGTCAATATAAGCCAAAACTCGGTCAGTGACTTACACTGTCTTCTGTCGTCTGCCCAAATTCGCCAGCAATACCATGTTTGGATATTAGCGACTTCGTTAATTCGAATAACATAATTAAAAACGAAAACAAGGAAGACCTTTGTTAATGTTAGCTAGTACATCCTGCATGCGTTCTATGCCAACCAGAGACAGTAAGGCGGTCATTCGAACTTGCTTTCTAACTACGCAATACACAAACTTCTTGAACCCCTCCGGCCCTGCTATAAAAGGGGTACGTACATCATTGTGAACTGAATAAAAAAGCAATTAAAAGAATACTCTGAGGTATTCCCAGTACGCCTCTGTCCGCAACAGGTCCAGTTTCTTCATCGTCGTCCTTCTCAGAGCACCACAGATGCAAAGCAAGATATCAAAAGATAAAAAGGACGATAATAGGAGCAACTGCATTTTGATAATATTTTAATTGTTAATATCGCTCGCTAGCTGTTGTACTGCTCTCTACTGTTTGTAAGATGCTCAAGACGTAATTACAGAAATTACTTTCCCCTGTCGTTTACACATCACCATGGCAATACACAACCTTCATGTCTTATATAAAGGACACCAGGGCCCAGTAGATTCTCAATGTACAGCATGTTGATTGAGGGCCGCATTACCTGTGTCAACATATAATTTTTTGTTATTCTGTTCGAAAAGCGAGAAATCGATAGCGAGAAACCGAAATTGCTTTACACAAGCGCAAACGGGCTTCATTAGTGCGATATCTGTTTATAATGGATTTAAATACGTTTTTTGCACTGGCGCATCAGCGATGTAGAAGCTGATGACGATAAGGCGCGGTCCTCTCAGTCTACGCTTCGTGATGCTGGCGCAAGTAATTTCTTTGAAGTAGAGGCGGATTCGGCAATATGCTGTTATGGTGGATCTGACAAAGCGTCATAAGTAGGTGGAAGAGCCGATGCATTGATTGTTGTATGCTTGCTGTTATGCTAGCCGTCCAACATTTATATGTGTAACAAGATAAAAATACAACCTTATCTTAACTGGGAGAGAAGCTCAGGGGAACATGGAATCTTCAATCGATGAAGAGATCGCTAAGAACGATGGAGAACAGGGAACGTCGCTGGAGCCAACGTTTCGACAAGTGGACTTCGTCAGGACGGCAACTTTCTTCCCGAGCAGCGTTCAGAAACGAACGCTCAGAAGGCAGTTGCCGTCCTGATGAACAAATTCCACTTCTCGAAACATTGGCTCAAGCGACATTCCGTCTTCTCCATCGTTTTTAGCGATCTCTTCATCGATTGAAGCCTCCATCTTCATGGACACCAAAGTGAAAAAGTGAAGAACTTTAGAATGACTGACTTATATTTTGCGAACTCGATTGTCGTTAATTTCTCCGTTCTGTGTTCAATATTGAAAGTGAAGATGAATGTAAAAGATTCAGTTTTGAAAGTGGCGGCCGAACTTGGCCTCACGACGTCGGGAGGCCAATTTCTCTTTTCGGATTCACGTCAAATTTGCTCAATCAAATGTACTCAGAGTCCCTGTGTTAAGTCCCCGGCTTCCTTAAAACACAATGTATGCATTTCTTTCCAATAAATAGTTACGTAAGCCTTTGCAGACGCCGTCGAAGATCTGTGATGCCACACATATTAGTGGTCGAACTTCAGAGCGGCACCGACACCCGTATTTCCTTTTTGCGAGTTTTCTAGCTTACGGAGGTTCTCCTCGCATGATTGGTGCTTTTGGTATCGCGAAAAGCTAACCTACTTATTCGAGAAAAATTGTTTTTCACTTTAATGTCCCTTTAAGTTACATCACATGACACTTTCCAAGCACTTAGACCTAGGACCCCTTGATACAGGACCCCTTGACTTCATGCGACAGCGGTCGCGCTCTCGAATGTGCTCTCTTAATGTGGTACTAAAGGAAACCTACACTGAAAATTTTTCTGCCAATAAATAAATTCAAGGGTGAAGAGATTAAGTGGTTCTCCGAAGATGCACACGCTCATGCACGATAAATTTACGTAGTGCCTGTTTCTTTGATGCCTTTACGAATACGCAGTTTCATTGAGTGTAAACCACCAGCCAACGTAGCCAACAACTAAGTTTGGCAGAACGCCGAGAATTAAATGATTGAGCGCTCGCACTAAATAACTAATTTATCATTCATACAGTTGCCAATAGTCACGGAAAGCAAAAGTAGCACTGTGACATTGGCTACACGAGTTCGTGCGTATTTATACAGGTAAGATGACGTCATGTGCTTCTACGCAGAGGCAGATGTCCTACGGCAAATTTCACTTATGGCGACCTTCTTAAAAGTCTGAATTTGGTTCCGCATGTATATCTCCGACACTTTGAAGCTTTCAGCTAGGCCACACTATGCAACATCTGGTTGCTTCTGATGCGTTCACGACATGTCAAAAATTAGCAACAGGCCTTCGCGGGAGTCTTAGGGAACTCGGCTCTTGGCTTCACGTCCCCTTCGCTCAAAGTGCTGAACAATATAAACTTTTCGTGCTGAAAACAATAACACAAAGAAATATGTAAATGTACGTACACAGCTGCTACAAATTGCAGCTTTTCTATGAAATACTGTTTAAGGTACGTAAACGTAGCCACAGTGAGGTACGCGACCTTAGTTATTGTATCCCTGTTGTTTCAGTCCGGGACCCAATTCCCAAAACTCCGCCCTCATAAGTGATTTTTGCAATCGGCTGGAGGGCTTCGCTAATGATATGTATGGCATCAAGATTAGCTTTAATATTATCTTATGGACATCTCTGGCGTAAAATATTTTTGTGAATACCAGTGCGCTCACTTCATTACATGTGGTGAACTGAGCATGAATAAAAAGATTGAGATGTCACCGCCGGTTTCATTACTGTAGAATCACGGAAACTAGTGCCACAAAGCCTAGCACTGGACGGAGCTCAGAAGCCGACCAGAAATGTAGCGACTAATTCTCCATCCGAAGCTTGGGTCAGATATTTATACTGCGAGACGCTGAATAACTTGTGCACCGAAGAACGCAAAATATACGTGGCTTCCCTTGGGACGATGAATGAACGCCACTATATTGTACCTTCTGACGTAGACATTTCCTTTTTGTAAACAACCCGCCAGCATCGGTGCGACATTTCGTGTGTGTTCCACACATATTGATTCTTGTAAAATAATGCAGACACATTGATGAATGAAGGAAATAAAATGAAAGGCTGTACATTACAAGCTCGTACGTCTGTAAAGGAAGTGCGACAAAAACATATACGAACGAGTCAAACCTCACGGCTGTAAATGTAAATTTTGAGCAATGTATAACACATATAGCATATATAGTCTGCGCGTCCGTTGATGCAGCTTATATACTCACGCGCACTTCTCGGCGTGCACGTACTGCTCGAAGGGGTAGACGTTGAGGAGCGCCAGCACCTTGCCACGGGTGTTGTTGGCCCAGTAAGGAGCGAGCACTTCTTGCTTCACCGGGCACGCATTCCTGCAACGCGGAAAAGCACACGCGCCGCGTCATCCATGCAAGGAATCGAGCCTGGATCGAAGTATTTTATTGCTTGATTAAGGGATGGCGTTCGAGATTAAAGGACACGAAATTAAAACAGCAAAGTGGTTTAGACTGATAGATCATTGTTTGGGAACTACCCCGCCGCTAATTTCGTCAGTGAAATTGTAGCAACAAGCCATGTTAAGTCATTGGGTTCCTTAGAACGCAACGTATATCTCTTTTACACATATTAATTATATAGGCCTTTGTAGACGCCATCAAGATTATTACTTCATGCGTGTTAGTGCGGGAACCTCCGAGCAGAAGTCGTCACTTGCATTTTCTTTTTACGCATTTTCTAGCTTAACAACCTTGATTGATTGCTGGGGTTTTACTTCCCAAAACCACGATATGATTATGAGAGACACCGTAGCAGAGGGCTCCGGAAATTTCGACCACCTGGGGTTCTTTAACGTGCACTGACATCGGCAGTACACGGGCCCCAACATTTCGGCTCCATCGAAATGCAGCCGCCGCGTTAGGGATTCGATCCCGCGACCCTCCTCGGATCTGCAGCCGCGTACCATAGCCACTAGACCACCACGGCGGGGCAGCCGAGTACCACAGCCACTAGACCACCGAGGCTGGGCAGCTTACCAAGCTTCTCCGCACGAGCGGAAGGCCCTTGGTAAGGTGAAACGGTGATTTATTAACATAAGAAACATCGTTTTTCACTTTATTGTCTCTGTAATAAGGTAGTTTTTGATGATGCGCGGGCATTTACAATCAATAAATAGATGTAGCCGTGCTCGGGAGAGCGCATATGTGGTGTGTGTGTGTGTGTGTGTGTGTGTGTGTGTGTGTGTGTGTGTGTGTGTGTGTGTGTGTGTGTGTGTGTGCGTGTGTTAAAGTTTCGGACACCGACAGGTTATTGTTCAAATTTTCGCACATCCGCTCTTTTCGCTCTTTTGTTGTTTATTCTCGAGAGCCACTGAAGCTTTCCAGTTTCGGTGTACTATGGATGGGACAATAACGGGCTACTTCTACGCTCACTAGAGAAGCAAGGGGCAAAGGCATCAAGGCGCTCTGAAATCCCTGACTCTATCTCTAGATAGGTTCCAAGCCTGCTACAGACATACAGCTCAAATAGTCTTCAAAACATCCTAAATTATCAATCTTTGAAGGTGTCCAATATGAAACGCGCGCCAAATGGAGCACACGGCCTCTTGTATCTTGATTCCTCCGCAGGTAACCAACATCGCAGCAGTGGTCACGTGCCATGACGTGAACACGTCGGCCAACCTGGTTCAGTGGCGGCAAGGCTCACAGATCCCATAGAGAAAATGCGGCTTATGGCCTGCTCTGTGCCGCGTGGAACACTGCTTCATCTTTTACTCTGCGTTTTTCACATACGACGCAGGATTACAAACTTGGTATTCTGATCTCTCATAGAACCTTGGTCTTTTGAATCGGCACATCGTCATTTCTTCCTCCAACGTGGTGTTGAACATTGCATCAGCTTACACGTAAATTGTATCGCATTACTTATACTTTTGATGTACACAGAAGTTCCTATGCGTCGTGAAGATGGGATAACAGGGAAGATGCGTGCTCCGTCAAGCATGTGTTTTCAATTCGTCAACTCCTAAAATGTTGCAATGCATTTGTTGCACGTTAGAGGAATTGAGGCAACATGCCGCGATTAGGATTAGCATCGCCGTAACCGTACAAAAGTGCAACAAAATATTTTGCAGTGTTAATGTTTGTATAAAACCATGGTTTACTCCATTTCATGCGCTATACGCACATGTTCTCACTCAGACGGGTATGTATATAAAAGACACATGGTCGACAACACCGAATACACCAAAGTGGCAAGCTATGCAGTTTTCTTGAAAGAGTATTTTAAATTCAGGAAGTTGAACACGTTTATTATTTATTATTATTTATTTATTTATTTATTTATTTATTTATTTATTTATTTATTTCTATACCTCACAGGCTCATGAGGGAACAGTGAAGATGAAAACAATTTTGGAACAGTAAACATGCCATGCAGTAATAAATATCAACACCACGAGAACAAACAAAAAACACAGAACGTGAAATCAATAAAACAAAGGAAGGTGAATAAGCAGTTCTCTCAGCTTATCAGTATAAAGCAAGGCAACTAACTTGGCTTAAAGATTTGCATAAGTACAGAACAATAAAACTAAGAATTACGGAACAGTCCGAAGCGATGGAGTGGTTATGCTCGGCTGCTTATCCGAAGGACACGTGTTTGATCACGGCCATGGCTTGTCAAATTTTCGATGGATGTGAAAACTATGGACGGCCGTAGCACTGTGCGTTTTCAGAGCACGTTGAAGGGACACTAAAGCGAAAAGGTGAAGTGGATTATAATGATAACATATTTCGACACCTGGGTTGTCGTTAATGTTTAATATTAAAAGAGGAAATGAACATCAAAGCTGTAGTTTTGAAATCCGGGCCGGAACTTCGGCCTCTTTAGATAAAAAGGCCAATTTCTTCTCTTCGTATTCTTGCCAAGTTGGCTCCCTCAAATATTCTGAAACTTCCTATGTCAAGTCTCTGGTTTCCTTAGAACACAATGTATCTCTTTCTTACAGATAAAGAGTTATGTACAGGCTTTAGCAGACGCCATCAAAAGTCTGTGACGTCACGCGTATTGTGCTGAAACTCCCAAGCGGTGTCGCCACTCGTATTTTTTTTTTGCGCGTTTTCTAGTTTACCGAGGGTCTTCTTCTCGGAAGATTGGTGTTTTTGGTATGTGGAAAGCTAACTTAGTAATGAGACAAAAATTGTTTTTCACTTTAATGAACCCCAGATGTTCAAAATTCCTCAGACCTCCACGAGGGCAGGCCTCCTAATTAGAGCTGTGTGAATAGCAATATTTCGAGTGCGAAGCGAATTCGAATATTTATGTTCAAGTGCGAATCGAATCGAATATTTTTCGAATAATTTTGGAATATTTCTTTACTAATACCATGTCAAATTATAGAGAAATGTTCTACTCAACATGGGCAAAAAGATTTACTGCATGACTAGTGTACTGCCACAGTGTCATTCCAAAGTCCTGGGGAACAGTTGAAAAGAGAATTGTGCAAAATAAAGCTGAGGTAACTTCCCTGCAGTATGTGAGTGTTAACGTCGCCGCAGTACACGGGTGCTAGCTTCGCCGCAGTACACAATTAGCTTTGCCGCAGTACACAAGTGCTATGCGGCGAAGCGGACTACATGCGGGGAATGGGCCACTTGACACACGACATAGCGTATTTTTCCCGTTAATTGCCAATTTCGAATGGTTCGAATAGTAAAATTTAAGTGCGAATCGAATCCAATAGCAAACTCTATTAAAATTATTCGAAATTTCGAATATTCGCACACTTCTCTTCATATCATGCCATGGATTTGTCTCGTAAAAACGCAGCAAATATTAATCAGAGAAATGTAACTCTTCATTGTTAACATTTGAAATGCTGATTGTTAGCATTGTATGAGATTTCTCTTTTTTTAATATTTTGTGCCACCTGAGAACGTGCATTAATTAATTCTGCTGTATTATTTGTATAATTTATTTAGTCGCAGTGTCTGTATGTTTGCTTGTCTGACTGTGAATTGTTCATGTACTTCTATTTTTTTGCAGGCCTCCTTACACAATGCCACTTCTTGGGCCTGTAACGTATATTCCACGAATAAATAAATAAACAAATAAATTAATAAATATTGCATGGATTTTATTGCGTGTGTGGGTCGTTAATGTGATAGATGTCAGTAAGACCATTCTACAGCGTGGCGGCATGTGTCAATGCAGAGCATCTGAGTTCATTAAGTGGGCCCGAATTCACGCTCGAAACTGAGATGATCATACATACGTCTAAGATAGATGTGTGGGCGTGCGATCCGGTTGTAAGGTTGATGGCTGTACAATGTGCATGATGTTGTGCAGAAGACAAAGCAGCGATTTATTCCTTTCCCGATTCCAAGGATGAAAGCTACAGCGACAACTTGATGTTACTTGAGCTCGAGAACAGGCCATAACGTCTATTAACGAAATGTACTGCGCGCTTCTGGGTCTGCTCGAAACGGTGGATCAGATATGTCGGATGAGGGGACGTTAAGGCTAATTCTAGTTCGTACTGCACCAATGCTTGCTAGGAAATCTCTCATGTGAAGGAACGAGCGCTGCGACGTTGATGTTTCAGATATCTGAAAGAGCGTCTCTCTCTCTGTCTCTTTTTTGATGCAGAATTACCATCAAATGCTCTTTGTTTCAAGAATGCCAAGGCTTTTCTCAAATGAGTAACTGTACATGTCGTAGTACTCTTTTTAAATCAGTTAAGTAGGATTTTTTAAAATTCATTGAAGGTAATGCTGAACAGTGATATTATTGGCGGGGAGAGGATTTGACAATCGATGGCGCAATCCCCTGCAAATAGTCGAAGACAAGGTTTAATATAAAATGGTAAGTCATTGGTGAAAATTAAGAGTAAGGGTCCAAGACACTTTCCTGAGGAGCGGCTGGCGTTACGTTATTGAAAGGGGAAGAGGACTGGTCTGTGCAAGCGGACTGCTTTCGAAATCACTAAATGTCACTTATCTAGTAGGTTGTTATTGAGTCGAGGCTTCAGCATGAGAGTTTATAAGTGAAGCGACACTGCAGAAGACGATAAAATGCTTTAGAAAGATCTATGGACATTGAGTCAAGCCAGCCATCGCCGTCAATATCTTGTGAAAGATTAGTAGTGAATCCATCAGTTGAATCTCACATGAAAGGCCTTTTCTGAACTCAGGCTTAGGCTTAAGGAAGAAGTTACTTTCTAAGCAGTGAAAGGCACTAGTAAATCCGATGCAGTCGAGTAACGTACAGGGAGCACCAGTTACTGATGTGGCGCGGTAGTTACATCCCTTGCCACCCTGTTTCTGAGGTGGGCATGATTTTGCCGCCTTTACACTCATTCGGCTGCTCTCTTGTTGACAGTGGCTGCTGAAATATTCGACTAACCATAGTGTTTGACGGGACTAGTGTATTATTTGCGATAGTAATGTGAATGACATCGAGTCGAGAACTATATTCGCTATTTTAAGATAAAAACAGAGGCGCAATGCACTAGAAATAGGGAAACATAAGTGCTATCCACCACTGCTGGAACCTAAGTGCTGTTTGAAGGAAAAACAGTTTTCTTCAATTTCTCAGTAGTACTCTTTATGAGGGATTGCAGGTCATCAGAAAAATAATTTATGCTTAGCCTTGCGAAGGGAAGTGCGCTAGGCTTTTTCATAGGCTTTATTCCAAGAACATTGCGCATGGCACTCTCGGCTGCGCCATGTAAATGTTGTTTTTTCTGACTCATACACAGCTGTATTAAACCATGGTTCGGAGCAGTTAGCACGAGATAAAATCTGCGACATGTACTTATTCGTAGGTACATCCGTTCATCTTGTCCTTTCTTGGGACTTATTTTTCTTGAGAAGCAACAAAATATGATTGCCATCATCATTACTGCTGGCAATTCATTACCTTTGAGTCTTGTAAGTACAACTTGATGGTAGAGTGGTTGCAGCTTGGTTCATGAGTAATCTCATAATCTTAGTGAATAATTTTGCGCAAGTTCGTACCATGTAACTGATTATAACAGTAACACTAAAGAGCAAAACCATTTTTCTTGTTAAGTCATCACCCTTTCACTATACCAGAAGCACCACTCTTGCCGCGAGAAGGTGCTTAGTAAGCGACAAAACGCGCGAAAAGGGAATGCAGATGGTGACAGCATCTTGAAGATTGCGCACCAAGTGGCTGTGACATCACACATTTTGAAGGTTCCTGCTAGGGTCCGCATGATCGTTCACCTGTAAAATTAACTGCACCGTGTTCTTAGACAGTCATAGACTTGGCGCATCAAGTTTCATGGAATTCCATTGAACCTGTGCGGCCAAAGTACTTAGCAAGAATATTGAAATACGCGACGTAATGCTTACGTTGAAGTACAGCGCCAAACTTCAAAAAATGAAAGTTTGACCTTCATTTTCTCTGCTAATATTGAACCTATGATGGTGTAATGAACGACAATATTTTTCTCAAACAACAATATCTCGGTATAAAATGAGTGACTGTTTCACTTTAGCGTCCCTTTAAAAGTTGGAAAAAGAAATTAGACCGATAGTGTCGTTTCTTTTAACGTCTCAATGCAGACATAGATCGTAAAGCTTGCAAATAAGCTGACAATTATTTAATTTACTTTAATTAAGGATGTCTCTGTGTTCGGTTCCCTTGAAAGTTATGTGCGCTTAGGCACGGAAATAATGTGTACTGAATGGTTTTGCAAGTCCTCGGATTTAAAAAGGAGGGACGCACGCGCTGTACGTTACAAATATAGACCCGCTCTGCCCCCTATATCTTGCCACCTCCTGGTCAGAAAGCAGCAGAGGCGGGAACGTCCTTCGTTGTCAACGCTGTTGCGTGCGAAAAAAAGTTATATTGTTTTCTGATACTTCAGCCTGTTCATTAAACGCAGAGTAAACCATAGGAACGACCAAGATCCATTGTTTGCGGCCTGAACCTTAGCGGACTATTTTCGACGCGCCTTCAATGTAAAGGAAACCACGAGGCGTTCCTTTCAAGGCTGTAAGCAAGTATACTCACACGCCCCTCCTGAGAGGCTCGGCAGGAGGCGGCTGCTCTGTGGAGGCCGACACATCCTCCTCGGCGTGATCGTCCGGGTGGTTCACTGAGGCTGCTGCAGTCACCGGGCGGCCGTGGCTGTGTGATGAGTCGTCCCTGTCGGGTGCCTCGATGCTGTTGCTATCGAGCAGGCTGAATATAGGCTGAGACGCCGCCGTGCTCGCCTGGCTGGTGGCGTATGCGTGCAGCGGCTCTGGTTCGTGGGTGAACGGCTCCCCGGCAGCGTACGAGGGCTCGAAGTCGGCCGCCTCCGTCGTTGTCGTTGCTGACGTGCCGGTAGACGGGTGCTGCGCCGCAGGGAAAGTGATACGCCATAGAGGAAAGCGGGGAAGAAGAGGGCATCAAGTTAGTGTGAATATGCGTCGCATAAAATCTTTCTAAAACGAAAACTTCCCGCGATCCTCTAGCTCAGTGTGCAAGTGGCACTCAAACGATGCGAGTGTTAATTCACAAGCGTTTTATATCTTGGTCGTCATCGCATCTACGCCCATGATTCCGATCAGCTGGCATGCTGTGTTGCGAACATTTCTAGCCTGAGTATATTCTGTGATTCGTGTGATCATGTATGAAACAGTCTGCAGCTTGTACCCTATTGCATCCTTCTCTTGGGCAGACATGCCGGAGAGAATACAATAGCTGTTTGAATTATAAAACGTGGCAGAGGGGTCTATAAAGTGTCTCTTCTTCGCTGGCTCGCCATTGTGGACAACAACGATGTTGCTAAGTGCAATGGAGCAACTATCGACTCTTCGTGGCCGCATGATTACAATGATACGGAGGTTGAACATAACAGTAGGCTGTCGCCATGAAAAAAAGGTTGTAGGCTAGTTGGCTCATGGCTCCCTCGATATGTCAAAGCCGCCTCTAGATGTATACACCTCCTGTTTATATGGGCCCTCACAAATTTCCTCGTGTTTTTCGTGCGATGACATGCGCTGACATCCCCTGGTGGATGATCTAGCATCTCATCTTGCGAACAGTTTTATGCGTAAGCAGTTGTCTTTGAATACGTATGCTGATATGACGTTCCCGAAAGATTTTCTTCGCCAGAACAGTGTGGGACTGGGTAGTACCTTCATTCTAATTTGTTCAGCGGTCGCTATTGGCTGACCCAGCGTCTTTTTTACGACGACTTCATGAGGACACTTCCATCAATTCATGGGTGACATCGACTTAGCCGTTACCCCTAACTACTAGTCATACTTCAGCAGCACCTTGAACCCATCCGCTATTAGCCATCGACTATTTTTATACGACCATAGCATACGTGCGAACGGATTCGTGAACCTGGGCGCCGATTCAAGACCAAAAAAAAATGGCTGGTGAGATAGAGGGAGGAGGCCAGACACATCCGTCCACCTCACCTACTGCGTGAGCTTGGACTGGATTGTCGTAATGGCTTTTTTTCACAGCTGCAACTATAAATTCATTCATGTTTACTGCACCGTGATTTTCGTCCTTCACGAGCTTTCGCTATAGCTGTGAACGGCCTTAATATTATACCGTGCTCTTACTTACAAGCCGTATCTTCTGTATGTGCCGTTGGCAAGTGAGGTAAATATATATGGTTGTGTCGCCAGTAATGTGACTGCTAGCATCGATGGCAATCGCCATAATTCTCTTCTTCGAAGAAGCTTTACTACATACTGGAACGCCTGATGAGTAGAGGCCCAAGTACCGGTTTATCAAAAAAGGGGCAAGCTAGCCACCACTATTGTTTGTATCTATTTTTGTGTATGTTATTTCATGCGTACATACAGCATTACAAGAAACCACGCTTTCCTTTGCCGCGTCAATTTCAACAGCGGGAAATTGGCGTTTCTAGCTTCGTGCCTCGAGCCTGTGGATGACAACTCCTAATGTAAACAAAATATGGTTGATCCTCTGTCCTAAAAACCAGAATAACACGAAAGTGAAACCTGTCTTTGCGAAGCTGTGGAATGCATCAGCGGCAATCTATAGCGAATCGGAGGGCGGGAGATGGGTTGGGTACTCTGGACATGTGAACCCGTTGCATGTGGAAATCAGCGGCACCTCGTCGCTGCACAGGAATCCTAGCCAAGTTGTACACAAGCGAAGGGCCTTGAACGACTCACATTGCTCCGCAGACACTGCATTTCACGCTTAAGAGCCCTGCGCCAACCTGCCATAAACCAGGAGCGTCCGCAAACGTTGGAACCTTGTAAGCGAAACCGAAGCGGTTGTCACCAGATCGTTTTGTGAACGCACAGTCCACTGCAGCGAAAGACTTATCATATGCTTGTCGACGGCCTCCTTTGCGTTCTTGGAGCAGAGCGTGTCGCAACACAACTGGCCGCACAAGACAAATTTTGTAGCGGCCGTATAGTTGTATTTTGGCCAGGCAACGCGCCGGCAGTACGCCGCGGAGCCACGCCGCTTATCTTCGATGCGATAGATGCGCTAAGACTACCGAAGTGCTAACTGCCAGCGCACATTAGCACGACAATATGCTTCGCTCCATCATTCCTAGATAGCGGTACCACCGCTGCGAACCAACAGTGCAGTGAACTGAAGGCTATTTTAATTTAGGAGTATTTAGGAGTAATTTTGCTTGCTAAACACCTTTGCTTTAATTAAACATCAGTTAGTTTCAAAGTGTAGAGCGGTGCAGTGAAGATATAAGGCCGCCTGTTCCCTATACCTCCGATTTCTCGATGGTGCATGATTCTGCAGGCAAAAGAAAAGATCTCGGTGGCGCTTCGGTAGAGCATACAGCTTCTACCTTCGCATCCCGGGTGAATGTGATTTCCAGTCCGAACGGCTGGTACATTTTCAACGTGAATGTGTCTTCTTCTTTTTTTTTTCAGACATGCTCTTCCCTTACGGAAGTACGTCAGTGGTTTCTTGGTTTACCCCAGGCTAAAAACACTTTCGTATTTAAAAAAGCATTAATGAGAACCAGTTCATAGATGTTCGCTTACTCATAATCCCGACCCACATGAAGCGCTCTTAGCCGCCGTTTTCTATCGTTTTATTCGCCGGCGTCCCCCCGTGATGGACGCGGTTAGTGGCGGTAGCCGAAACGCCGAGGCCAGGGAGCTCTAGATTTCGGCGCCTGGGCCGGAAGCGACTGAACGAGTGTGGACCAATCAGCGTCTTCCGCCAGCGGAAGGGCATCATCGATGCTGCCGAGAAGAAAGCCGAATCTATAAGTCGTGGCGTACTGCGTGGTTCAGGTGAGGAACAGGCGCATATTCATGCAGCCTCACAGCACGGCTCATCACCGTGGAAATGGCAGAAGAAGGGGGTGGAAGATATTAAATGGCTGACGAAAAGCGCGCGACTACCGGGGACTGTTTGTCCCCAGCGCACTTGTGGCCACCTGCTCGCTCCGCGCCTGGGCTCGGTCGCGTACCCCCGCGATCACCGCATTTTTTTTTTCGATCCTCCGAAGCTCTGTTTTCGTTCGTCACACGCGTTTAGGCTCGCAGGTGTGCGCGCTTACTTTGTCAGTGCGCTGCTTGTCGTCGATATTGCGCATAAGACGGCGTCAGGACAAACAGCGCAACTACCAACGCTGCTCCACCTTGTCATGCATAACCCCAAGTTAGTTAATTGTTGATTAGTGTTTGTAGACGGGTTAGTCATCCTGTCGGGCTCGAACGTGTGACTACTATGACTCGAAAGGAAGACCTTCACAACTCGAACCCCTGCCGACAGATTAATGTGGAATAAGCTGCGTTGACATGCGGAAAGAAGGATGGATTAATTTAATGTGTGAATACACTAGTCAATTTTAACAGTGAAACTGTTTGAGCTATTGTCATCCCACCGTGCTGCAAATGGCAGAAGAAGGGGGTGGAAGATATTAAATGTAGCGAGTGGAAAGTAGAGGGTATACGTTCTTGGGGCAGAAGCTTACCCTTCCCACCTAACGCCATGTCAGGGTATCTCCCCTCCCATTAGAAAAGCCGGTGGATAAATAGGCGGCATAGACGTTCGAACCCAGTGCCTCCAGCATTGGAGGCTGATACTCTAACCACTAAGCTATTGCGGCGGTACTGGATGAAATACTGCGATGGCGAAAGGAGCACGAGACACCTGAGGAGGAGGATACACAGTATGTATGATGAGGAAAGCAGAGGAGGAGAGTACAGCGAAACAAGGAAATCGTAATGACTGCAGCAAGCCGCTGTAGTAGCGTGCGTTATTATCTGGTTGCCGGTCACTACAAGGACTTGCGGCAAGCGTGCCACCGGTAATTATTATGAAAACAGGGGGGTTCTACTGTACCACGGAATACAGGACGCTGTGTTGCGGTAATTCCGCTGTTGGTCAATCCTGCTTCTAAGACAGGACTGACCAATCAGGGATGCGGAATTGGTCAGGGATCGGTTAATTTCGCCTCTTAAGGCGGAATTCACCGACCAGGCAGTGCTGGTCCTCCCTGATCAATTCCGTGGAATAGTTTCTATTCCGCGGATACGAAATTATTCCGCGGAATAGTTTCTTATGCCTTCCCGTGCTAAGGTCCAGGCCCCCAAAGAGGTGGCTTGGGCTTCGAACCAACTCCGCATGCGTTCTCTGCTGCGCAGCTCCCGCTGCCCCGATATCTCCGCATCAGTATACTTCGAGACCTCTTTCCGTTTCCTCTATTCAGTGACCTATCATACGTAAAACATGCACGTACTTTAAATTACAGAGTACTGTACTGCAGTCCACATTGCACCGTGCGAACGCTAACCGCCGTTAGTTTTTTAAGATAACATACGTCGATGCACGTTAGAGTGCGGTGTTTAAATTGTGTTTGACAGGTTTCCATATATTGCAGTCTCTATCGTAAAGGAGTCCCACACATCTTGCATAAATATATAATCTTGACTGCAGTTTAGTGAATACAAGCAGGTCCACTGCAAGAATGACAGTAGTATGCGCTCCGCGATAGCGACGCGCTTTCGTTCCCGCTCCCGCGCTCTTTCTCAACAACGATTGACACAACCGGCGGAGTGGCTTCGTCTGTCGCTGTGCTCAAGTAACCCGGTAGGGAGTGGGATAATCGTTTGCGACAGTTATAGCGATGGCTCTACTCATCCCAGTACAAATCCAGAAAGCGCCTCGCTGCATGAATCTGGCCTTCAAACTCAGCCAGGGTCAACGCCGGTGAAGACTACAGTGAAACCCTAGTGCAGCGTGTTCGCGCCGACGGGGCCGACCAGCTCTGTCTTGCAGGGCAACACGTTGACCCCCATGCCGCGACGTGTAGTCCATGTGGTTAGACTTCACGTCATTCTCGCTTAAACCAAGACCACGAGATGGCGCAAAGCTCTCGCCGATGAGTTCGCGCCGACCCTTTCTCCACTGTATGAGCGCATTTATCACATGCCACCTTCTACTCACATTGCGTGTCGTTGCAAATCCGGAACCGACCTATAGCTTGACAAACCTGGTTTAACCGCGTCTACCTCACACCATTTTTTGTTCGTAAGCTTATTGATGCCACCAGCGCAGGCTTGCCCACCTCCCTGGTGGTCACAGCAGATGCCAGGGTATGAGTGGGCGCGGTCGGCGTTGTCAGGATTGCTCCAGGTTCCTGGTTGTGCGGTGCCCCAGTGGCAAGCCGTGTAGGCGCGTCCATGTCGACGGGTTCACCATGAAACACAACTTGCGTCGGGCTCCTGTTGGCAGAGATATTCAGCCCATTATATATCATGGAAATTCATGCATATTTTCTTTTTTTTTGCTTTCTCTCTCTCCTTCTTGTTAAATCTTCCTTAAAAAGCAACTTGCTTAACAATTCATTGGTCTCTCTCTCTCTTATTATATATATATATATATATATATATATATATATATATATATATATATATATATATATATATATATATGATCATGGTATGACGTTGTACGAAAAGGAGTATATATATTGGAATTCGCTCCCATGCATATTGTCGTGACTTCCACTCACAACACAGTTGCTCTTGTACAAATTTAGCGATGCCTTGAAGAAACCCACGTGGCACCAAGTTGATATACAGTTACCAACTACAGTGTACATTGTCATTAACTCTTTTTTTTGGGGGGGGGGAGGCGGGGGTAGAGGAAGACCCCAGAACATAGTTTGCTGTCGCTGAAGGACTGTGCACCAGGAGCATTGTTGACATGGCGCACGCTGGTTTCAATAAAGTCACTACGCGTAATTGTCTACAGGTCACGTGCTCTACATACCAGTTTGCGTGTATCCGGTATGGGTCTCGCACTTCAGAAGATTTGCCTTGGTTGGCTTGCGCTACAACGTGCCGCCGGTATCGTGGGCAAAACGAAAAAAAAACAATAATGGCTATAGCGTGGTGGGTAGATACCAGCTATGGTACTATACACGCATCTTGCGCTGAAGTTTTTCCCAGCTGGCGGCAGGGACAGAACAGGGGCGAACAGCAGGGGAAACATTAGAAGGAGGCGACGCACGTTCATCGTGACGCCTATCTGACATCGCTTAGCGCGAGGGAAGAGCCTCAACGCCCGCAGTTTTCCGAGTGCGAATCATCCTCATGACATGGACGCATTTACGCTGCAACTAAGAAGCGTCCGCTAAACTTGAACGGAAAGAGAGTGGATTTTAAGAATAACACGTGCAATGACGCATATACAGATTTCTGGCGTGTAAAACGTCATCGTATTTTCTTCGCTCTTCAGTGGTCGGGGACGGCGATATGATCATGGATGGACGGATATATGGGCGGATGTTATGAACGTCAACTTTACATCCAGGCGGTGGCCCTTGCACCACCAAGCTCAATGTATCACCTATTTGAGTTAACCTTTCTTTTCATGCTGCTTTGTTGTTCTTTGTCCCTACTTTTCCGATACCAATCATCCAACCACTTTTTGGTGATTTCTGTCGCCAGTCTTTCTTTTCTCTTGAAGGAAAATCTTAAATTCATAACTTTCCGCGTTTTACGATAATGTAACCTTTCTTTTCATGCTGCTTCGTTGTTCTTTGTCCCTACTTTTCCGACACCGATCATCCAACCGCCTTTTGGTGATTTCTGTCGCCATCTGTCCATAGGATCCTCAGATAGCAATAACGTAGTAAATTGGTCCTGTCGCCGGGAGGCGCGTCACTAAAGCTCCGGCTTGTTGACTGCTTCGGCACTGGATCAAGGGCCTTGGCACCGTTCGGTATTCGAATCTCAGTCTGTGGAATATAGAAAGCAAACTTTAATAGTCACTACCTGTATTCTCAGCGGCAATCCTAGTCGGCACCTCGTGCTCTGTGCTGAATGGGTGAGCGCGAAAACGTCCTCCGGAGCACGCGATTTCTATATATAGATGTAGCACACTGACTCGGAAAAGTGCACGGCGCTATGCGTTGACTGTGACATGGCGAGAACAATAAATAAAAAAAGAAAGAATACAGACGTTCAATTTTCGAAACTTCGAATGGGTTTACTAAGATAATTATGTTGCTATATGTACAATCTATAATTATTAACTTAATTGCGCTGGGGTTAGCCTTGGAATACTTTCTTTCGCGTTGCGTTTTCTATGTACCACACATGTCCAAGCTCACAAATAATCTAACGCCAATTTCTGGCTATAGCTCACAATAAAGTCAACTATAAATGCGACTCCGCGCTGGCACGTGCCCCCGATTTTAGACTTTATCCCGAAATACCTGCTTCTTACAACATCTAGCTTGAATTACGATCAACCACCACACTGGATTTGTGGTCACAATGATAAAGTCGCAGCGCGCACGTTGAACAGAAACGCAGAGAAGAGAGGCGAACGAGCACTAACTCACAACTGTTTATTTTCTGAAAGAGAGTGAACAAAAAAGCGACAAAAACACGCACTCAGCATGAGCAAAACTAGATATGTGACGTGCATACAGATCGCATGATTGAAGAAAAATTCAAAAAACGCAAATTCTTAATCCATGAGCGGCACAGATGGTTCACTAATACATTTTTCTGCACACCTTTTTATATGAAATGCTTCCGTCAGTTCACGTGTTCGTTTGTCTTTGCGAGAAAACAAAATATCGGTATCAGAAAAAGCCAGATCCCAATGGTATCTCTTACAGTGGTTGGACAGGAGTGAATATGTTTCCTTTCCCAAATAATTTTGATGATCTTTTAGACGGGCATTGATGCAGTGACCTTTTTGGCCTATATATGCATTTCCATAAGTCAACGGGAGCCGGTAACATGTATTGTGCACTTAATGAACTTAGATTAATCTTTTAGACCGCAGATTCATTTAGTTTTCCTTTTATGAAACATTTTGGCAACAGCCTGGCACAAAATTTCCGCCTTATTAGGTGCGCTGAAGGCAACTTCAGTGCCATACCGGCTGGCAACATTTTTTAAGCCATGGGAAAAGCGATGAACCTAAGGCACAACAACGCAGCGCTTCTTTACCGTGCTATGGCTCTTGCTTGAAGCTGCTGATTGAAAACCCTTCACTGTCCCAATTACTTTGTCTACCGCCCTGATAATAACGTGTTCCGGGAATCCTATACTGATTTTAGCCTTGATACCTCTTTTGAAAAGCTTTCATTAAGTGGACACAAGACTTTACCTAGACCCCCATAAGGCATGACACTGCAATTCCGTTTATTACAACTTTTGCCCTGATTTGTACTGCAGTACGAGCTTTTTCGATCTAGAGCTGTACATCCAACAAGTGTGGTTGGGTAAGAAAAACGCAAAGATAAGTCCAGAAACTGTAGTTCATTTTCTTTAGCAACCCCATGGGTAAACTTGAGCCCCAGGTCACATTCACAAAACACATTTAGGGCATTCACGCATTGCACCGGTGTTCAGCGCTATCAAATATAACCAAGAAATTATCAACAAACCGGAAGATTCTTTTTTCGCCGAGTTGCCTAATGCACGATAAATGTCTCGGTCCATTCGTGCTAGAAAAATAGCACCGAGTCATCTATGCTACGGTGGTAACAACCTTGAGAGCACGGGGCCGCGAATCCGACCAGCCATCGCCATTCCGACGGTGGCAAAATGCATCCTCTGTGTGGAAACAATCACCGATGATTGCAAATACAATCAAGCAGTTAAACACTATACTAGGAAGCTACTTGCTTTCTTATTCCCATTTTCTTTATTTCTATGCCCTTATTAAAGGAGGGATGCATGCATTTCAACTTGTTACTCGACGCACCATATCTAAGGCCCATAAGAGCAAATGGCATACAAGCTGTCATTAAAAGAGCGCGGTTTGTCATCTGCCGTCTTTGTGTAAATGTAGTTCAGTCTGCAAGTGTATACTCCGCCTCAAAACAGGGCCTGTTTATAAGCCTATTACTAGATATGTTTTCTGTTTACCCGGCCCTTTCTCTTTCTTTCGGATACAGCTGTTCAAAGCCAGCTGTTCTCTTCGTCAATTGCAGATCCTTCAAAGGACAAAAGAGTAAATACTCCGCAAAATGCGCAGTTTCACTTCGCGCGGCACGTACGCACAATAGCTTGCACGAGCAAACGCACCAATTGGGAAGCTTGCGTAACAGCCTGGCAGCGTTGAAAATAGCAGCACCCAGCCAGCTGAAATGGAAACGGTGCGCACAGGCATCTACACAGTGCCAAAGGAAAATACGATATCTAAGGCCATACGGGTACCACACACATATAAAAATACAGCCTTCTCTGTGTTTTTCGCGGGCAGCGCTATTTAGAGAAGTTATTTCGTGAACTTGGACATGCCTCGGCCTAACCAAATGTTTCCCAAACATTCGTTTCCTACCCTATGCGCTGAGAAACTCGAGTCAGTACAGCCTTCTCTCTTGAGCGCAGTGCGAAAAACACAGCACTACGACGAGTAAACAAAACGAGGCGCTACAAAAATTAGTGTTTATTGCTCTAAATAATGATGATATAAGATAAATTTCGTGGCGGCAAAGAAAGGGGGAAAAGGAGAAGAAAACCTGTTTTCCTTGTCTATTTTCCTTCCTTTTACTATTCCTTCGTTGCCACAGAGAGGGAGACAAAGCTTTTCATCGAACAACAGAGAATTCTGCCGGCGTAGAAATGGGTTCCTAAATGCGACTCTGCATAGGGAGGGGGAGTGGGGATTAAAGGCCCTAGAAGTAGGACGGAAGGATAGAAAAGGATTTGCACAGGTCACGTACAGGAAGTATGTCAGTTGTTGCAATGTATATAGGCCTTTTAAAGCTTATCGATCATGTTTATGTCTTCCAGAAACTTGAAAAGAGATTTTAGAATCACATTGCAGGGAAGGGGGGGGGGACACAGGACCTAGTATTCTTTCGAGATATAGTGGCACTTTTGAATCAGCGCTTGTTGCCACAGAATTTTGCCCGTATAAGTATTCTTTAGAGCGAATAAACACCAATTGCAAGTAGTGCCCGTCCTCTTTACTCTTCTTATACTGGTACGTGTTCTTTTTGTCTTTTTCGCGTTGCACCCAAGAATGGATCACTGACTCGTCCAACATTATACATTAACATTAGACATACCCGGGCAGACCCAGCACGTAAAGATACACGCGGAAAAATTAACGTATATCCATTACCACTAGTGCAATAGAAAAGATAAATATGGTGTTTGTGATCGAGGTGGGTATGCGTAATAGGCAATCAGTTGCGACAATTTAGCAACAGAATAATGCACGCGTCCTAGGAGCCAGCTTATAACAACACAGAGCATGAGTCAGCAAAATCTGAACGTAAAAGCCGAGACATTGTTATTATAATAAGCATTAGCTACGACTAAAATACCTTCTTTCAAATCAGATTCGAATGCGTGTGAGGGGCGCAGCTTCATGCAGATCACTTTTCGGAATATTGTTTTCCTTGCCAAGACTTTTAGCTTGTCGTGTTGTTTACTGTCCCACAGTAAAAAACATTTTGCGAAAGAAGGGACGCAGAGAATGAATTCTTATATTAAGTGTGTATGCGTTGGTTTGTATCTCTACGACAGATATTTCCTGTGCCCTCGTACTATGACAGTTTACATTACTTACATTTAGGTTTCTTTTCTTACGCACATTGCTCGATGGGCTTTTGAGATCGCCTGTTCTTACTTAACCACCATTCGCAGTTGTATTCTTCCCTCATCATCGCAACGAAACACAGTTTATCGTACCTTACTTTGTAAATCAGCTATAAAGCGTTCGCTACAGCTGGCTGTGAAAACAAACGTTATCTAAAGATAAAGCATACTTACCTATAACATTACAACGAAGAGCGAAATACTAGCTTTCAAATTTTATTCCTTCAGCATAGAGGTTGCAGACACTCTTAAAAGCTCCTGAAACGGTGTGGCCATTTTGAGCTGACAATCGCAGTGCCTACGTGGCGCGCTCGTGGTTATGTCTGCCAGGAATAGCATCGCTACGCGCCACGGAAGGAGCTGAAATTTCGAAGTGAATATTGTCAACTCCTCTTCTTGCAGTCACCCCGCTCCAAGATGGTGGAGATTACGTCACGCACCGCACGGGCGGCGCATGACGTCGCTCGCAGAGACACGTGACACTTCTTGAGAGCGCGCGGCGGCCTGCTCGAACCAATCAGGAGGCGTTGCTTCCGGCGGCTGCCTCCTCGCGCTCCTCCTAGTGCCTCCACAAACGAACAACAGCATCGGAAAGTGGCAAGGGTGTCATAATAGAAGTGACTGTCGCCTTCTAAAATCATGGTTTGAATCTCTGCTAATGATGGACTAAGTGGAAGGATTCTTGCAGTAGAACGCTCTCTATTGGGCACTCAACAGCATCCCGTGTATAACCGAATAAGCCATATGGCCTGCTGAGGGGCCCTTTAAATACCACGTTGGTCCATCCCTTTATTTTCTGTATAGGCCAGTTGCGAATGGCTATAGTCAAAACGAGTTAAGATATTTTTAAAATGGCAATTTTTTATTTTTGTTTTGGTAAGAGGCAATGCTGAAACTCACGGTAGGTGCGTGGGGCGTTATTGTCTGTCTCCATAAGGAAATGGATGGTGCATAAACCACGATATCTTCCTCCAGCTTTCTCATATTAAACTGATGTGCGAGAGCACCCTATTCCGCGTGGACGAATTGCGTTAACATGGCTGAATAGGTTCACTCTTTCTTTTTATTTCTTAAAGCAGATCCAGTAAACCACAGTAAGAAGTTATGTGCGGCTCCACTACAACCGCGGGCAACTTGTTTTTTATTGTGTGTGTGTCCCGTTTCGCGTTCATTTATCGGACAAATTTCGCGCTTCAATAAAAAGCTGCAAACGACCTCCCCATTGATTTCGCTTCGCATGGTTATGTATGGGCTTATGGCTAACAGAAATCGCTTTCATCCCTCGATTCGCTTCCTCGTTTAATACATTACACAACTAGGTAAAATTGTCTAATGCGGTTAGTAGTGCTGTTGGCCCGATATACAGCAGTAATTAAATTTACGAGCGTTGTGCCACGCGCTCACATGTGACGTGAACAGACGTCACTCGATAACAGTGAGCACTCGCGGTTAGGACTTGCGCATAATGAGCTAAATTATCCTGTTTTGTGTGCGTGTGTGTTTATCTGAACATAGAAATACTTATTCAGCATTCACGATTTGTCAAAATACATGCTCTAACACTCCGCGAAACACGCAAGTTCGCGTTTGCCTTAGTTGGTAGTGTAATGTGCACGGCCTTAGGACATAGTATCAGAGGATGCCTTTTTTCTGTTATTCAACGCTGCACCTTGTTCACGCAACATGTTATTTTATTGCTCTATACTGACAACTGGATTCGAAGAACCCGTTCCCCTTTTGCTACATACAATGCAAGCATTCGGCGGCACACGAAAGACGCCGGGTGGCATCTGGGATAAAGCATAGACTCCGCGAAAGGGTCATGTTTCTTGTTTACTTGAAAGTACGAAAGCGTCTTGATTAGTCATTTCGTGGTTGGCACTCTCGAATACTGGATTATTTACATTTCGGGGTCGATTAGCATCAAACCTGAACAGAACGCATGCCCCATCGCTACTTATTACAGAATTGTGTCGTCTCCAATATTCAGGGCATACACGCTTGTGACGCCCTAAACTGGTGCAGCAAGCGGACGTATGAAGACAACCTTCAATTTGTAAAATTATGCCACCATCTAGCCCATCGAGTAGTTGATTATCGTAAAACGCTGAAGCGGCCGTGTACGATCTGTTAGTGAAACTCAAGTAGACTAAGTGTAAAGAATATTTACAAAATCCTCCTCGAGAGCATCAAGCTGTGAATTTTACTGAAGAGGAACATTTCATGAATATACATTTGTATTTTTTATCACCTTCTCTACTCGCCAAATTTAGAATGCTGGCTGGTATCATTAGCTTTGCCTAAATAACGGCTCTACGGATTATGAGGTGACGACCTTCTAACCTCGATAACCTTGTAAACACGAGGGCAAGCCTCAAATATACACATAACAACATTTTAAGTTTAAGTATGATAACGCTTCTAGAGGAGTTGAAACCGAAACTATGCTGCTAAAAAATCAGTCGTCCACCACCAATACTTTTCAGAGTGAAAAGAGTAAGCCACCGTAGAAGTGTCTCCGTGGCGGTTCACTCACTGTATGCATGGAGCTCAAGTACTCACCCAGGCCTGTAAGCATCTGCATCGAGAAGGGCCGGTGCTGTCGTCACCGGACTGTCACCTGTCGCCTCGGCAGCCGTAACCGGGCTAGTGCCAGCTGTGGTGGTCGCCATACCAACGGTCACATCGGTGTGTGCGGGCGGCCGCAGAGACGGTGGCGGCGGAGGTGGAGGCGGCGGCGGTGGACGCGCTTTCTCTCCGTCGGCCAAGGGTGATGTCTTTAGCAGGTTTGCGTAGCGGCTGTTGGGCCGCACCCGATATGCCGCCCGAGCCCGAGTCCGATGCACCGCCGACACCGGCGGGACAAGACTCTCCGGCTCGTGGAATCGCAGGTCATCGTAGCGCATCCTGCGCGCCTCTATCTCGCTGCCGACGATCACGCTGTGTCGCTGGTCGCCGTACATACGCCGCACCAGGCCTTGATTTTCGAAGATGTAGCGTCTCACCGCGTGCCTGCGCGAAGGTTGTCAGTGCCCAATGAGCCAAATGCTGCGGCGTGGTTGGGCTTTGTACCTTCTACGATGCTATGTTCTTTAGAATAGACTAAGGAGGTTCTATAACACTCGGCCTCCATCAATATTAAAGCCTATGCTAAATTCTATGAATGACACATAAACGTCCGCGCAGTTCAGAATCCAGTTTAGAACTGGCTCGACTATCAAAGCTGATCAACAAAAGTAAGCTCAGTCACATACGGAACTAGAAAGTCAAGAGATAGAGGCAACAGCGAAAAGTGGCGGTGGCATCAAAGCAGCTAAAATGCAACTGTCTATGGAAGAACCATATCGTGCGAATCAAAGCATGAGCCGCACGCTCCCATCAGCAAGTTGAGTGGCATAATGAAAATGGCAGAGAACCTCTACTCTGAACTATATGGCTCAAATGTAAGTTACCACAACGTGAGTGATATTAAAGTTGTTGATAACACCGAAGCTTTATGCGTAACTGTTGATAAGGTTAGGAGGGGACTAAAAAGCATGCCCCGAGGAAATATGGCTGCAGCCAATTTGAAAAAAAAAAGATGGGAGAGATTTGCTTCAGAAGCTCGCGGCATTCTATGCTAAATGTCACGAAACCTCAAGTCTACCAAGGAGTTCGATAAAAGCCAACATTTTATTAATGCACAAAAAGGGAGACGTAAAAGACTTGAAGAACTAGAAACAACCAGCTTACTTCCAGCATTACACAGAAAATATTCACGAAGGTGAATCTCTTATAGGATAATAGACAGACTTCGCCTTAATCAATCTATACAGCAAACTAACTTCAGGAAAGGATACTCTACGATGGATCCCCTTCAAGCGAACAGTCAAATCACCGAGAAATTCGCTGAACAGGGCAAATTCCTTTATACGACTTTCATAGACTACAAAAGGTGACTCGACTCCGCAATCAAAGCAACAGCTTGGAGATAATTTGTCCTGAACGACTGTACTTGAGACATACGCGAGCACAGCCGGATGGCAATCTCAACTTATAATGGCAGCTTAACATCACTGTCACTAAGGCGGACTATCGATGAACAGATCGCTGAAAACGATGGAGGACAGAAAACGTCGCTGGAGCCAACGCTGCGACACGTGGACTTGTCTTCGTCAGGACGGCGACTTCCCAGCTGTTCCCTTCCTGCAGAAGATAAGTACACCTGTCGAAACGTTCGTTCCAGCGACATTCCTTGTTCTACGTCGTTTTCAGCGATCTGTTCATCGAATCAAGCCTCCATCTTCCCCTGAGCTTCTCTTCTAAAGCGGACTATGTGCAATCATTGCATTTTTCCATAATAACATATCGAAGCAAACTTGGGAAAATAACAAATAACTCAAGAAGGTACGAACGACACACCGCGCGGTGGAACGATCGATGAGAGGCGTAACAATAAGAGATAGCAAGACAACAGAGCGCATGACACAACAAATAGGGGTTTATATTAGCCTCGCATTACGCTGAGCTGTCAACGCAGATTTGTTGAAGAATAATTAGCAAATTAGTAAGAAACGTCCGACATCAGTATTGGCTTTCTAGACCAGGACAGCCTTCCCGTCGTTCAGGAGGAGGGCGTCGGGAAGCACCAGGATATCCCGGAACGCCTAGCATGGGCGGTGTAACCCGAGTAAGGTACTTTACGCAGCTGGACACCGGAGCACGACGATTACGCTGGCTTCCATCATTAGGCTCCTAATGGTGCATTCGATGCGTAACAGTCAGCACGTTCCATACCTTCATGACACAGAAATGCTTTGAGTCTTCATACAGCAGAACCGAAGGCTGCAGTAACGTCAACGCAACGGTAGGACGTAAACAAATTAAGAAGGCACCCCGCAGCACCCTCTGTTTTACTATTATGTGGAGTTGCCGACTATCTTTATGGCTACTCTTCAATTCCACAAGCCGTTGTCAGTATACTCACGCATATTGCGTGAGTATACTGATAACGGCTTGTGATAACGACTTGTTGTTCAGTTTCCACGCGGAGTAACCCAGCATGCAGGCCAGACTTCGTTGGAAGTACCAAAAGGTGCCCCTATTTTTAAGAACCGCGCCCGATATGGTATTTAAATATCACGGAATCTCTTGCATTATTCAAAACCACTTAAAGGAATGGAGTACACTTTGAAGGTGGCGCAATACAAAACAAAACCCGTACCATTTCAGTGGAACGACGAACATCACTAAGCAACTGCACCCCGCAATAACTTTGCGACGTACTGTTGTCACACTGGTAACCTATAGTACACGCACCATGGATAAGAGCTGCCAGCGACGTTGCAGAAGGCGCTGCGCGTCATGTCGCACGGTATGTCGAGCAGGAAGCGCGCCGAGATTCGTGGGCCGCAGCTCTGTGCCTCGGCCGCTCCGCTGGTCCTGCCGCCCCGCTGCTCCTGCTGCCACTAAGTCCAGTGAAGAAAAGGGAGGGACGAAGAAGGGCTATAAAACGCGCTGTCACTTTCTACTACAAGCATTCGTGAGCTCAACTAGCCGCTCTAATGCACTCAGCACATGCGTATCTAATCTGAGCCGAGCGCTGTGTAATACGCACGATACAGTACGAATATTTGAGACCAGAGCGTCGAATTAAAACTACTGGTTCGGTTCGGGTTCACCGCTCAACATCTCGCGCCGATTCAGTACCGATTTGGAGATATCAAATGGTATAACGATTCGCGAACCAGTTCGACGCAGTCAAATGTACGTTTCAAACGTACAAAAGCGCTATTGACCTCAACGTGCTAACCCGAAACACTCCAGGAAGCGCTAGTCAGGTGAGCAACCTCATTATTTGACCATGAGCCGAATTCACAAGAAAGAAAGAAAAATAAACATGGCATAGTAGAGCTGCTCGTAATAAAACATTTCAGACATTCCTAACCCACGGAGATAGTAAGATAATAGGCCAATGGCAAAGCACTCGCGTTTTTAAAGCATTGGGGACTGGGCCGCATAAAACTTGGACATTGTATTTTCAATTTAATTTCATTTTCGTTTGCGATCGCATGAACGTTGGGCAGAGATCTTGTGGTACAGGTGAAAGTTCTTCTGATCAAGAGGAAGGGCTCATTGGAGGATCGGAAGCATCGATCGCTGTTTTCAAATAATATCGGGGAAGCTTAGTGGAGATATGCAAAGCAGGCATACTCATAAGCACGGCCATTTAATGAGCACCGAGTTACATGGCAAGCCTGTGCGAATCTTTGACACGTATATCCTTCAGCTCTCTCTTGTTCATGTTTCTTCTTATTGCTAATTATACAGAAAACTGGTAAAACAATAGGTGTTTACACGGATGTTCAAAGCGCGAAATTTCCGAGCCGGGTTGGAGTCTTCTGTATACAATAAAATGATGTTAAATAAAATGTCCGACTTAGCGACAAGAGCAGTTTGGCATAAGTGCATCTTTAATGTGGACGGCAGAGCTTGTCAGTTCATTCAGACGAGTATAACTCAGTCAATTATACTTCGTCTTGCTGGAGCAAAAATTAAGCTATCGGGCGATTTAATTTCTCTACAGTTTGACTGGTTATGCGCACTCTCCTTTTCCCAGCCCACTTGCACCCGATCACTTTATCACCCTATGTTCTGATGGTGGTGTCTAAGGTAGTTACGGTGCGCACACGTGTAGCCCCAAACACCTCACCATTTCTTGATGTAGTGCGAACGTCATCCATCGATGTCTCTACGCCAGTAACACATGCGGTTTAAGTGATCACAACACTTTGCATTTCACGCTGACATCAACACCACCATAAGCAACGTAAATTGTTTAAAATTAACAGGGAGAATAAGTAGACAACTGTATGAGCCACCAACGATTAACTCATTACTCTTATGCAAGATTTCTTATCGCGCTACCTCGACGGCACCAGTGAAATGTAAAAGTTAACAGCGTTGAACAATATTGACTTAGGACGAAGAACGGACACTAGAGAACAAGCGTTAATTTACAATGGAAATTTATTGCGGAAATTTAGGAGGACATTTAGAGAACGGGACATAAGAAGAACGAAAGTTAACACAAATAATTTTAAAAATTCAACTTGAAAATATTGACAAAAAATTATACGTAACATTAGCCTGCAATACATGTGTCGGACAGTATACTGAACAAGTGTTCTTTCTCAAATTTGAGCATTCAAATCACGCACATAACCGACACATGCGGTTTAGGCTAATGTTGAATAGTATACATTGCTTTTGTAATGTACTTTTCTTACTTTGTGTTGATTTCCGTTGTTTTCAATCCCATGATTTCTTCAATATTTCATCGCCGTTCAATAATATACTTTCATCGCAAGTGAGCGTTTTGTCTGTTGTATTCCTCTTCTTTAGCCCATGTTGTTCCGTGCTGGAAACTTTTGAAATGTATCGACAACTAGCCCAAGGAATCACTCTCCACAGTAATGAACTATGCATATTTAGTGGCAGTACTGGCGAAGTTATGACGTGCGCTCGAGTAGGAACGCAGCTGTTTTGTTCAATAGTCAGCAGCAATAGACCATATAACAAGAGAATTCGACATTATCGAAACGCTAAGAAACTCAGTTTGCATCCTTGGCTGTAGTATAGAGAGATTCCTGCACATTATCTGCCAGTACAAAGAGCACTTGCTGCACAACTCACTTGTTACACCATCCGGGGCTGCAGATCCTGATCATATCTATGCAACGAAATATAAATAACACATTCGTAAATTTGTTTTCACGCACATCAGCTTGTAAATATCCACCACTCCTCCAATATCACTTGTCCCCGTTAGAGCTCATTTCGTTTTTATCTAGTTTTAATCACTCCGTCATCAGCAAATCAGTGCTGTCTTCTTTTCGTGGTGCTGACAAAACACAAGCACTAATAGATGCTCTTTGATAATATATAATAATGTATTTTTATGCAACATTCTTATGAAAGATTACTTACTATCAATTGCAATACAGGAACAGTCATGCCAATTAATAAATCTGACGATACATCAAAACCACTCAACTACAGACCCACATATTTTACATCAGTACCATGCAAAATAATGGAACGTTGTTATGTACACACCCCTTGTACGCGTTCTTGAAAACAATTTATTCACTCAGTTTGAGTGCGCACTTCGTAAGTCATTTTCCTGTGAAACTCAACTTATATCCTTCCCTTATGTTTTTGATAACAATATTGATTCTGCCTTTTTTTTTACAGACAATACTCCATGATTTCACTAAAAATTTTGGAAGACTAAACCACTGCCTCCAATGAAATAAACGAAATATACAGAATATCGGCCCTGCCAAAAGTTAATAAATTAAGGACTTCCTCACTGACCACGTTGAATTTGTTCTTGCAAATGAATTTGTTCGTGTCTAATATGCACTGTGTCTAAGTGCGCCACGGGGCTATAGGCTCGGAACATAACTAATTTTAATGCACAGAAATGCCGACAAACATCCTCATCCTCAATATGTTTATTTGTTGCATACTGCGTCTCTATGACAAGATAACTGCCACTACTGCCTTCGCTCCTGTTCAAACAGACCTGAACCTTGTGCATGAGTTATGCCGCACTTGGCACATGGAATTAGATGCGAAAGTAAGTTAATGGGAATTTCTCGCGCTAAAGTGCCCTATCCCGCCTTTCTAAAAAATAACAAACCGTTATAATTAGTCACCATATAAATGCGCATGTGTCCCCATAATAAACACCTTGTATTCTAATAAACACATTGAGCATATCCACGTGAAAGCCATCGGTACACTAGGCATGGCCCTGGTGCGCCGGCAGCGAAATCTCAAAGGTAATGCTCTAAGTTATCTCCGCCTAAACTTTTTCACTCTACCATCTTCCGTCAAACTATATTTATACTGACGCGCGTGCTCGTTTTATTTTTTGTTTACGGGTAGCACCGTTATCATTTTCCTGTGATGCGCAGCGCAGACCGCGCTTATCGAGCGCTCTACCGTTCTACAAACCTTGCATGCCCGAAGCGCACATTTCAGTGCCTCCTATAGAATCTCAGTGATAATACCAGAACGCCGCTGTGACGAGCGTGTAGGAGCCTACGCATTTCACTGTTGGTCAGTTTTTACCGTCCACCGAGGAATACTCACGCCGCTATCGTCTTGCACTGTGACTGCTTTGCTTTGCTGGGCACAGGTTCGTCCAATAAACAGTTCGACTGACAACGCCTTGAGTTCTGCTGCGTCCATCATCGTCACGACGACGTGGCTACTACGTTCTCCCGAAGCTTGAATATGCGCCAGTGTTCGTTGGACCGCCAATATGTTACATTATCCCAAAACACTGATGCAATGGAAAACGATGCAGCCCCTTTTATCACAGAACATCCAGCGCGTCACCTCCATAAATAATCATTGAAACTCTCTTCTCTTGCTGCTAGCGGGAGACACTCTGGATTATCAGTTTTGCGTAAGATTTACTTGCATAACCCATATCTGTCTTCATTTCTCATGCATGCCGCACCTTTCATATCAGTGCACTTCGATCACCGTCAGAGCGCCGTATTAATAAAAAAGAGCTTTTGCTTCTACTGTTTCGTCCGACTTCAGAAATTGTGTATAATGAACTAGGCGCCAGAATGCGTTAAAAAGTGGGTATGCTATATCGAAATACTTGATATACCAAACAAATTCCGAAAATTCTTGGTGTTCGCTATAACTGGGTGCATCGCGAGCCCCATTCTTGTTTTGTTTTGTTGTTGTTTTTTTTTAATCTGTGTCGTCCGAATGTGGTGCATTGGACGTATTTCGAAGTTCTGCTTTTTCCATTCCTCGAACATGTATATGTCGTGTCTTTTATGCCTCAAATCTGCACGGTTATATTAAACTAATAGGTAGTCGCATTCCTTTCGCGATTCCGCGGCTGTCGTCGGCAGTCTACTGTCAATGTTTTGCATCTTGTGGCAGCACAGGTTGGGCAGACTTTCTGCCAAAAGAGTGTCCCAATTTCATAAGGGGACGTGAGAGGCTGATAGAAAATCAGTCACCTCTCCTCACTTATTCTGTGACTCATGATCGCGAGAGTTCTGCATCAGAAGTCCCTTTTTTTTTTTGTCTCGTACAATAGCCACAAAAAAGCTCATACATTTCACATACAACTGGGACCTTGCGTAGCTGAAGGACAATTCCTGTATTACTTCGACTACTGAACACAACGGGGGGTTTGATCTCTGCTGCGAAAGCCCGTCTAGAAGGCATTTACTCACGTATCGCACGTGAGTGAATATGCGTTACGACATAACGTATGCGGTATCGTAGGAACGTATATTTATAACGTGCATTTCTGATATTTTATAATATAAAATAGTTAATGTCTTTTTTTTTTTTTGCTGTCTTCGAGGCATTCCTGTCACCAAAACAGCAATATGTGCGACTGGAATAGCTACATATCAGTGTGGTGTCTACGGTGGTGTATTTCGTATTTTGGCCTTCACATTATATTTACCAAGATTCATGCTGCCAAATTATTTCATTTATTTCATTCTGTCCGTTCTAGACCGTACATACACCCCCCCCACCCCCCCACCCCCTTTTTCTATCTGACCGATTCGAAGTGTACGAACTGAGCGCTGACTGCCGTTACGTATACGCTTAAGGTTGCTTTTCTCCAACACTAGCAGCACTAGCAGTACTCTGCAACAAGGTGCCGGCAAATGGTCGAGGGTAGAGCAACTACAACGACGTCAACTCGGCCTTGAACTTTTCTTACAAATTAAGCGCCGTGTTCACCTTTGCTGTTAAATGCGAAGCATTGCTTGGCAAACTTCAGTAACATTGACCGCATCTATCTATCTATCTATCTATCTATCTATCTATCTATCTATCTATCTATCTATCTATCTATCTATCTATCTATATATATATATATATATATATATATATATATATATATATATATATATATATATATATACATACATACTGTACCCGCCTTGGCATATAGGGAAACTGACACGGTAGGGCATGAACGTATGACGAACATAACTGATTAAACTTGTAGGGGTTAACTTCTTCTGATTACTACTGCTAGCAGCGGCATCGCCGCTAGCAACCCCTTGCAGTGGGTTCGAGCACTCAACGAGCAGAGAATGAGGTCGTCGCGTCCGCGCGCTAGCTATCTCAGCCATGCCATCGCCGCGCTGCCGCGCGCTTCGGCCCGCGGCCCGACTCGAGGCAGGGCAGCGCGAACCGTCGCACGCGGCTAAAGAGGAGAACATTAGGCGTCACTCTCCGTGCATGGTAATTTAATAAACATTAAAATAATAACAAATAATACAGGGCCGAATAAGTCGAATATAAACGAAGGACAAATACGATAACAGCACGCGAACATACAATAACACACAAAAATAACCATGCAAGGAAGGAGAGCCTAACCCCGGCTAGCGCACCCGCGACCGCGAGCCCTCGGAAAAGGAAAATAGAAGAAGAACATACAGACAGGAGCGTCGGTCGCAGGTCGCCGCCGTGGTCGCTGGGGCTCGAAGAAGCACGCCATCCGACCGATGGCCTGGTCGGCCGGAGGGTCACAAAAGTACGTGCGCACTTCTCCAAGTCCCAGCGTGTTCTCCCGAGGCCTCTCCAAAACCAGAAACGCCAGAACGCGCAAACATTCTGGGAATTTCTCGCTGCCCAATGGCAGCCTAGTTAAAACCATATGGAGCGAGGCGGCCAGCCCTCCACAGTGGTGGGTCGCCGCCGCGTCCAGCTGGGAGAGAGGGACGCGAGGAATTTCGTGCAAAACATGGCGTCGGGCGGGACGCGGCGCCACATCCCTCCCTCCTTAAAAGCCCCCCTAAAAAAACACAATACCGACGGTGCCAATACGCAATAAAATCCGCGAGCACCCAACCAAAACAAAAACAAGGAAACAAACGCGACAATACAACCGCGGCAAATCTCTCAAGTGTCCGATGAAGCAGGCGCGCGCCACGGCATCTTCACCCGGATTCCGGACGCCGGCCGCGGCAGGTCTCACGTGCCGTCGACCCTGTCGACTTCCTGGCCGCACCAAGCGCCGCGACCACGGCTCCGTCCGCAGCCTCGCCGTCGACGCCGCCTCGCTCCGGACACGCAGACTTCGGCCGCCAAATCAGCGCGGCAGAAAAACACAACAAACAAACAAAAAGAGCAGTCGCGCAGTCCCAGAAACCCAAAATCAATTGAACTAACGAAGAAGAAAACAACACAGGGCTAGAAATCATCCTCAAGGTAGCGAAAACAAAAACCGAAAAAGAAACAGCACGTAAAAAGAAAGGAACACTTAGCATAAAAACTAGAACAGCGAAGAGAAACTAGAGAAAGCGTAGAAAGAGAAAAAGAGAAAGACTTCTCCGTCAGGTTATCTCTCCGTCTGGAATCAGTCGGGCAGTAACCAATGTAAACGTGGTCTTCACTAGTGCGACGCCGCATGACCTTACACTAGCGGATAATCCTTCCGCGAACGCACACTGCTCATCCGTGACACCAAACGAAACGGGACATCCACAACGTGTTGCCTACGGAATGAACAGACGCGGAAGGGACGGCGACAGCTGAGCATTCATACTGCACCGTGCCAAATCGCAGAGCACAGTAACTTCAACTAAAGCCTTCCGCTCTTACGACTGGCTGGAATTACTGCGCTCTCCTCTGCTGTCGGGGGGGGTGCCACTGCCGACGCGCGTAAACACGCAGCGCTAACCGCGAAGGTGGCATGAAACTGTGGCCAAGCTCGTACAGACCGCGCAGAGTGAACCCCTTCCTCTCACAGGCCACGGCTACACAAGCCGCTTCAAGCCCAAAACCCGCGCTCGCCGCAATACAAGACAGCGATACTAAGCGCGCGCGCCATGTGCAGTACCAACACATTCAGGCGCCTCGCCTCCCGGAGGCGAAAAACAAAACCGCGAAAGAAACTATTTACATTATGTACACATGGGTCACTCTGCGGTCAACTACGTCGCTCTTCGGGCCAGCGAAAAAAGCAAAAAACAACAAACAAGAGAAAACCAGATTCCGGAGGAGAGCCCAGTGAGGATAGACCCCCTCTTGCATCCTTTCCCCCCGACCGGCCGGCTGATTAACGCCACAATGGCCTCCTTCTCTCCCGCCGCGGGGACGCTGGAACGCTCTCCCCTTCTGCGTGCGCGAAGAATCAGGTGCCCCAAGGGCTATTCAAGGAAGAAGGGTCATCCTTCTACTTCTTTGTTCGCCTCAGCGGCCTTTCCGCCATCTTTGCCTCCCTCGGTGCAAGTCGGCCATGTGCAACCGAACAGCGCCGTCAACTTTTAACAAAAAGAGACTTTCGGCGACCCGGGCAAGAAATAGCGCGTCAACTATTCTTTCACTGGTTCTGAATTTAGTGAGGAAAGACGCGCACGACGCGAAGTCTAAAGAAAACCGTTGGACTCACCGACTTGAACGTCGCACGGGAGACACGATGGTCAATCTCCCGGCCATGGCATGATGAAAGCCTTGGTAAATCCAACGAGTTTCCGCCACCAAGAACGAACTGCTGCATCTCGGTGGCAACTTGCATCACGCCTTTCCTCGCCCACGCTTCGCCTCACACAACTTCGAAGCGGGTTACCAATCCGTTTGAGAAGTGACATTTGCCTCTCCTCACACCACGATACGTAGACAGAGAAAAAGGGGGGACAGACAAAGAAAGATACGGGCGGTACACGGCAGAGACAGCCAACCTCAACCAAAGCGCATTTGACGCTGGGAACCGAACGCAACTTCCCCACTCTGCCGACACCTGCTCGTCGTCTGAGCGACCAAGGGCAAGGCCCCTGGCCCCACGTTGGGCGCCAAAATGTAGGGGTTAACTTCTTCTGATTACTACTGCTAGCAGCGGCATCGCCGCTAGCAACCCCTTGCAGTGGGTTCGAGCACTCAACGAGCAGAGAATGAGGTCGTCGCGTCCGCGCGCTAGCTATCTCAGCCATGCCATCGCCGCGCTGCCGCGCGCTTCGGCCCGCGGCCCGACTCGAGGCAGGGCAGCGCGAACCGTCGCACGCGGCTAAAGAGGAGAACATTAGGCGTCACTCTCCGTGCATGGTAATTTAATAAACATTAAAATAATAACAAATAATACAGGGCCGAATAAGTCGAATATAAACGAAGGACAAATACGATAACAGCACGCGAACATACAATAACACACAAAAATAACCATGCAAGGAAGGAGAGCCTAACCCCGGCTAGCGCACCCGCGACCGCGAGCCCTCGGAAAAGGAAAATAGAAGAAGAACATACAGACAGGAGCGTCGGTCGCAGGTCGCCGCCGTGGTCGCTGGGGCTCGAAGAAGCACGCCATCCGACCGATGGCCTGGTCGGCCGGAGGGTCACAAAAGTACGTGCGCACTTCTCCAAGTCCCAGCGTGTTCTCCCGAGGCCTCTCCAAAACCAGAAACGCCAGAACGCGCAAACATTCTGGGAATTTCTCGCTGCCCAATGGCAGCCTAGTTAAAACCATATGGAGCGAGGCGGCCAGCCCTCCACAGTGGTGGGTCGCCGCCGCGTCCAGCTGGGAGAGAGGGACGCGAGGAATTTCGTGCAAAACATGGCGTCGGGCGGGACGCGGCGCCACAAACTTGACATCACTAACATCGAATTTCTGCAGATTCCACGCACGGTGGGAATCGGCGTCATGCGGAGCAGTCGGCGAGGAAATTGCCTATAGCGAATTGTTTGGCATTCAACCAAATGTTGCGAATAAGATCATGGTCCTTGTGCAAAGCGCATGAGTGCCCATGCATGAGTATGCCTGACGTGGATGAACCAGTAACGGTACAGCACCGTGGCGACTCAATCGCAGCTGATGGTACGACGTAACACTAGTCCGCAGCACGACTGTACGAGGCATACGCTCTGGACAAACATTCCCCGGCTCGGCTGCGCGTGAGCGTTTGAATTGAGCAGTCGGGTTTGGTGTTCCTCGTCGTTTCGGCAGAGCACATGCCACGTTTTTACTTTCTTCAAGATTCTAACCGCGTTTGGCGCTGTCTGCGGCTATTGAATGTGCCTTCCCACAAAAGTACGCGGCTTCGTGTAGGGAAACTGCCTCTCACTTTTCAGGGGCGCGAGCACCGAGTGACACTCGTGATTCTTGCGCAGCGCGTCGTCCCGTTCGTCTCGGACATTAAAGAGCCTCACGAAATGAGTTGAGAAATTACAGCATAAAATGTGCATAAACTGTACGAAATAGGTTAAGAGTCGTGCATTTTAGCTTTGCTAGCAGTGGTCATTTGTACGAAGAGGCAGTTAAACATCAGGATAATGTTTTAAAATTAATTCCCGTTCGCCGCCGACATAACAAAGGTTGAAACCGGAAAATGAATAATAACTGTATACGAAAGATGACATTTTTAACAGTTGCATATGAATTATGTGATATCAGAGCGTAGGCTTTTTATAATAAAGCATCACTTAATTACCAAGGTAATGGATGAAAATGATTAAAGAAGAGCGCGGGAAATTGGAGAGCGCGCAGCGCTTACGCGTCGTGCGGGTGCCACTATGAGACATCTACGTAAAAAATTTGGGCCGCCTACATATTTTTTTCTTTATTTCATCCTCTTGTTTTCTTTGGGTGCTTTAACCTAAGGGAATAAAAAAGTTCTTGCAGTTGATCTATGCAAAATCTTGTGGAATGACCGTGTTGTTTTTATGATTTAATTAGGCAAGCGGATAAACTGAGGAGGAGGGCAGGTTCGCTTGCGAAGTCGGTTATTATGTATTTCGTTGGCAGGAGCAGCTCCCCTTAACGGAAGCGAGCGGCCATCGCAAGCCGGCAATGATAGCTGCACGTATACAGCGGGTGCTCGAATGAACGAAACAACCGCCGTCACGAACTCTGGCGAGCTGCAACGTGTCGGGACGGCGCGTCGACCGGCCGTTAACCTCGCGTCGTCGCGATGAAGCACGAAAGAGTTGAGCGAGCGCGACCGTTGTAACGGTGCGTGCAGAAAACCGGCCTCGCCGGCATCGGTTCTTCTCTGGCCGAGCTGTCCCACTCGCGCACCGCCTCGACCTCCCCACTTGGGTGCGTCACTGTGTCAAGGACACGCGGAGACCTCCTCGCAAGGAGGGGCAGGAATTCCCCGAAAGAGCCGCCCCTAGCTCGCTTTCCAGGGCAGCTCTTCTTCTCCCTTGACCGCGTTGCGTCATGGAAGTATCACCGTCTCATAAGCATGTCAGCTCCACACACAACTAACGTTTTATTGCAACACGTTTGCTTCTAGACTGTTTTTCTTTTACTCTCTCTCTCTCTCTACACACTTGAGAGGCAGCATAGTTACTCCTTTTAAATTACACTACACCAAGGAGTGGCTTCTCGGGCGAAATATATCGCAGCATTTTGTGACCGCGGGCCATCTGATTAAATAATAAGCAATTCAGCGTTTTAAATCAAAGAACTAAGCGTAAACAGATCATGGCAGAAGTGCGCAAGGGCTTTCTATAAAAAGTGTTGTAGCCCGAAAGTACTTGGCGACTGGAGAGAGTGTTGAAATCCCTTAGCGTTGTCGCATTCATATGGGTATTTGTAGACAAGTCTACAGCTTGACTTGAGTGCTATTCAATACTTGCATTTTGGAACACCAAACAAAAAGGGTACCAGCAAAAGCTAGGTAGTAAAATGAACTTCCCCTGTCATCTACTTTATAATTGGCTTAATATTATTACCATACATCATTACCAGCAAAAAAAGAAAAGAAAGAAACTGTGCCTCGAAGCCGAATAAAGTGGGCAGCCCGATACGCGAACCGGCTTGATTTCCGGTAACAGCAGCTCAGGCGAAGGTGTACTGAGTTCTCGCTCGTAGCAAATGTTTACATAAGTATAGCTGCACTGAAACAAGGATCGTAGCAGAACCATAAAGAGTTCTATGGTGCCAAGCGAACTGGATCCAAAGCAAGAAGAATAAACATGGCAACTGAAAGCACGTGATGTCCCTATCGTTTTGCAGTATGTATCCAGTACGACACTCTTAGCATGGTAACTTTTAGTTTATTTTATAGGTAAACAAAAATGTGAAAATATGCTCTTTTATAAAGGTTAAAAGCACTTTAACCTTTATAAAGGAGCATATTTTCACATTTTTTTGTACCTATAAAATAAACTAAAAGTTACCACGCTAAGAGTGTATATTGATATGTTATGGGCGTTGGTGTCATTTCGGGCGTACGATATGAGGAAAACAAGGATATAAAAACTGCAACCAGTTCTACGTCGGCAAATTGTTGGGAAACAGCGGAGCTGGGGCAAGGGTGTCAAATGCACTATCATTATCCCTACCACCATCATGAAGCACTAGGATAAAGGGAAAAGTGTGGGTTGTGGGTCGGGGGCAAGCGCGGGTTCGCCTCTCCCTCCTGCGCAACCCGATACTTTCTTTCTTTTTTCTTTGCTATCACTATCATGTAGCGCTGTCATGCAGCAGTGGGCGTAAGTAGTTGGTTAGTGCATGGATGTGTCTTTCTCCGGCTGTGTATGAGCTTTCTTTCTTTCTTTCTTCCTTTCTTTCTTTCTTTCTTTCTTTCTTTCTTTCTTTCTTTCTTTCTTTCTCTCTTTCTTTCTTTCTTTCTTTCCTTCTTTCTTTGTCTCTTTCGATACTGTTCTTCGCCTAATCGCTACCGTTAAGCAGTGTGGGCAGTGGGTCAACGGGAAGAGCAGGTTCGCTTTTCCCTTCTGCGTGACAGAGAGAGAATAACCTAATTTCGCGAAGTAGTAGGTGGATCACCGCGGGCGGAGCCCTCGTCTAGGCAGCGGACATCGGGGACGATGAAGATTGCGGGCCCTAAGCAGCTTCACTGGTTCATTTGTTTATTATTTATCTATACATACTGTGGGCTGCGGCCCAAGCAGGAGTGGTGTGGGGAAAAACGCTAATATACGTGAGTGGCATATAAGAGAACAAAACCATCGGTAAAAAGAAAAGCTCGAAAATTCAACACCCACATCAGACAGTGTTCAGTCAATAGAAAGCCCGGTTACTTCGTTCCAATAGTCGATCGCGGCCGGAAATAAAGAATACTTATGCGAGTTTATGCGACTTACAGATTGTCTTAGCATTTTACTGTGGCCCTTTTGAAGAGAATGTTTTGCGATTGGATTGATTTTAAATGCGGAGCATTTCTTAGCGGACGTCGGCGACTTTGAGCGTATCTATCTATCTATCTATCTATCTATCTATCTATCTATCTATCTATCTATCTATCTATCTATCTATCTATCTATCTATCTATCTGTCTGTCTGTCTGTCAAGCCGCCTAAGGCTTTGTGCTCTCCTGGAATTTTCGTTAATGGGATGCATACGAATATTGGTATGCCACAATATGACTGCATTACGAACATAAATGACGGGTCATAACATGAAAATCACGACATGCATGTCCTGAGCGGCAAGATTTACATTCCACGGTGTTGGTGCTCTCCTGGCCGTTTCGTTAATGCGATGCATACGAAAATTGGTATGGCACAACATGACTGTATGGCGAACATAAATGTCAGGTCATAGCACAAAAATCATTATATGCATGTCATGAGCGTCATGATCTACGTGCCACGGTCTTGGGGCTCTTGCTGCCGCTTCGTTAACTTGATATAAAGAAAAATTGGTATGGCGAGACAAGAATGTCTGACGACCACGCGTGACACGTTCTAAGAACATGAAAATCGTGACATGCATGCCATGAGCGGCATGATTTACATGCCACGCGTTTCGTTCATGGGAGGTATACCAAAATTGCTATGGCACAACCCGACTGCATGACGAACGTACCTGCCCGGTCATAACATTACAATCATGACCTGCGTGTCATGAACGTCATGGTTTATATGCCACAGTCTTGGTGCTCTTGCGGTCGTTTCGTTAACTTCACATGTACCAAATCGGTGTAGCGAGACAACAATGCAGATCCATTTTACGTTGCTGATGCGTGCTTGGAATTTTCTTGATTCCCACAGCGCGTGGGATCTACCATTTTTTTTTTCGATCTGGAGCTGCCCATCCAACAAGTGCGGTTGGGTGCGGTTTACGTCCCAAAACCATGCCACGATTATGAGAGACACCGTAGTGAAGAGCTCCGCAAATTTTGACCCCCTGGGGTTCTTTAACTTGCGCTGACATCGCATAGTACACGGGCCTTTACATTTCGCCTTCATCGAAATGCAGCCGCTGCGGCCAGGATTCGCTTCCGCGACCTTCGGATCAGCAGCCGAGTGCCATAGCCACTAGACTGCCCTGGCGGATCAAGGGAATATCTTGTGAGGCATTGTAGATATTCAGAATTGTTTAACCTATGGATGACATGAAGAGCACAGTGGACACAAATTTTAACCTCTATATTACAGCGATGGCTTAGTGTCTGTAGATTAGCTTTCATAATTAAGTGTCTACAACTGCTTTTTCTTGAATAATCTGAAAAGGCAAACCTAACGGCTAATCTTTGTATTCGCTCCAGTGTGTCAATGAGGTCTTTCGGTGTGGGCTCCATATTGAGTCAGTAAAGATATAGCTGAAAAAAGAAGGCCAGAAACTACTCGACCTTACTGAGCACAGCCTTTCACTGAGTCTGATGCAAATTTGATTTGAATATGTTTTTTGTTAGTTTCTTACTGTTTTATTTATTTTTTCTTTATTTGTTTATTCTTGACAGCCAGTGTGCGTCCCGAGGACTTGTCTAGAAGAAAAGAGGAGACAGTGTATTAAATGCCTGCCGTGAAGCAGATGTGGGACGTGCAAGTCGCTGAAGTAATTATGACCATTGTCAAATGACAAGTTCAAAGAAGTTGGCGAAGCTGACTTTCTGAACGCGCTTAGTCGAACGCTTGATGCATCATTGTGGAAGAAATCTTATACGATGGAGCTTTAACAAAGAAGCTATCGCACTTGAAGCAATATGCAGTAATGATGTTGAGCAATGCGCCATTTTAATTCGTTCATTGCTATATTGCAGACAACAGAACCTATCCTGAGAGGAAGAAGTCGTAATTGTTCATTTATGTGCTACGCAGCGTGCGAGTTATTTGGGGATACAAACAGCACCAGCCACCACATCCACAAAGGTTCGCAAAGGCTGTATGGTTGCCGGAAATCTGAGTTTTAAGATAAAAAATAGGTATGTTAAGCTCAACGCCTAATTTTTATTAGGCGCTAAGTCGATATTTCGCGAGGCAGAGGCGCAAGAAAAAAATTATTTTTGCAGAAACAAAAGTTGATGGTTGCATAAAGCAACACTAATGGTTGCCGATGTGACGCAAAATTATTATGATGTTCACGTGGTATCCGAAGCCGTGATAAAGAATCTATAAGCTGAACTTAATAAAGTAACAAAAAACCTGGACAAATTTTTGACTTCAGGTGGCTTGTTATGCGGAAACTACCGTTCCGACCCACTTACTCAACAACGCCATCTGAGAACACCATTTAGGTCCATACCGCACAGTCCCGTAGCCATGATTCTTTTTCGAAGGAACGGAGTAGGAACGCGTAGGTGTGGTGTTGTGCACATGTACGTGTACAAACTTTAATATTTCGAGGCAGGGGGATATTGCGCCCCTCTCCCCTGGCTACGCCTACGGCACCGCCCACCTTCGCAGTTACTATGTTACTGGCGAGACTGGAACAAGGACGCACTGAACTAAATGAATTCCTCTACAATACGAACTTTTGGTCAGATGAATTGTGAACTACGTGACGGATTGCTGTAAAATCCCTATCTCCTTTCGTATCTCTCATAAAAAAAAAAAGCCAGCTAGCAGGGTTGGGCAATAATACTTTGCATCGCGATAAGATACACGATACTCGGGCAGCAAATACTCGAGATACAGATACGAAATACTGCCGCAATTATTGTATCCGATACGACAATTTCCATTTGTATATTAATTTATTAAGATACCTCGACAAATTCGCAAGTTGCTCTTTATATATCTGTATATGACGCAGCAAATGCCTATGCACAAAAAGGCTTACTTCAGAATTGGTTAACCGCTTCTGATTTTCGTTCATTTTTTGTGAGTGGTGCGAGCTCTGGCAAATGAACATAAACTTAAATAAAAACAGTCGTGATGTCTTCGCATGCTAATTGCTCCTATTTTAACTATTACCATAAATTCATTACTGCGCAGCGCGTCTCGGAATATAAGTAAATATAAGTACTCAGACCTCCCTTTCACTTCGAAATTACCCTGGTCAGAACATATAGAAACTGCGTGCCACAAAGCGTTATGATAACTTGGTTACCTGTGCCGAACCATCCGTGCAGCCCCGAAAGAAACTAAAACTACCACTTATAAAACACTTGTACGGCCTATTCTTGAATATGCAGCTACCGTGTGGAACTCTGATAAAATTTGTGGTATTAAAAGAATTGAATTAGTTCAGAAGAAAGCCGTTCGTTTTATATACAGCCGCAAGAACTGTTTCGCCGTCTACTTATTCGGCTATGCTTGGTTAACTCCTTTTTCTGACCGTCGTCACATTGAATCGCTGAAATTCTTGCCCTCCCTGTTCCACTTACCACATTACTCATCTCCAAATACGTATCTATCGCGTGCAAACCCCCTCGTTACAAGGAGCATTAATGAGCTAAACTTATCTTTTACGCGCGCACTAGCCTTTTCAAGCACAGGTTTTTTTTTTTTTTTTTCCCCAGGATCATTGAATCTTGGAACGCTCTGCCCGATACGACCCGTCATTTGACAAAGCATTTGCGGTTGCCCTTGAGTGGTCCAATTAAACATGTTCTTATTTTTTCATTTTTTGTATTAACATATGTTGTATTCTTCACTTTTGATAAAGCCCCATGAAGGGCTGCAGTATGTACAAATAAATAAATAAATAAATAAATAATAAATAAATAAATAAATAAATAAAGTAGAGAAATGCCTGGTAGTACCCTGCAAGTTCTACCTTTCTTGCTCAAATTATGTCATTACCCAAATAAGACCATTAATTTGGGTTATTTTGGCTGCTTACCATGAGCGCTCTCACACGCTGCATTGTCAGCGGCTCTGGCTTGTTGCTTTTGTAAGTGACCGTCGTCACTTTTCTGCTTACCGAGTAGCTAGCTGGCTGCCATCTAAGCACTAGAAATTCAGTAAAGTCTCCTCACGATGACGCCAATACCACCAGGAAGCCTTGCCTTGTCCGTGGACATGGTCCAGAAATGTTGTCGGCTTATGCAACACCGAATCATCAGACAGGTGTGCAACAGCAACGACGCTCGTAGCGAAATATTTTGACGCGCATCGTGTATATACTCTAAACACGGTAACCTTTAGTTTATTTTCTAGGTACACAAAAATGTGAAAATATGATCATTTACTCAAGGTTACCTTTAGTAAACTTAGGTAAAGGAGCATATTTTCACATTTCTGTGTACCTATAAAATAAACTAAAGGTTACCGTGCTAAGGGTGTAGCAGTGCCCCGTGGTGTCCCAAACGCACTGCACTGCAGAAGCAATTATTCGAGGGTCGTTGCTTTCTTCAAGGGCGCGAGAAACGCAGGAAGCTCGCCTCGCTTGTCGGAGTCCGATTGCATTGCGTTCCAAGAAAATGGGACTTGCTCTGCGACGAGCGCACCGACGAGCTTGCCACGAACGCCCGTCGATACGGAAATATGATTCCCCCTATTCGATGCCACGTACAACATGTAACACCAAAACCCCCGTATTGTCTGGCTCCCGAGCGCCATACGCAATGTCGCACATCAGCAAAGGCCGGGATTGCTGAGTTGTCTGCGGGTCGCGTCAGTATTCAAGCGTCTTCATACCGCCGCTGGACAGGGATGCGGATGCTTGCAACAACTGCGGTGATGTGAGACAGAATGCTGTGTTGGGTTAGTTGGTGCGTACTTTTACGACAGATACGGCGTCATGTTAAATTTGCGAGTAGAAATAAAAATGTACGGTAGGAGCACAAGAAAGGTATACATTTCTAACCATTGTTGTTTCTTCTTGAAATTGCAGTCTCTTGGAGTGTGATCTACGCGTAGTACGTCGTACTATACACAGTTCAATAAGAGATCGCTTGCCGTGCATATCCACTGTGACACCGTATACATATGGGTCTCTAAAGCATCGGCAATAACGACAAACCAAGCGCAGCCGCTTGAACCGGCAGGACGGACGTGCTTTGTCGGTGTACGGGGTTTTGGTGCTCATTTCATGCGCCGATAAACAAGTTTTCCTGTCTCAATTTCTTGAGAATATTCTCTTTGAACGGACAAGCGATTGTGAATGTGTGCAGTAATGTCACTTCGTGCACGCTTATATAAAGGCGCACCCTAAAATGATGCAATAATTAATGTATGTTTGCTGTTTATATAATACGTGTATAACTTAGGCACTAATGCATACTGGAATTCACCTACCATTAAGCGTAAATTTTATTCAGTGTTACCGCTTTTCTCTTTCATGAAGTATAGACGTTATGTTTCCGTATGTTTCCTGAAAGTACTCTGTTAAAGTTAAAATGGCTAACGGACTGAACTTTGCCGATAAGAGGTCTCAGAGTGCGGCCCGGAAGTTAAACCGCCCATGCTATAGCAGTATAGGGACAGCTAGTTGCTGCCGGTGAAATACCATATATGTGCAACGTTATCGTCTTTGTCTATCAGACGCCCGGGAATAATGAACAGCCGCGCTTCACACAAACCCAAGATATAACACTCCATGTAAGATGCTGGCGCATCGCATTTCCTTGTACCATGCAGACCGCTCGAGGCTGGGCCGTTTTACATCGAAAGTTGTTATGAGATCACAACAAGGGCCGTTTTCGGCAGCGTAGTTGTCCGCCGCCGCCGGTGTCTGTAACAGCTATCGCGCAAATTTTAGAAAAAAAATAACCAGGACCGAGGAGGATTCAAACCCACACCCTCTGCGTGGCAGTTGAGCATTTTACCACTGAGCTACGCCTGTGCTTGAAAAATCTTCGCTAAAAGACCTGAACAGGTATAACGTCTGCCGAGGAATCGCATTAACAAATGTAATGTTACGTGGCAGAATAATAAAACGCCACTACATGTCTCGGAAAGTGGATTGCATAAAGAGTTCGAGGAATCATTTCAAAGAACACAGGGCTGCATGCTTTGTAGCTCTGAGCCCATTACAGAGGCATCATCAACATCATCTTTATGAAACAATCTTCTTCAACTTTTCCGTCATCATTATTATGAAGCGCTGCCCTTTATCGTGTCGCATCGTGCCACGCGTCACGCGGCAGGCGACGTGCGCAGCCCCGACAGCAACCTGACTTGGCTCTTCGATATAACTGATGGCGCCTCCTCGTAAGGTGCGGACCGCTACTGAAGAAGCGAATCGCAGAACTACGCGCGTGACTGCAGCAAGGCAATGTCGGGCACAACAGACAGCTGTGCAGAGAGAAGCCCAAACCGCAGATTGCTGTCGACGCCGGGCCGAGAGTTCGGTTCATTGCCGGGAAAACAACGCCAAGGGACTATCTAAGATGTGCAGTTATACAGATTTGCACGTTACAATACCGCACTAATTATGGCGCAGTGGGTACTTCCCCACTTGGCGAAATGATAATAGTTATGGCGCAGGGGATACCTACCACCTCTACTTGCACTAGTTCCCTCAAGCGTTTAAAATGACGTCTAAGAAGGTCGTTCCTGCAGCTTACGCTGTCACTGTCCTGCGGTTCCGCGCAGGCCTGGCTCTTTTTAAATTATCTTGACAAAAACGTGGAAGCATCTGTGCAAAGCTCAATTACTGTCGAACGCGCGACAGAGATGGAATGCAACGAAGTGATTTCAAGAAATATAGCGCAATGTTTATTCCAGGCCGCGGCAAGTCACTCTCATCCGACAGTTTCCAGGAGGTGCGAAAATTCCCTTAAACAGCTTTGCGGTCTTTCATGCATGAATCGATCGGCTTACCAGACATTATAGTAATTAAGACTATAACACCTATGATCGGCCAAGTAGCGAGTTCGTCCAGCTTGTATGGAACAATATATAGATTCTACCGACTTTACGTTTGTTAAGTGAAGTTGATTGCTACGTTTTTAAGTACATTTGTACGCTCGACTGGTCAATGTTACTGGTGCCATTAGGCTTTGTTTGGCTTCAACACTTAAATATGGAAGTGCGGTCATGAAAATTCTGGCGTTTGGGGCTAAATTTTATTTGCAAAATGTGGGCTACATAAAAGTGGTAGGCAAGGCCAAGAGATTCACAAGTTTGCCGCTTTGATGACGCTCGTAGTTGCCATTTTCCCGTAAAATTAGCAAAGTTTATTTTCTTTACCAACGTTAGGTAGTGGTTTTGATTACTGTTGGCTACTTTAACGTAGGGCTCATATATATAAGAGGAACACAAAAAACAAGACAACAGCGTGAGGTATCACTAAGCTTCAGTAAAATATATAGATCGCTGTTAATTGATGTCACTGATCCTTGTAACTACATGGCAAAAATAGTTATCTTAGCTAGTGATAACGGCTATAAGAAGATGAGCCAAGAAATTGCGACATATCTTAAGGCGACGTGATAGCACGGGCCGGAGGCCGCGCAGTCGCTTTACGATAAAATATCTCCGAGCAGAAGCAGTGCTGCCACCTGAATACGAAGCGCCTGCTCAACATGTATTTTTTCGCATAAAAGCGCAACACTTCAATTGTAACTACTGTTTATATTTATTGTTACGGGAGAGTTGCTTCATATGAAGTAATCAATAAGAGCTCTACGCAGCTTCGAAGAAGAAAATTTGTTTCCAATGTGCCCTTTCTGGAATCTGATGCTACTTGCATATATTTCACTATTTCTTTCGCATTACGCATTTCTCAATCAACTCTACAGCTGCGACTAAACCACCTTGCGCTTTTACGACAATCTGTGCTTGCAATCCACTATGAAATTCAACGACGTACTACCCTGCATATGGCGAATCATTTGCGGTGTACTGCGGTACAATTCTAGTGACGAAGCAGTTGTTAGTATCCTGTTATTCTAGCCGCCCCCTGAACTCTCGCAGCATAACTCATCTAGGATGTACGTTCGACCTACAACTCTTTGCCCACAACTGCCAATGATTCCTCGAAGGAACGTACCCTGGAGGCGAAACGTAACTACCAACGAACTCTGAAACTCCATGCTGATACCAGTCGTATCGCTTCTTAGCAAGATGGTATTAGTGCTGAGCGGCCCACTTTTGCCGCAGGGCTGTATCAGAAAGCTTTTATTATAACTGCTTTATTTTTTTCTTCAATGACCAACGCGTAGAACGACAACATCGGAAGGGCGGCAGGTGACGCTTGCCCGGCAGACGGTGGCGACGACCTTGGCATTGGGGCACACATCGCCGGAAAACTAGGACAACCGGTTTCCTCCTCGGAGGGTCCGCTGTCGGCAAAGGCGTAGAAGCATACAACGACGAAGAAGGCACGTAACAAGCGCGCGTTCGCGAGAAGAGACCTCACCGACGTCGCAAGCTGCCGGGTCGCTGGCGCAACAAAAACAAGACACATTTGTAGGCCGCTCGGGGTCAGAGGGCTGCAACTATATAGTGGTCGCGCGAGACCTGCGTCCGGCCGGCTGGACAGCGAAGACATTTTGCCCTTGGCCCTGATAGGCATAAGGTCTTGGCCTCCGGCCACTGGCACCGTGCCACTCGGCTCCTCAATGAGATCTGATCCCTAAGAGCAGAGCGTGGGAGCACGTGACCAGCTGTTCGCTTGCTTCGTGGTGACCAAATTAAGAAGCAACACAACATGCGGCATAGCGTCAATAGTTTTGTCTGCGCATCTATGTTAGAGTAAAGCGGTGCTACAGCAGTACATGCACAAAGTTTCGGTGACAGAAAAGGAGCTAAGGAGAAGCACAAGAACGAACGACGTATTATCACTGAAATTTGGCTCGGTTTGTGTCTTGGCTGTAGTATAAAGTGCCTCCAATTTGTGAGGCCGGTACCGACTGCAGCTTCGTTTGTTTCTCATACTACCGCAAAATCTTGCTTCTGTGACCAAGTATCATCACGCTGCATCTTTTCAGTGCGAGCCTTACGGGAGTTAACTACGATCGCTGTCCCAATGCTTCAGGGCAGACGTTAAAAATGAATTGCTCTATTTCTGCGATTCTGTTGAGCAAAGTAAGCTGAGGTTTAAGAAAGCCTTCTCTTCCATAGAAATAAATGCGTATGTTCCTTTCTATGGCGAGAACTCATATTGCAGTGTTGGAGTAGTTGTAATAAGAGGTCTGTCATCCGTTGATCTCACTGCTCCTGCAAGGAGACTGTAGCGATGCCTGCATCTCGCTCTCTGTCGTGGAACTGTTTGTCAGTTCTTCAAATATGTGATTATGAAACAGCCCACGACCTCGCACACTCGAGGCAGATATGGTGAACAAAAATGTATGTTCAACAAATGGACGCCAGCGCGTCCGGCTGACGCATTTCTTTCATGTTCAGAGGCAAAGTACATAGCGTAATGAAAAACGAATGGTTGCCTTTGCAGCATCACCGGGTATTCTTGCCTGTTTGAACAAAACTATCTCCTATAGGACAAAATTACTAAAGGAAAGTGCCTTCCACGTCTCTTTCGCTCATACTCTCACAGACAGTGAGTTGGTGCCACAAATAGCGCGCTCACTCGCGATATAAAAAACGTCATCGTTTTGAAATGGCGACTTCTCCACAGCTTTCCCAAGCTTAAATCTATAAATTTGGGCACCCTCCCTTCACTCCGCAAACGTCCGGTGCACAGTTCTACCCGTACATCACTCCTTGTGCACAGTTAAATTTCGCTTTGCTTTGACTCTACTCTGCAGCTGTCCAACAGTTTCGTAACGACTGAATAGCAAGTGCTGGAGTTTTAGGTGTCAAAACCACGATGTGATTATGAGACACGCGCCGTAGTGGAGGACTCGGGCGTGACTTTATCCACTTGGGGTTCTTTAACGTCCGCCGGAACCTATGTACACGGGTGTTTCCTGCATTTCACCCCCTCCCAGTAATATTCGGCCGCCATGACTGGTATTCGATCCCGTCACGTGGAGCTCAGCTAGCCAACACCCTAGCCTCTAAGCTACCGCGGCCGGCCTTAGCAATTAAACGTCGAAGAAGACGTCTTTTGCATTTTCGTGGCATATACGTAGATTCATTACGCGCACAGTGAACGGACCCAAATATGCACTGGCTATCGTTCGCGGATATCCGTTAAACCGGCACACGGGTTTAACTTGAGGGAAGTGAATCCGGTCTTCAAAACCGGTTACTCGGTTATTCGGCTTTCCAGAAACGAAGCTCCAGAATATCCGGTCTAAATAGACAACAGTAAAGGGAAATTTTTCAAACGCGAGCTGTTGCAGTGAGTGAAGAATATCATACAGTGATGCAGAATCACTGTATCACTTCCGCATTAATTGTTACGTTGCTGTAAGAGAAAACTGCCAACAACAAGCGACGGTTGCAAGCACTGACCGACAGGCAGCTCACATTAGCCAAGAATTTATCCACCACTGGTCAAGTTTAACCAGCACTACTTGCACCAGCAGAGTTAGCTAACTTTAGCCGGTATTGCTGTTATAAAAGTAAATACGGTAAATACGATAGCATGTATGCAATGTCATTTACGTTGGGTCATGCATGTTTTGATATCACAGTTAAATAAACGATTGCGACAGTACATTGTCCTTTATGCCTCCTATGTCATGACGTACGTCACATGTATGGGGAACCATTCGTCGCATCTGAGATAACCCGTGTTTTCATGCATGCCTGTCATTCAGTGCACATTCTGTCATACGTATTAAGCTGATGGAACGACCACAACCATATGCCAACCAACGACTCGCGTCATTTATGCCGTCCGTGACGTGAGAAGCCATTTTCGCCATAGATGCATAACGTTTCATGCACAACATGATTTGTATTCAATGAATGAAATGGCGGCAATCACCTCATGATGTCGAAGGATAGATAGATAGATAGATAGATAGATAGATAGATAGATAGATAGATAGATAGATAGATAGATAGATAGATAGATAGATAGATAGATAGTGCAAAAAGTTTGCTTCTCCAAAGAATGTTTCCCAGTCAAAGCAGTAAAGAGGTTAAAGCGTTCTATATAGCCACGGTCAACGCAAGTTCCGCTGTCATCAGAGGTGGATGAAGTATTATACACCCCGCCTGCGCTTTTTATACTTTTTTATGTTTTATAGAGAAATTAGAAGCGGAAGTTGTCTTTTATCGCCGTCTATAGAGAAACACGCGACAGAACGGGATAGAGCCGCTATTACGTTTTAGAACTATTAAGTAAAGAACTTTTAAGTTAGGAAGCATCCTGAAAGCAAGTTTCTGCAAACACTGATGTCTGGCATTGTATTAGGGATGTCGCTGAGGCAATGGCAACAAGAGTTTACGAAGGAGACGTCAAAGCCCGTTGGTGAACGCCGCGACGTGCGCTTTAATACCGTCATTCTAATGCCAACTCACTGAAGTGGTTAGGCGAATTCCGACAATAGAAGAACGTCACTGTCGCCGTGCAGTATGCTCCAATCGTGTCTCTTTAAGACATTTACCCTTAAAATAAGCCTCGAATGCAATATTCGGGTGTCTTCGACAACTATAACAAGCAGTACAAGACAAACACGACGGAAACGTAGACCCGGTATGCTTGAATTCCGATAACTTGGACAGTTTGGAAAGCTTAACTCAATGCTAAGAAATTAAATTTCCAACTCGTCGATACGCAGGCAAGAAAAGGAAGGCTATACTAATTGCACGTCAGGGACACTTCGCAAACATTTCTGTACAGATCACATGATGGTGCTGCGTATAATGAGCTGTTATGATCGTCAGAGCACCCTGCGATGGAGTTGGTGAGCACGCCACGAAATCCATCGCAAAGGGCTCGCTCTTATGGTACAGGGACCCATAAGCTATCTCCTCTACCCAGCAAAAAAAAATTTGTGTTGATGTAGGCACGACTTACCAGTACGGACACACCTATTGCAAGGAGGAGCACGTGCCAGTGAAAGCGGCGTAGAGCCGCCGACGTACTCCAGGGTATTCTGCTGTAATTCTCCATTGGGCGGGTGTGAAAGTAGCCCTCGCGTTTCGGTGCAAGTGTCGAGGAGACTGCAATACGCCCTAGATGGAGTAAACACGCAGCAGATAGCTGAACGTGTCTTCACAGACGCCTGAGCTCTAGCTGACAGCCAGGATGAACAGAGCGAAAAGCCATGACGACGGTGCTTGAAGTGGCACGCTATCGCAGTTACCTCGTCAAATACGGTGCTGTCACGACTTCTGTGAGTTCGCGACGTCAATGGCAGGCGGTTCGAACGGAGTAGCGTTCTTCGGCGTGGAGCCAGGCAATGAAGATGCGCACCTGGACTTTTGCCGCGCCGCCGGTGTCGTAAGTCCTGGAGGTCGCGGTAAGCGCTGCTCGAAAGAGTTCAAGGCCACGGATTCACGAAAGGCAAGGAAGCGCGGCCCAGCGTCGGTACTGGCTAGCGGGAGACTCGGTCGGTCGGGCAGCGGTGGCGGCAGCGACAGTTCTAGGCCGCCGGCGGACAGGCGGGCAACCCAGTAACCGCACCGCGCGGCTCTTGCCCTCTCAGCGCGTGCTAGCGGCGACTGGCGCCTCGCGACGGGACCAACGATTCCGGTGCGCGTGTTTGCTGTGTGGGTCCTTCCTTCAGCGCTTGGCCCCTCCACAGCTGGCTGCCGTGCGTGTCGCCTGTTCGACCTTCTCTCATAGCGGTCGAGTGTCTGGAGAGAGAGAACGAGGAGACGCCGGATGGAGACGACGTGGTGGCTCTCTCTCGATCCACGTCGCGTCACCCAGAGTGGAAAGGGTCCGCGGCTCTTGCAGTTGCCATCTCTTTGCGTGTACGCCCCGAGAAACGAATACCCCAGTGATGGTACATAGGTGCTTCTGGTCAAAGATCCCGGTGAAGGGGACGGCGCGCGTACAAGCCACGCGGGACGTTGAATGATAGCTGACCTGGTTTCTGCCGCGTGGTGTCCATCCTTTCATCCCGATCCGTCAGGCATGCCGAGTCGCTTGCCCGAATGGACCTTGTGTACCGATGTTTTGTTGAGGCAGTCTTGATGGAACCTCTGCGAGACGGTTATGTTGTATTATACTTAACTGCTTGTAAAAGTAAAATAGAGACGGACGCACACAGCGGTCCGGTGGCTTGGCCGTTCACACCCCCAGGACTGCTTCAGACTGACACGCGTCGTTCGTAAGCAGTGAACGGTTGCTCGCGTGCAAGCGGGTGCCGCTTCGCTGGTCCGCTCCTGTTTTGTTGCCTAAAAAGACATTGCTTACAAACGAAGACGCACCGCTATACATACAAACACATGTATGAATATACATAAGGGTGGTCTACTCGCCCACCCCTCCTTTCCTTTTACCCCGCCACGGTGGTCTGTGTTGTGGCTATGGCAATCGGCTGCTGATCCGAAGGTCGCGGTACCGAATCCCGGCCTCGGCGGCTGCATTTCAATGGAGGTGAAATGCTGAGGCCTGTGCATTGTGCGATTTCAGGGCACGCTGAAGAACACCACATGGTCCAAATTTCTGGAGCTTCCACTACGACGACGTCACTGCTCCTTGTATCGTGATTTTGGACGTAAAGCCCCAGAATTCAATCAGTCAATCCCCCCTGCCCCCCACACACACAAAATAAAAGAATAATATTGTTGCTACGACCCTGGTTGTCATTAAATCTGAATTCTTCATTCACTCTACCTTCTTTGATAGGCTGACTCCTGATATAGTCTACGCAATATACAAGCTTTTTTTCGTGCTGTACCTGTACGCTAGTGCTAAGTAATTATATTCCCATTGCTGATGAATTTTTCAGCAACGAACACAAAGGAAGGTGTAGTGTGCACGAGAGTTGGAGAGGCCACGAGTTTGTATCCTTTCGGAAAAGAACTACGCGGGCAAAATCTTAGGATAAACTAGTCGACACAAAAAAAAAGCGATGTGGAATATAAAAGGTACAAGTCCGTCCCTGTTTGACTATATGTTTATTATACAACCTTCATTCTCATGTGAGCTTACGCAAAATGTTTGTTTATTTATTTATTTATTTATTTTATTTATTTATTTATTTATTTATTTATTCATACTGCAGCCCGTCAGGGCTATGGCAGGAGTGGGGTGTGCATGTAAAAAATATATTTATATATACAAAAATATGCGAAGAACAGAGATTGGAACAGACAAGTAGAAACAAGATAAGAACATGTAAAGAAACTATACATCAGAAACGGCATTCAAAAATTGAGAAAATGGTAAAGAACGAACTTTGGCAGGCAACAAATTCTAGTGCTCAATATTGAGTGGAAAAAACTGTATATGAACGTATTAGTGCGTGGATAGAATGGTCTAATGTTTGAGGCATGATAAGCTCTAGTTGATGTAGGGCAAGCAGGCATCAAAAGGGAGGGATCAGAGAGGGAACAAAGGGAATTTTTATAGGAGTACAAGAGCGTCAAGGATTCTATGCTACGTCGTTTTGAAAGAGGCTGCCGGTTTATTTCCAAAAGTGCAGCTGACTGTGAGAAGTGTGGGTCAAAGCGACGAAATATGAAGCGAATAACCTTCCGCTGAACCAATTCGATAAAATTAATTTCACAGTGCTTATTCGGGTTTCACACCGGGGAAGCATATTCTAGGAATGGGCTAATCAATGTTTTGTACGCGACTAATTTAGTGTGCTTCGGAGCAGTAGACAAAGACCTGCGGATGTAACCCAGTTTTTTTAGCGCTGTACCACAGAAGTAATCTATATAATTCTACCATGACAACGTGGGTGTAAATATGATGCCCAAATATTTGTACTGAAAAACTCTTGTTAGTTGTGCACCATTGCAAGAATAATAAAAATTGCGGGTTCTTAGTAAAGGACAATATAGCAGTTTTATTGAAATTGATATTTATTTTCCAGGTAGCACACCAATCGCAAAATGAAACAAAAGCTTCCTTTAGGCGCTGATGATCAGCGATGAAACCAAATGGATGATATATAACACAGTCATCTGCATAGAGGCCTATCTTAGAAGTTACAGTAACTCTTCGAAGAGACAGTATTTGATAGAGAAGTACAATTTCTAAAGTTCTTGTAAAGCATTTGAAGTGACTGAAACGAAATAGTCTTTTTGTGGGAATTAACACTTGATTGGATCCCTTGTAAACGTGAGTCCTTTACAAAAAAGATTACTACAAATACAAACATATTTCTTTTGTCAAGAACCGTTAGGAAAACGGTCCTTGGCCATTACTTTTCGAATGCTTTTGCATCTGCTATCCTAGGAGTATGTTCTCTTTAGTAAAGTCTTTTGTGAGACCTGCTCTGAAAGCTAGAAAATAAATCGAGAGCATTTCATCACATTCAATGCTCCTCTGCTTGTGATTTTGAAAGTTGCATTGCAACCTCTAATGATTGGCAGCTTATTTACCTTTGTGAGTAAATTAGTAGCTTTTTTAAAAGGATTAGCAAGTGACCACCTTGACATGAGCACGTACTTTAATGTTGAATTGCATGTTGACTTCATGTTAAGTGCCCAGCACAATGCGCTCGCCTTGCGTGCGTTATTGCCGTGAAGGTGCCCAAGGTTGGACTATATGTGTGTTTTGTCTCATCCTTTGAGGTCATCTGTCTAATGACCAAGATTCCTGCCTCTAGCGCTAGTAAATGATTATGTCTTGAAAACTGACTGTCTGCGCAATCAACTTGAATACGTGCCCTTGTCCTTTTAAATATCGTTCAAGCTTCTTGGTGATATTTCTTCATTTAATCCCACTGTTATTCCTAATGCTACGTACCTACAATCAAACGGCTCGTTTTGATATATCTTGAAGTGTAATTAGCAATTTTTGCCATGCTTCAGGGAAACGTTGCGAGTGATAGCGTATAGATAGGTTGTTGGATAATCAATATATAATAATGGTCGGGTCTCAAGGCACATAAATAAAAAGCACGAGATAAAGTTCGTTAAGCATCGTTCTTACGGTGGACACTATTTTTTTGATATGCTTGTTTCACTATTTCCGAGGGAAAAAAATGCGTCAAACGATGAATCACTGCCTTTCAAGCGCACTTCAACCGCAACGAACACAAAGCTCTTCCAATCAGCGTCTAGTCGGACGAGGTTAACGATGCTTCTGCCTCGTCCATGCCTAGCCAAGTAGCACTTAGGCAGAGCGCGTCAATACTGAGTAATGATACTTCTGACGCTTCTATATTTGATTTTAAATGCAGCGCATAAGTACTATAAGTGCAGAGCAGACGCGTGGTAACAATTACTCAAGTTTTCGAAACTCCACTCACAAAATTTGGCCGAATTTACTCCAACAACTGAACGTTACGTGCAGGGATGTGCTTTAACAAATATATGATAACATATGATATACAAGTTATAAAATTCAGCTTCATCAAGTGTCCCTTAATTATTTGCTGTTCTGTACAGCGGACACAACGTGATTGTGCGAGAAGCCACAGAACGTAATTTACTACGCTAGTACGTTTTAATTAGTTTTATTACTGGTGTTTATTATATATTATGCGGTGACAATACTGCAGAAGGGCGTCTGCGGTAAACTGGGGCTGCATAAGTTCCAGTAAACTGGGTTTTACCGCAACTTCGGCCAATTTTGAAAAGAGCCATCGGCAAGAAACGTATAAGCGGGAAATCATGCTTTCCAACACTCATTCACGGTCAGCATACAAATCAAGCCGGAAGCAATGCGGCTCGTTCTTTTCTTTTTCCTTCGTGTTCTTTCTTTCTCGCCACTGCCATCGCCACTGATATGCCTCCCTTACCTACGGAGTAGGACGTGCATTAGCGTTAGTCGCTTGTGGTGCCGGCACGCGAAGACGAAGCGAGCTCTTTTGCATCCCGACAGTGCTTTGCCCATCTTTGCGTGCCTCCTGCCCAAGTGTTCGAGGAAAAAAGTTGAGCAACCATGTGTGCAAAGAACGTATGTAGCTTTAGCTTACTTTTTTTTATTGGGACGCTACCTGAAGAAGCCTAAAATAAAAAAAAATACCTTCTGTAGTTTTGTTGTTGTTGTTACGTGGGGTTTAACGTCCCAAAACCAGCTCTGATTATGAGAGACGCCGTAGTGGAGGGCTCCGGAAATTTCGACCACCTGGGGTTCTTTAACGTGCACTGACATCGCACAGTACACGGGCCTCAACATTTCGCCTCCATCGAAATGCAGCCGCCGCAGCCGGGATTCGATCCCGCGACCCTCGGATCCGCAGCCGAGTACCATAGCCACTAGACCACCGTGGCGGGGCCTTCTGTAGTTTTACGAAACAAGACCGCGATATCGTTGTGAGCTACACCAAAGTGGGAGGCTCCGGATCAAATTGTGACGAACCTGGACTATTTTGGTGTCACAGCCGAAACGGGAATCGACGAGTGTACATACAGTTCCTAAAGTCCCTAACTTTACCGCTTTTTTTTTTTAAGTAGCGACAACTATCTTCTCTCCCGGTTCCCTCTCACATGCAGTCCGCGTCGGCACCCACGTTCTTCCTAAACGCTTGAAGCGGAGCATGCGCGCGCGGGTGTCATCCGGGCGTCAACACGCGTGCTCCTAACAAATGTGATAGTGAACGGGCCAAGTATAACGAAATGCGCATCGAAGCGCGCAACTTTCTCTGACATTCTGTTGCTGCGGCGTTCAAGTGGCACCTTTAGGGAGAACATGGCCGCCAAAAGTAACGCCTACCAATGAGACGCGTCGGCGGCACGTCAAAGCTTTTCACGGCATAAAAAATGAGATATATATCGAGGGACTTCAGGACTTCCCATCGATAATTAGTGCAAATACTTCTACGTGGGCGTCCACATCAAAATGTGGGCACGGCATGGTCGGAGATTGGAACCCGCGAACCTCGAGCTTAGCAGGGCGACACATCTGCTCCGGTGCTACCACGGTGGTGTTCAAAGAGCGTCAATATAGGTCCCGCGACACTGCCTTTCTAACAAGGCCGTAAGATTACCTTTATTAAGAAATTAAGAAGTTAACAAATAAATTTACTCAATGTGCAAGTATGCTGTGGTTGTTCCCAAGTCGCCTAGTATCCACCCATCGACCGGTAAATAGTATCCTCACTCAGATTAGGTTACCTTTTTCCTCATTTTCTCACGAAGGTCAGCTGGTGTATTAATAGACACTACTAGTTGCCTCCTCGCAAAACTTCATCGAGATATTTTATCTGCCTGCATTTACCTTATTTTTCAAAATCCAAAAAATACGCAGGCGATGCCATCGGCATGGTACCTAAACATATCAATTGCTCTTTTTATTAATTTCAATTTCTAAAACGCTATAGCGTTTATCAAATGTCTACGTAACCAGCAGTGAAGGGCTATAATGTGAATGTCCCAACATCATTTAAAACACCTGTTCTGGATCTTTCTAACAAGATAGTCATTCCGTGAATCTTTCCTATAAAAATACGCACCTTTAAAAAAATACTCACCTCTAAAAATATTCACCTCTAAAAAAATCGCGGTGTCCTTCTTCGAAGGACACCACGATTCTGGACTCACCGTACCCACCCAGCGTTCTCTCCTAGCAAGGTCATCCTGGTCCCGTCAGTCGACGCTGGACAGCAAACCTTTCCGTTGTGTCTTGCGATATAGTGTAGGTTGTACGGTATTGATTTCCTCATGTGGAATACCCGCGTGAAATGGTCAACCAAAGTCGGCGAGTTACAGTCGGGAAGATTGTGCTTGTGCCGTGTGGGACACATTGTTTGATACACTGAGCAATGTTTAAACGTCTTCACTCACGACTGCCCACACTACATCGCCTCTTCACATTCGATAAACGAATGAGGTAGGGGATATTATCTTATTCTTTTGCTTGATTTAATTGAATCTGTAGATTCTTGAGCGTATCAAAACTGAATCAAGTGGGACGAAGTGAAAGCCACAAATGACGTTCGTTTTCGAAGGGGCCGCGAAACTTACAGGGTGGAAATGAACATGAAAACGCATCACAGATAGGCAAACAACTCACGTTACTTGCACTCAGAACCAGCTTTCTATTATTATTTAATTTATCAAACCGCATCAAGCGAATAACCCATTTCTGTCTCTGTTATTGTCTGACCTGTAGCACCAGGCTTTGAACCGGTGCTAGCTAGTCTACTCGCCCGAACCAAACTCCTTCTGCACTAGTTGGCGGCAGGCGGTCGAAATTTCTGGAGCCCTCCACCACGGCGTCTCTCGCAATCATATCGTGGTTTTGCGACGTAAAACCCTAGAAAACAATCAAAACAGCTGGCGACTCCACATAAGACCAAAGTGTTCCACATAAACATAAGAGACGCGGGCCTTGTCGCGGTTAACATTTTTTTCATACAATTAAAATTTATTTCGTTCAGGTGAAAAGAATTGTACGGTGGCTCTATGCGTAGTATAACTGGAACGTGAGCCGAAGTTGATCGATAGTGCGGGGTACGCTTTTCTCGCATTCGTGGGCCTAAATCGAGACAGGTTGTCGGTTGTACAGCTCTTCTCCTTAATCTGTTTTGCCCGTCGATATAAAAAGGTCGAGAGGACGAAAGGTGTCGTCACATCTTATCAACATCTCTTGCGTTGTGTCCAGTGCTGTCTGTCTGCGTGCGTCATCGGTCTTTCTGTCGTAGCAGGTTTGAGAGCGCTAATCTGACGGCGCTCAAATGCCTTGTCACGTGGTACTCTTTTCTAATCTCGTGCACTTTCTTAGGCACCCGGAAAACTTGCAACGACTACCCCACCCATGATTCCAACATTACATTACCCGGACACTAATTTCCATGTGCTACAACTTCCCCGCTGAACGCTTGGTGTTTAAAGCAACAGGTCAAAGGCTGTTTAATTAATCAATATTATTTCATTGCCTGAGTTCCTTGAAGATATAGCCTCAGGGGGTCAGGACGACAGTCAAGAATACCAACCAATATCTTAGCGCCTTGTAACGTACACGTGGAATTTCATAAACGCTGGCCCAAGTTAACGGAAGCGCCTATAGCACGCAGATTGCCCCCCACGGCTATGGATAGAGCGTGTGAATCGAAGTGAAAGATTGAATGGAAATAAATACTGCCGGATCAATGTACTAACGTCCATTAAATCGTTCGTATGCCATCAACCCCATATCAACTCGTGGTTTACGTTTTATACTAACTGTGCCGCGCTTGCGCTCATGCCAATTCTGCAGTCGCTCTCTAGCTATAACGCTTCACAAAGGTCTGTACAAACTATTCGTTTACAGACGCTTACGGGCTCTATATGGAATAATTGCCTCAAAGTATTATGTATTGTTAATGTTTCTCGAAATGGGTGTATATAACTTCAGAATAAATATATAATCTTTCTGACACGCCGCTTTATTACCTTACCATTCACGACTGTGCTCTTAACAATTCGGCACATTAAGCTGCTTCAAGGCTGCTTGAAAATTAGGAAAAAAGTATTAATAAAGTTGGTCGGGCTTTGTGCTAACGACGCCATACGACCGGATTTTCGACATTTGTATGCGCGACGTCTGTCGAAAAAAACTGGTTTTCGTGTTTTATTAGTAATGATAAAACAAGTTAAAAAGAGGAAATATTCCTCTCCACTTTTTTATTTTTTTTTTTGTGTACAACCTTCACGACGAAGTCAATCGGCGTGCATCTGCCTTTAGTCAAGGCTGAAGAAGACGTAAGTATTTCTAGAATGGGGGTGTTCCCTGGAAAGTGTGCAGATGACGTATCCGAATCCTAGATTTTTTTTTTTTCATATGGGATAGCGTTAACGAGCTTGTATCGCGCAAACTCCCGTGTCGGTGTAAGGGTAGGCGTCCGCTGGATATAATCATCTTGACCTACGGCTGCCACCGTAGCAATCCGGAGCACACCACAGAAGCCCTCTGCCAACGCGCAGGTGCTTAGGCGAACTAAATTCGATTTCTCAAAGTAAAATCCGTGATAAAAAAATTTGTAAACTCCGATTTCACTAACACCTACACACATGATAGCTCGAACTACACTTCTGTTACGAGTAAATTGTTACTTCTATTACGAGGAAACTTAATTATCTTAGGAGAAAACTCAAACAGTGCCAGCATTCTATGTTGTTTTGTAGGGTTTAACGTCCCAAAACCAGCTCTGATTATGAGAGACGCCGTAGTGGAGGTCTCCGAAAATTTCGACCACCTGGGGTTCTTTAACGTGCACTGACATCGCACAACACACAGGCCTCAACATTTCGCCTCCATGGAAATGCAGCCGCCGCTGCCGGGATTCGATCCCGCGACCCTCGGATCAGCGGCCGAGTACCATGGCCACTAGACCACCGTGGCGGGGCATGTTGACCTGACTGTCAGGCATCAAGCAATTTATCTGGTATTCGTTAAAAAAGAAACAGTTTCATCCCCCAAAATTGTGGTTGTTTTTGAAAATTTCCTCAGGTCATATGAAAGAGCAGCATTTTGATATCAATTTCAAGAGTAAATGCGATCGATACCAATGGAATAGCGATGGTACCTGAACCGAATGCAAACAAAAATCGATTACGCAGCTAACAATTAGATCTTCAAGTAAAAAGACAATTATTCTCCCTTTCAGTATATTGCTTGATCTCATGAATATAATCAATCATATATTCAGTAAAGCTGTAACTAAGTTTTCGAACTGTAATTTTTACGGATGTGCAATGAAGTATACCCTTATCAAGAGCATGAACCTGTCGTAGTCAAGGTGCTGTTTGGTCACTATCTCTTGAATCACTCAATCAACCAAGTCAATCGATTGCTTATTTGACGTGTTCAAGAAAACCCATGAGGCAATGGCGCTGACGTACCCGTCAGGTAAACAGGGTAAGATAGAAGCTTCTGAAAACACAGAGAAACTATAAAACAACAAGCTAGTATGAGAGAACGTAAAACCAATATGTTATTTTTGGTGCCGTCGTTGTCGTCGTCGTCATCGTCGTCGTTGTTGTGAAAGATGTTAGATAAAGAAGCGGCAATTAGATTGCCGTTAAATAGTGCTTTGATTGATTGATTGATCTGTGGGTTTATTGTCCCAAAACCAGCTGTGATTGTGAGAGACGCCGTAGTGGAGGTTCGCGGAAATTTCGACCACCTGGGGTTCTTTAAAGTGCACTGACAGCACACGGGCCTCAACATTTCGCCTCCATCGAATTGCAGCCGCCGCGGCCGGGATTCGATCTCGCGAACTTCGGATCTGCAGCCGAGTGCCATAACCTCTGAACCACCGTGGCGGGAAATAGTGCTTCGAGGGACTAAAGAGAAACAATAATTCAGTTCATATACTAACAGATCATTCTTTTATAACTTCATTTTCGTTGACTTTGTCACCATATGTTGATTATTATAAAGAAAATGATCGAAGGTAAAAATTTAATTTTTGAATTTGAATCCGAAAGCTGGACACTTGAATGTAATCGTGACGTGCCAGTCGTTTTCTCGTATTTTGGCCATGTCAGCTCCATGAAATTTCATGAAACTTGCTACGTGAAGTCTGTAGTCACTCCAGAAGGTAATACAATGCATATTTACCGCTTAATATTCGTATTGGCCCTTACAGGCGCCTTTGAAATCTGTGACGTCACAGCGGTTTGGTGAGGGAACTTGCGGCGACGTCGCCACCTGGATTTTCACTTTGCGCGCTTTCCGGCTTACCAATCGCGTCTTTCCGGCAAGAGTGGTGATCCTGGTATCTTGAAAGGGTAATTCACGAATACGAAAAAAAAAGTTTTGCTCTTTGGTGTTTCTTTAACAAACGGTAGTTCCTACAAGCGGAGTGAGTGCACCGGAGTACCACCGAAAGCCTGATTCACAACATGTACCTCGACAGAATGCGTTAGTTAAACCAAGCTTCCAAAGCACGTCATTTACAGTAATGTCTAAACAGGGGCATATGAGTATCGGTGTCACACAAGCATTGCAAGACCCCCCCCCCCCCACCCCAGTGAGCAGACAAGTGATAATATGTGCATGCACAAGTGACCTACAAGTGATAAAACATCGGTTGTGCGAGTACTGCATGGATGAAAGCGAGCCAAACGAGCACCTCGTTGTTTTAGTCACTTTGTTTTTGTCCTTTCCGGAGTGCCTTATTGGTCTTCACCTGCAAAGTGTTTTCCATATCTTGAAACTTACTTCATAAATATTCGGTGGTCTGAGCGTAAACTATTCCACTCCATCGACCTCACCTTACTGAAATGTATTCATTGGCTATTTAGAAATTTTCAAAGATTTACACGCTCCTTCTTGCAATGAACCGAAGAGGAAAGGGAACCTGAAGTGACAGAAATATTTTTCTCCTCTTCTTGTAAGGCATCTTTTCAGCTCTTTTTCTCTGTGTTGTCGTAGTTTCGCCCAAGTAACATACATCATGGAAGTTGAAATGAAATGAAACGTCGCACTGAGGGAGAATGTAGACATCAAATTCATTACGCATGCACAAAAATGGCAGCACCTTGTGTCAGTGAGGGACGGCCACTGTCTACGAGAAAGATAACTGTTTCGGCAAGGCGTTTTATCGTCCTGCAAGATTATCGAAGCTGGCCTACGCACGCTCTTCCGTTATTACTCACACACACCAAATTAACGTCTACCCACGGCCTCCTTCATGCCCCTCCACCCGTTTGTGCCTCCGATAGTTTCATTCAGCTAGTGCTCTCCCGTGCAAGTTATAATGAGTCCCTTTTGTGCCTCCTCCTCGCCCAGTGTTGTTCTTAGAGCTAACTTCGAGTATAGAGGCGGCGTAGCATCGACGCTTGTGAGTCTGGGGGCTCGGAATCATGCCCCACTTCTCCACCACAAGTTTAACAACCTTAACCAACAAGGACTTCTCAGATAAACTGCTTATTATTAGGCGAACGTGCGACCAGAGCTAAAAGGATCACAACTACACTGGGAGTAGCGAAAGTCAATTGTTCATTGGTCTCGAAGGCCGCTGTTCTTTTCGCTCACGACCGTTCGCCACGTGGTCCAAGCTCCTCCGCATGCGGGCTTCCAGGAGTACTTTAGCTGGTTTTGCGCGTAGCTAGTGTTGCAGTTTCGATGGAAGTGACAATGGTCGCGTTGTAAGTGCACCTTAAGGAAATCCAGATGGCCCAAAAACTTCCGGAGCCCTCCAATACGGCGTTCCACTCCTTTCTACTCTTTCTTTCTTTTTCTTACCCGCACGGACGCTGAGCCGTGTTCCAGACAAGCGCTGCAGAAAGTAGCTTCCTTACTTTAAGCTAGCCACGATTATTATTATTATTATTATTATTATTATTATTATTATTATTATTATTATTATTATTATTATTATTATTATTATTATTATTATTATTATTATTATTATTATTATTATTATTATTATTATTATTATTATTATTATTATTATGAGTGTTTCGCTTGGTTACTGACGCCTGCCGTGCCTGTAGTTGTGTGCCTCACGTAACTTCAGGAAGAGAACGGAAGGCCGGTCGACCGAGCGGTCGTCCTGTCCTTGGTCTCGCTTCATCCAACTTGAGGCTCATTATATATCCTGATCTCACTTACTTGTAGACCATTTCGTATGCATAGAAGATAAACAAAACACCTTTAATTTGATAATATAAGCCACTGCAAGCGAAATTACACAACTTTTGCTGTCCGAGCAACGCGCTGTACCAAATCTTGCGACAACAACGCAATGTTGCATGAGCCCGCTCCGACAGCTGCGGCACCTTCCAGTTTCTAATGTCGTAAGAGACGAGTTAGTGCGAGCGCTGCGAGCAAAAGCGCGGATAAAAATTGGGGGAAGGTTTAAATCGACACTAAAGAGCAAAACGATTTTTCTAATATGAGTAAATAACTGTTTTACAACACTAAAAGCACGGCTTCTGCCATGATTACGCGGGTGTCATGGCGCAACATTCCTTTATTAGTTCACGCCCTGCCTCCGTCTTGTGTGGCCTCCCTCGCAGGAGGCCAAACAAGATTTGACAAGAGTTGATGTAGATGCTTGGCACACGCCCACTTTCTGTGGCGCATAAATTATACTATATACAAAGATATTCCATGCTTTACCCTCTCCCCTGCTATTTTCCTTTCTCCTGCCCCTCACATTACTCCTTCTCACATCCCTTCCCCACCCCCTTCCTATACTAAAATGCGCATGACTATGCTATGTTAAGAACTGTTGCCACACACCTGCTTCTCTACCTCATACCCACTTTTATGTATAGTAGTGCGGTGGGGGATGCGCGCAAGAGACGAGAGAAGCCCGATGAAACGTCTTCGCCTTTATGTAGCAGTGGGCTGAGCGTAGGTGCGCAAGGGAAGCAGGACGTGTGGGCGAAAATGCCGCACAATGGACATTCCACAGAAGTTCATGCGTGCCGATGTTATGATGATGACAGTTTCACGAACGCTCCGCAGACTTTTGCGAGTTTAGGAACCACGCCGTCAAACGGAAAGGCAAGGATGTCAGTGAGATGCGCCTCCGGTTTGCTGCCCCGCTCTGGGTAAAAGGGATTGAGGGCTGAAAATCTTGTTTAGGTTGCGATGTCAGTGCGCGTTAAAGAGCCCCAGGTGGTCGAAATTACCGGAGCTCTTCACTACGCTGCCTCTCATAATCATATCGTGGTTTTGTGACGTAAAATTCCGGAAATCAAATCGATATAACGTAATATAATCAACAACGGACGAAGGAGCAACAGAGACAAGCGCTGTCTCTGTCACTCCATTGTTTATTCGTTGTCTTCTGCGCTGTTATACATACCATGGATCATTGCTATGGATCAATTATACATACCATGGGTCACCAACTAGCCCAATCTCAAACCTTCCTTCAATAAAACAACTTGCCATCTAGAGCTAGGCACAGTGCTTTCCTTCGCAGAGAATTGAAGATGAAATGGGGTGTGGTGAAGGTGCTGCGAGTCCACTAACGTTGGTGCTACTACGGCGGTTGCTTGGTTCGACATTAATTCACCTGATGCTTTGCGATACGCGTAAACGTTTCTGCTTGCGATGTACCACATGTGCGCTTCTAGCTCGCCTCCTAAATTTGAATTTATTTCTTGTTACGACAGAGGGTGACATATGCTGACGAAATTAAGAAATCCGCAGGCGTAAAATGGAATCAGCTCTTGCAGGACAGGAAAGGATCGAGAGGATTGGGAGAGGCATTGGTCTTGCAGTGGACATAAGATATACTGACGATGACGATAGTGATGATGATGATTATGATGACGATGATGACGACGACGATGATGAAAAATGCAAGAACTGTTTCATTCGACATCTTTTTTTACGTGTTCATATTGTGTCTCTAGGGTGAGCCTTAGACAGCCCCTTCGGAGGATGCCTCGCCTTACACTTGTGGCTACGTTTAGTGCTCTCACAGGTAAAGTATGCCCTTGACCTATACCTCGTGCAGTGGAGCCGTAATACTGTGGGCCGGTCAGTTACCTCGTGCAGAGGCTTCTCCCACCTCGTGCTTTTTTTTCTTCGTTCACAAGAATCAACATGCTTTTGAACAAACCTGTTTTATACTAGTCATATCGAGCCAACAGAGCGAATAAAACCCCGGTAAGGCCTTTGAAATATTCATAATTGTTTGACGGCTCGCTTCTCTGACTGTACTTATAGGCTACACACGATGTATCCATAACAAAGCGTAGGTGCGAACCGGTTGAAGCTCAGTGAACTTAAACGGACACTAAAGTGAAGAACGACTTTTCTCGTATTAGTAAGTTACCATTCGCAATAAACAGTACTCTCGCGAGGACAATACCCTTGTTAAGCTAGGAAACGCGCAAAAAACAAAAATACAGGTGGCGACCCCGCTTTAAGTTCCAACACTAATATGCGTGGTGTCATATACCTTTGACGACGCCTGCGAAGGCCCACATAATTATTTATACGCAAAGCATACATGCATTGTATTCTAAGGAAGCCACAGACTTAACAGAAGGAGTTTGACAGCATTAATAGAGGGAATTCGGCGATAATAGAAAGAAAGGAAATTGGCCTTCTGACGCCATTAGGCCCATGTTCTAGATGTTCTGGTGCAAATTTCAAAAATGAAACTTTGACGTTCATTTCCTCTTCGAATATTGAATATAATATGGCGGAATTAACGACAATGAAGTTTTTGAAATATAAGTTATCGGTCTAAACCACTTGAATTTTTCACTTAAGTATCCCTCTAAGCGAAAGAAAAAAATTCCAAACAAGCAAAGAAGGACAATGGATCAAGCATCAAAGGACGTCACAAACCAGCACGAGCGGTAATTTCCATCGGCTTTGCTATGTCATTGCTAGACCGCTATATATATATATATATATATATATATATATATATATATATATATATATATATATACAATCAATAGCACATACAATCAATGGGTTACATCATGAACTTGTGCAGCACGCATGCGCCCGCCCGTGCCTTCGGAACTAAGTGAACGCGTGTTGTCAAGCGCAGACCCCAGAAATTATACATCCATCAAGGACAAAGCCAAAGAGGTCATGCCGACGCACCACACATACTACCCCCCGAAATGGGAGGCCTTTCTTGAAACGTGAACTCTGGCTGTTTTTGTTTCACCGTACTTACATATCAATGTATTTCAGTAGTACTAATAGTCCTGAAACAGCCAGGGCGATTCAGTCTGCTCAGAAACTTGCCACTATTTTCAAATAACCGAATGAAACTTGCACCTAAACCGAAACGAGTAGACGCTTTATGCTGCATGCGTATATGCGCGATGACGTCACACCCTCCCCGCCATCAAAAATATGGATCTGGTGCAGGAATACGACAGGCGAGGTCATCCAATGACGCGTTGAGTTATACCAGCCTTTCTGAGCTTGTAACCGATGATTTGAGTGCTGCATTATCACCGTGTTGCTTTTGACGGCTCGCCTGCTCGGGTAGGCAGCGTTGCAGGCAATGAGGTCAAAAGCACAGGGTGGCCCGCATGGGAACCCACTGAATATTTTTAAAATTCAGTTTCAGGAAAACTAAATGACTTGCGACCGCCTGGCTTGGCACATATTATTACAGTACCGAGGAGAACGTATACTATACTGACGTAGGTACCCTTTAAATTGCGCTATAGGATGTCCCAATGAAATATAGTATCCCAATAATACAAAAACATGTAATTTACTCTTTAGCTGCCATTGTGTATAGTGGCCATGACACTCGGCAGCTGATCCAGAGGTCGCTGGACCGAATCCCGGCCGCGGCGCCTACATTTCGATGGAGGCGAAATGTTGAGGCCTGTGTACTGTGTGATGCAAGTGCACGTCTAAGAACCCCGGGTGGTCGAAATTTCCGGAGACCTCCACTACGACGTCTCTCATAATCAGAGCTGGTTTTGGGACGCTAAACCCTATAAGTCAATCAATTCTGCTTTGCGACATCACATGCAGTGACCATACCAAGGAAGAAACATTCCCTTATGTTGTAGCTGCGGTTTAACAGGAAGTGTAGCTGAAAAAGGAAAGTTGCTGCTTTGTTTCTGCTTATGTATATATACTCGAGAATGCTACCTCTTTCTATGGCAGCTATTTTAACTCTTTGTTTAAATTCCTCACATTCAGCAGCTAGGTCTTTTGACTGCGAAGCGTGTAGCTTCTCCAGTTCGTCCGCTACTTCACTAACGAACTTTTCGTCCTCCTGGAGCATCACATTAAATTTCGCCATGTCCCAATTTAAATGTGTTTTCACATGCGCTCTGCTAAAGCCGGCAATAAACAAACAGTGGTCGCTAAAATAGGTTTCACATCGTACGCGGTGCACAACGCAACTAGTTAAGCTGAGCCATAGATTCGGTGCATTCTTGCATGGCTTTCTCGCTGAAAATGGGTATAAATCGGGCGAGTACCACTGGAAAAAATTGCCCGCGTATCTGCGTGCTTCGCTGCAAATGTCGTCTAAAGACGATACTCTGCTGCCGGCCGTACTACGCTGTCTGAGATATGGACGCCATCTGGCAGCGCCGTCGGGAAACGTGAGCTTGTGCGGAATCCCTGGGCAAATGCCAGGTGGTGCCACGAAATTGTCGGCCGAGGCCTTTTTCGTGCATAGAGTCGCATTTTTAGCGCAGCCTAACAAACACTAGGGTTTTAGAATTATGTATCTATGTATTTTCTAGTGAAGCAACACACCACCTAATACTTACGTATTGACGTTGTGCCTAAGATATGCATAATATTTGCTTTTTGATCGACAATGTTCACAAGTATGAACGCAGCTACCAGATCAATGTGGCTGGGCGTTAGGCAAGTGCTTAAACTTTGGCCGGGTGGTTAAGTCGTGTGACAGACAGAAAATCAGACAGACCAAAATTACTGCGTTCAAGTATCCCATCTTCAAGTATCCCAAAGCTGACTCATCTTCCCTTCGCCTATACAGCAGCGCTGGTTCTCGAACATCGGTAAGAGAAGAGCCGATAAACATAAAATAAACACGAGGAAAACCTTGGCGAATCACTGCTGCGCACTTGCTCCAGCTTTCACGTTCAGTGAAATAAAACCTCAATATTTATACCACAGAGAACTCAATTATTCTGCGTAAAGTATAACTCTATCGCATTTTTGTACTTTGGTGCGGAGGTAAATGCACCACGGTAATTTAGCTTAACCGTGGTGAATGAAAATCATCTTTGATTGATTTATTCGTGGGGTCTTGCCTCCTAGAGCGAAATATGATTATGGGAGACGCTGTAGAAAATCAGCTGTGAATTTAGAGCGAGATTGGAAGTTCTTCCATGCCGCAAGGGGTCCATGCGTCAGCAAGGCAAACGCTAGAAAATAAAATTAGGGCTCACTGTATTTGTGTAATTTGTGCGTCTGATTTTTCGATACCAAATATATAGTTTTTAAGTGGAACCTCCTGCATTTTAATATATATATATATATATATATATATATATATATATATATATATATATATATATATATATGTCATAGTCATTTGTTTGAAATGCACAATTTTAAATGTGCGTTTTTGCGCGTAGCGAAAGGCGACCAAATAAGTTTTAGGGGCGAAGCTCCTTATGTCGTCACCCGTTCGTCCCCATTATCGTTTGTTTGTAACCACCGGCGCGTGCCTGCCGGGAGGCACGCACGCGCCGGCGCTCGCCTAGGGCGACCGCGTGCCTCTCTCTCTCTCTCACTCTTCCATCTGCTGTCTTGTGAGAGAGAGAGACAGAGAGAGAGAGAGCGAAAGGCGCGCGTTGATGGAAACGCTCTTTCTTAAATGAACGCTGTACCAGCTCGCAAAGAAGGAGAACGCGCCCTCACCCGCGAGAGACAACGTTGGCGCAGGCAGCGTCTCCTAGCGAGTTTCTTGATTGAGAAATACCGACTGCTTGCGTTGGAGAACCGTTCACCGGCCACCCATATATATATATATATATATATATATATATATATATATATATATATATATATATATATATATATGGATCTTGACTTGCAATGAAGTGCCGGTGGGAGATTTAACTTGTGCGTAGTTGAACCATAAGGATTCGTAGCGTGCGCGTTAACTAAATTAATCCGGAACTCGGCACGATCTACGATGAACATCCCGATCGTCGCCCACTCACCATCATTCACTCCGTGGATATGCTGTAATTTTTTTCAATCGCTCGTAATCACTAAGATATGTTGCGTCAGCCTTGGGCACGGCGCCCCGCAGGGCCTTTTAGATCCGCTCGCTGGTGTAATCCGATATCTTAACATCGATTTTCGCAATCGTTAGTGACCTTACACAGTTGATTGTGACACAGAGAGGATGTCACGTCTTGTATATTAACCGCAAAGTGACGGTCACAAGTAGTTTCTGCAGTTGAAAAGCTTCCTACGTTGTGGACCCGTTAGATATTCTTGAATTCCATAATATTTATGTACAAAATAAAGTGCACGCGCGCGTGCGGATGCACACAGTGATATGCATTTTAAGTCGGAATGGCAAGCCACACTCGCTGGCGTCTGTATGAGCTAAGCATTGTTCTGACGTATTCCCGCTGAAAACGACGCCGCCGTGACTGCGGCACCTTATTGCATACAAAAGGTTTACGTTGGGTCTCGCGAAGACGTGTCGGAGATGTCTTTGATATCGTTCCCGCTCACGATGTCTGTGAGACGTCAACCACGCGAAATAAGACGTCAGTCCCTCAATAAGACGTCTTTTTGGTCTTGTCTACTAGTTGGGTAAATCTCGCTAATAATGCGATTTCGTAACTCTCATCAAAATTAACATTGCCTCCATGATGCGTGACGTTGCAAATATGACGGATGTGCTCCAAGGCAGCGGGTTGCCGCCGCCTTTGAGAGAGGGGGTCGCGCCCTCACCAACCAATCCTCTTTGCCTCTAGACATGTCATATTTCCATCTACTCTGGATTACGGGAGAGCAGCATTTTTGCATTTTTGCTGATATAAGTCATAGCTTCGTGGAGAACAGCCGAGATAGCGAAATGTTCGGCAGGCGTACACTTCCTTATTCCGTCGTGCATACTTTATTCAAAACTTACTAGTCACTTGCCGAAGCAGTCGTCCGAGTGGTTAAGGCGACGGATATAGATGTCGTGGATTTTTTCCCGCGGGGGGGTCGAAACCTTCCTATCTCGTCTTCATTGTCTTCTGGATAAAACGGCAGAAAACTGGGGCGGCAAGATAGCAGCAGTCGTCGGGACCGAATGTGTATATGAAAGACTTAAAATTTGTTTGGTGCTTCCTGTGCAGAATCGAATCCTGCCGACCACATTTTTCTTTTTCTTTCTTGTTGTATAATCCCGTCACTCGACAACAAAGGCAGCAGAATAGCAGCATGCGTCCATCACCGCACATTACTGGAAAGAGCGCGTTCTTAAAGGGCAACTCCGGCGTTTTTTTCGCCATGTTCTGATATCAATGTTTTCCATTGGTACTGATAGTCCTGTAACAGCCAGGGTGGTTCAGTTTGCTCAGAAACCCGCAATAATTTTACATAAGCAACTCAAAGTCGTCTTCAAACCGAAGCTGAAACGGTTAGATGCTTCGTGGAGAGTGTGCGGTGACGTCACAACCTTCCCGTCGCCAGAAATGTGGAGCTGGTGCCAGAAAAATGACAGTGGCGAGGTCATCCAACGACATATTGAGTTATACCAGCTTTTATGATTTTGACAGCGATCACTAGGGCAGTGAAGTATCGCCGTTTTCCTTTTGAAGGACCGCAGGCTTGGGTGGGCAGCGTGGAGGTGATGACGTCGAAAACACAGGGTGGCCCGCGTGAGAATTCACTAAAAATTTTTAAAATTCATATACAGGAAAACTCAATGACCTACATCCACCTGACTTTGCATATAGTATTACAGTTCCGAGAAGAATATACACTGAAAATTTTATTGAGATCAGTGAACACTGAAAAATCGCCCGCGTTGCCCTTTAAGCTTGACTGCCAGGCGCAAACGTTTGTTCCACATCGACTGTCAATCCTTGGGAGAGCTGAAGCTTGCAATACATTTTTAGGAACAAAGCTTTACTACGTGTTGCAACTTATTCATTGTACTAGGCATTATATACAGCGCTTTCATCGGACTTTCGCTACTTTTGTATGGTCTTCGACTTTGGAATCTATCAAACGCGACAGTGTGCGCAGACCAGTAAGTGAGGGAGGGTTGAGTTCAGTACACCTCTATTTGTGACAAACAGTTTGACGCTTCTTCTTTTTCCGTGACTGCTCCCACCCCATAAGTCAATCATTCTTGCAGGTTACCTTCGTGAATGTTTTACTGGAATTGGTTCTTTCTTCGAATTTCTTAGCACGCTTGTGGGCATTCATGCAGGAAGTTTACAATGCAGTTTCCCTCCTTAAAAGCAGATTCTTTGTTGAGCACTTGTACAATCACACAAGACGCTATACGCAAGACGCAAGACGCAAGACGCTTCACTTTACTCAGATCTGCCTGGCCACGATGCACTGAAACGCGTTCACAAAATGTATATTCCTGCTCGTTAAAAAACATTCTTTTATATACTTCATTCTCAAACGTTACCGATAAAAAAGTAGTTACAAAGAAAAGGCTTTTTGTTTCCTCATTTAACTGCCGTCTCTGTAATGTCCCGTAGACAATAGAACATTGTTTTAATTTCTGCAAAAACGCAATTCTCTTCTCGGACATCGTGCAACGCACACTAAAAAAAAAAGATTTCGTCACTAATTCTCATAAGATTCGTTACCTTACGTTGACATCTCTTGCTGAAGTCTCTTTTGACATGATTTTTTTTCTCCTGGGAATGCATAGTCATATGGAATGCAAACTCATATGCAGGATCGTAACAGAGGGCCCACTACCGCTTGAGTTGTACATTTCATCCGGATGACAGTTCATCTCATAGACGTTTACGAAGAACTCGACATCACACCAGAATGGTACCCCATCTTGGTGCGGTTATCATCATCAACAGCACCCTTATCGTGTAGCATAATTTGAGGAATGTTCACTGAAATTTTGTACTGCATTTTATGCTGACTGTTTAGTGCCTCGCTGGTAGTACTTGCGCGCTCATTGTTGCTAGCTGGCTGTTTCATACATATTGTAATAGATATCATGAAAGACATGAACCAGCACGGCAGTCGTGGCCGAGCGGTTAAGGCGATGGACTTGAAATCCATTGGGATCTTCCCGCGCAGGTTCGAATCCTGCCGACTGCGTTCTTTTTTTTTTCTTTCTTCTCAGTATAGTCATCTTACATGACAAGAAATGCACCATTATAGGAGCAGCGTCTGCCGCGGCCACGTCTGCCGTGACAGACATCTGCTACTGTTTTGCTGCCTTTGTTTTCAGGTGAGGTGATTAATTACACCGACTTTCAGTCATTCAGCCCTGGACTGTCGTGACCTATGCGAACAACCTGCGTCAACGTACGCAGCAACCGGATGGTAGCCTATACAAGAACACATTATGAATGCAACAGAAGTTGTGGACGCGACGGGAGGCACTCCGTCAACTACTGATGACGCTGGATTCAATACGCCCCCCAGAAGGGACGAAGCCATTACCTACTTGTGCACCTGTTGAAAATGCAGCAAACGAAGATAAAATATGGAAGCACTTGCGCAAAAATTGTTCTGCGTGCCTGTAGCAACGGAGAAAATCCCATGTTGAATTCCAATGGCGGAGTCGGAGCAAGTTTTTCTGCTCCTTTCGGAGCAAGTGTGTTCCAATGACAGAGTGAGGACTCGAGTCGAGAGTTCCAATGAGAGAGCCGGAGGGGATTCAGAGCGGGAGTTGCTCCGTGGAGCAGGAAAAGCTGCTCCGCCAAAATCGGTGGAGTGGACCGGAACTCTGCGTGACGCATTTCCTTTAACACGCTTGCCCGCTTGCAGGCGCGGCGGCGCCGCCGGTCGCAACTCGCGAGTTGTAGTAATGGCGGACGGCATGGGCTACACGAGTGCCTCGGAAAAGCGTGCGGCATTGCTTCTGCTACTCGACAGCGACAGCTCCGAGTCGGAAAGCTCAAGTTCCCGCACGAGTGATTCTTTGGACACTGACAGTGACGCTGAATGTTACGCTTACGAGCGGGAGTTTGAGAGGGTGTTCTGCAAGAGACCACGCGCAAGGTATCGTGGGTAACTCGGCAGCTTTCGCCTTGCTCCAGCGGCGCGGGTTCCGTTCCAGTCGCGGATTTGGAGGATTTGCTCTACGCCAGAGTCGAGTGCTCGCTCGCGGAGTCAGTCGGCTGCTCCGACTCCGCCATTGGAATTCAACACCAAACAAGCCTGTCGCGGATGATGCTTCAAACGCTTCTGCTTCAGTTCAGCAGCAGCCTCTTCCTCCCGGAACAACGTCAGAAGATGAAATGCCTTGAAATGTATAGGCCACAGTACCTAAGCGACGGCGACGTATAGCACGTACTCAAGCAAGGAAAGTGACAAGCCGAGTGGGAATAGGAAGGCGCGTCGTCGCCGAGTGTGCAATCCCAGAGGAAATCGCCGGCGATCACGATCTAGGAGGCCTGGTGTGAGTGCAAGAAAAGCCTCACCATTATCCTCGAGGACTGATCACGCGTGACACTGAGCACTAATGAGGAAAGTCACCATGGCGCACTCCGAGCAGCTTGCATTTGCAAGCTTGAATGTACGTGGTCTCAGGTTTTTGCAGGAGAAAGCGCAGCTTAGAGGTTTTTTTACACTGAAGCGCCTAGACTTTATCGCCATTCAGGAAACAAAGATTCATAGTGATGAGGAGACCGAAAGGGCCGTTATCTGTCTATAAAGTTTTCCTTTCTCATGCAAAAGGTTTATTTTCGGGCTGCTGGTTTTTTTCTGTTCAGCATTTAGTTATCGTGTTGACAATGAGGGCAGATATATATGCTGCGTGGAGTGCCATGGAGAATTATCAACCTAAATGTATTTAACGATGTTTCATAACGAATACGATTTTTCTAGCCATTCTCGAACCTGAGCGACGGTGATCGATTAACCGATTTCTGGGGTTTTACATCCCAAAACCATGATATGATTATAAAAGACGCCATAGTGAAGGGCTTCAGAACTATCGAACACCTGGGGTTCTTTAAAGTGGATGACATCGCACAGTACACGGGTCTCAACATTTCGCCTCCATCCAAATGCAGCCGACGCGCCGGGGTTTGTTCCCGCGCCCTTCGGAACCTGATGGACTATAACTGGCGCACTATGCTCAGGGATGACATCAACTACATATCAAATCATAACTATCGCTGCAGGTCTAAAAGTAACGAACACGACAGGACTGGCAAAGTTTTATCCGCCATCATCGATAATACAGTCCTTGTTGACATTGGTGGGTCAGATAAGGCGACTTCGCATACAAGGCTCCAGGGACGCTCGTATGCTCGAATTGATAGAAATTACGTGTCTCCTTCCCTCCTCTCGTGTGGACTTTGCTGCAGCAATGACCCAGTTTCGTTCTCAAATCACTGTATGGTTGTTTTGAAAATTTTACGAACAGTGAAACTCATTTTCGACCTCTGCGGGCACTTTGGAAACTGAATTCAGAGCTTCTAGGGGATCATTCGGTAATCGTCTTAGAACGGCAGTGTCGAATTGTTTGTGTGGATCTGCATATATCCGCTGCTTGGGAGCTTTTTAAATAAGAGGTTCGTGCAATATCCGTAGGGATCGGACCTGTTAAATTGTACTACTGGAAAAATAAGGAAAAAACACAATTTAAGAACCTCTGCTTTAAGAGAACAGGCACTACTTTAAGAGCCTTGATGAGGTCAAATGCGAAAAGCCAGGCACGTGCGTCAATTGCATAGAAGTTGTTGTTGTTGTTTCCTTCAAGTCTGGCACATACCCACCCTGGTGGATTGGCCAAGATGTTGAAGATGAAATAGTTAAGCTGAGGTAATATGGAATACCAATCAGAATCGAACAATCAAGATGAAAATAACGGTGAAGTGTACGAATCTATGAAAAGAACCGGCCTGAATCAATTATGAATTTTGAAACAGTAGAGCACACATCCCCGTGGCAATGCCCCAATGAGGCGGCTCCCAAAGACACAATGAGGCGGCTCCCAAAGACAGAACATTAGACACGGTGAACTGCAACCCAACCCTATGAAAAGAATCTTCTAATGTGTGTTTTCTTAATGAGGATAACGGAGTGCATTTTAAGAAATAATGTTCGATAAATTCGTCTTCGCCGCAATATGGACACAAAGGCGATGGGGCCACACCAGCTCTGTGCATATAAAATTTTAGTTTTGGAATGCGACAACGTAATTGCGTAAAGATAACTTATAGTTTTCTGGAGACGAATGCATTTCTATTCCAAGGGAATAAGAGGTGTCGATAGTTATTAAGATTAGTTAATAAGGAATTACTAGATTCCTGCTTTATCACCCTTCTCCTAAATCTTGCAGCAGTTATGAGCGCTGATGCCGGAAGTAGAGGGACAATTGGACCACTAAGAGACGTCCTCGCCAAGCTGTCCGCCATTTCGTTCATCATAATTCCTTTGTGACCTGGCACCCATACCAACCGAATTACCGTTACATGACTAGGGACGAGGGAATGAAAAGTACGTAGGATGCGAGAATCACTGTTAGCAGTAAGGGCTGTACATAGAGAAAGAGAATCTGTGACAATTACGACTGATGAGATAGCTGAACTTAATTTTCGTAGGGCCATAACAGCAGCCAGAAATTCTGCAAAAAATACTGATAAGAAATCTGGAAGTCTTAGTGAAAAACACTAAATGTCAACTTCAAAAGTACCATGCTGTCCACTACAGAGGTGTGCGTGTTCGATCACGAAACAGGAGGACTCTGGATTCTGAGCAGCCTACGCGTCAAGCTCTAGTTGACGTGCGATGAGACGCAATGTCTAAGGAAATTGAAGACATATATTCTAATCGTTTTCTTGTAACAGATAGAAAAGACATTATTTCGAATTCCAAAAACTATTATGAGGGTTTGTTTAATGCGCTCCCTGATAGTCAAGACGTCAAACTCAAAACAAGTTTCGTGTCCCTTTTAAACCATTTTAAAGACGATATTTGAGCAGCCATCTGCAGTCCGATCACCGTGCAGGAAATCGAGCAGGTTATTGATCAACTGTCCATGCCGAAAACCCCTGGTCCTGTCGGCGTTGGGGCTGAATTTTGCAAAGCTTTAAAAAAAACCGTGTGCCCCACACCGGTAGACATTTTCAAAAGTTATGATATGAACGTTCTCTCACGGCCCTTTTGCCAAAGCCAAACCGTTTTAGTCCCAAAAAGTACGGAAAAAGAAAAACTACGTTCATTTGAAGGCTGAGAAAGAAGCATTTTTAAACGTTGAGCACATTAGTTTTGCTGAAGTATTACAAATAGGTTACAATTTGTGATGCCGATCCTTACTAGTTCTCAGACGTAGGGAATTAGAGGCCGTGCCGACAAAGTAATATACAGATCGCTCCCACCATCCTCAAGTATATTGCTGCTGTTCTCGAGAGCTTCTTGCAAATTCTTCAGGTAGACGTCCCTAAAGCCTTTGATCGCGTCAGTCATTCATTCCTGTTTTCTCTTCTGGAGCACATTAATATTTCTTCGGTCTTGCTTAAAGGCGTTAGACTTTGTTGTAATGATTCTTCAACTCGTCTAATTATCAATGGTCATCTGTCAAAACCTGTTTCTATAATAATAATAATAATAATAATAATAATAATAATAATAATAATAATAATCAGCTGCACTTTTGCGCTCTGCTTTTATTGCGGCAAGCTTTTTTTTCACCTACAGAAAAACCATAAATAAAGCAAACGCACGCCATCCAGCCCGGATAGCTCAGTCGGTAGAGCGTTAGGCTTTTAACCTAACGGTCCAGGGTTCGAGCCCCTGTTCGGGCGGTGCATTTTTTATTTTAATTTTTTTTTCATCTCTCGAAACCTCTTTCTATTCGCTCGGCTGTAAAGCAAGGCTGCCAATGTCTGCAGTGCTATTTGGACTTTATCTGGAAGCATTGTGCCTGAGCATAATGCGATGAAATCGCATCCATGGTTTCAGCATATTAGGTATTGAAGTTAAAGTATTAGCTCGTGCAGATGACTGGCTTTTTTTTTTTTTTTGGACAGATAAACGTAATGTTGAAGATGTGGTGTGTTCAAATGAAAAGCTTACTGTTTTGTCAGGTGCTCGTCTCAGCATCTCTAAAAGCTTAGAGTTATGGTTTGGCGCATGAGGGTGTACACCCAGTCAGTTCGCAGGAATTAATTGCACTCGTACTGCCCGAAAGCACCTTGGAATGCCTCCCGATGCATATAGATTCAGCGCACATTACTGGAAAGAGCGCGTCCCTAAGCTTGGACGTCAGGCCTAGACATACGTTCCACATCGACTGTCCATCTTTGGGAGAACGGAAGCCTGCAACACACATTGCTAGCAAAAAAAAGCTTTATTATGTGTTCCACCTAATTTATTGTATACTGTTTTACGTAGAGCGCTGTCATTGGGTTTTTGCAGCATTTTGTGCGGTCTTCAAGTTTGAATCGATCGGACGATGCAACCTATTCAGACCAATGAAAGATGGTGGGTTGGGACTACAGCACTTCTATGTCTGACAAATTGTTTCGCGATTTTTATATCTTTCGCGATACTTCACATCCCATAATTCAATCATTCCTACGGGTCACATTTGCGAACGATTTACCTGATATAGCTGTTTGTTCATTTTTTTCTTCGTGTCCGTATTTTTGCCGATTCATGCAGGAAATGTACCTTACCCCGGTTCCTCAAACCCGTTTTTCCATCGAGTACTTCTTCACAGTATCACGCAAAACACTATATAGGTAATTAGTGGCCATGCTATTTCCGCTCCTATGTTACCGTTCCTTATATCTTGACCTTCCTGGTCATGATTCCCTAAACCGCGTTCGTAAAATGTACGTTTCTCCTAATTCAAAAACCGTCTTTTATAAGCTGCATCCTGAAACATTACACGTGAATGTGCGGTTACAATGAAAAGGTATATTTGTTTCTTCAGTTGACTGCCCTCTGTGTGATGCACCGGAGACAATAGAACATTGCTTCTTTAACGGAAAAGGCGCCATTCTGTTCTGGAACATTCTTGAACGAATCCTAAAAAAAGATTTTTTTCGTTAATTCTCATAGTATACGTAACCTTCTGCTGACATTCCCCGATGAAGTGCCCTTGATATGTTCTTCCTTATGGGAACGGTTTTTGCTCCTGGTGCTGAAGATTATCGGGTCATTTTGTGAAATCTGCCATCCAGGCGCATAGCGGCAAACGCCATTTCACGCATGGTGATCTAAGTAAAAGTCCGGCACTAACATGGTCGAAGACAACTGGGACGCTTTAGCAACCTTGGTGCACTCTACGACGTTTTGGCGTTGGGTGCGTGTCATGAGAACCGCGTGTGGGCTGTGATAATGACGGAATGCTGACACCGCTCAGAAACTGTTCTCCGCTGCCCGCGCGAAGGTAAAATATCGGCCATCTTTGCCCATCGATCCAAACCGCAAGGTGCGTTTGAAGCTGCATTGGCTGCCGCGCGGCATGTCAGACGAAGATGTCCGCATGACCCTGTCACCCTTTAGGGGGGAAGTGTTGGAGGTGACGCGTGCAAAGTGGAGAGTGCAAGGCATCAATGAAAAAGGCTCGACGACACGATCAGTATAAGCCTGCAATTGCATTCCGACATTAGGGTGGGTGACACTCCACATCAGCAGAAGGTAGCCGGGGAGTTGACGGTCGTGGTTGTTTCGGGCCGCACTCCACTGTGTCTGCGCTGCAAGTGCACCAGACACATGCAAGATGACTGCAAAGCGCCATGCTTTAATCAGTGTCGCTGCTTTGGCCACGGCGATACGATTTGCGCAAAAACGCACACGACGCGTCGGGTAACCTCATGGAAGAGGCAAACGCGGAGTGAAGTGCCGGCAGCACACCTAGGCCTGGCGCCGTAAGTACGTCGGTGGAACGTCATGCCAGCGTTCCCAAACGGGAAACAAGTTGACGTAAAAACAAATAGGTTAGACCAAGACCCTCCTTGCTTAACAGAGCGAAACGTATTCGTGCGACTTACCCTCTCCCAAGTGGAACGCCAAATGAACACAGCAAACACCCTGAGATGTTTCTGAACATTCACACAAGACATGGCCAAAAATTTTAAAATGCACCACACTTCGGCAGCTAGAAATATGTTGCATGTAGTAGCCTTAGAAAACATTGAATGGTTTAGTCCTTCTCACGCTCTTGCTTTCTCGTTCACTACAGTCCTGAGTAATTCCGTCCTAGTATTCGGAACTCCTGTGATAATGCTCCAGTGGACTAGGTACTTTGAAGGAATCATTGTCCACTGCAGGCTAGCAAAAATGGAAAGCGTGATGTCCCAATGGCTATGCTTTAAAAGACGCTGCTGCGAATGTGCTGGCTTTGCTGTCAGGTCAGGTGCATGTCGAGAAAAAAAAAAGAGACAACGCAGTCGGCAGGATTCGAACCTGCGCGGGAAGATCCCAATGGATTTCAAGTCCATCGCCTTAACCGCTCGGCCACGACTGCTACGTGGGGTTATTGCTAATATTGGGCTGCCTTTGTTGTCGGGTGAGGTGATTATATATCGAGAAGAAAAAGAAAAAGAACGCAGTCTGCAGGATTCGATTCTTCACAGGAAGCACGTGGTGAATTTTAAGACTCTGTTACACACTCGGCCCCGACGACAGCTGCTATATTGCCGCCCCAATTCCCTGCCGTTTTATCGAGACGACAAAGACGACGAAGAAGGGAGGTTTTGACCGCTTGGGGAGGGGGGGGGGGGGGACCACGAGATTCGCGGCCGTCGCCTTCGCAACCTCGCGCATCATGGAGGCAGGAAACAACCTCGATGTCCCGCACGGTGAGATTGCCAGGCAGCCGTGCTCGAAGCGGTGCACGCCGGCCATGGCAATATGAACTTCTGTAGGGTGTATTGGCGCAGATCGCTGAGACGTCCTAAAGAGGCGCACTCAAGGCGGCAAACGCAATGTGCAAACTGCGGGTCGCGCTGCGGTCGCTTTGCTGTAATGGATGTATCGAGCGATCACGATTTCCATAATCCCCCGAGATCAACACAGCGCCACCCACACATTTCCAGAGGACAGAGAAGTTGAAGTTGTTTCGCGAGCTCCGTGTCGTTCTGCTAGTCGAACTTCGCGTGTTCTCGCACTGCCGCTAAATAAAAAGAAAAGGTTCTGACGTAAACGCTACGCATCCTGTTCTTCGTCTTTCGTCTCCGCACCACACATGATTTCCAATCCCCTTAAAGGGTATGTGCCAATTATAGAGGCCACAGCAACAACAACAACAACAACAACAACAACAACAACAACAACAACAACAACAACAACAACAACACCGACCTCGGCACGCGCGCCGATCCAAGCGGCCCTGTTTCGAGACTCCGATTTACTTCCAGCTGCTGACGTTGAAACATGACAAATGCATGGTGTCTTCTATCCACCTTTCGAAAGTTGCTATTGGAAATGGGAAATTAAGCTTCAGTGTACTTAAATTTACTGTATCGGCGACATTATTAAGAAACATTAAGTAAAGTTCGGAAGAAATATTTTTGTAACTTCTTTGGCTAACGTATGCAATGCATCCTGTAGCAATGTTTGTGCGATGAAGCCGATTGGTTTCAGCTTTTGACTGGATGCTCCTATGACCTTGTTTCAACATGGATGTTGTTGTCTGGGTGCTCGGATGATCTCGTTTGATAGCCCGGATAACTTTTGGCTCAAGGTCACTTGAAGGTTGCCGACAGCGGGATATAGAAGTATTCCATGCTGAAATGTTTTATGATTTGGTGCAATGTGTGCAGCGTTATATCTTTCGGATTGCACCATATGCCATATCATTTTACGAGTCTTTAGTGGTCATCAGGGACGAAGTAATTTGTTTGTGCCCACATAGGGAAAAGTGTGCGGGCCCTTTTCTCTGCAAAAATTTTTTACGTTTAACGTTCCGCATAGCGCCCAAGGTCAGTGGCCAGTTGCATGGGATAGATAATGCAACGACGATCCTTGTCCAACTAAAGTGGTATCTTGAACACCACAAAATTTATCCATACCCCACGGCTACTTTCTCGTGTAACCTTTTCATCTTCGGTAATGTTCTTGATATCGTTACTTATGCCTAACGTCACAGATCCCAACGGCGATTGTCCGAATCCGCGTTCTTACAGGCGTCGAAGGCGCACGCGATAACGTACCGCACAAGGCCACCGAAGTTCTTGCCGTGGTTGGCCTTAGCGTTGAGTTTTTTTCAGGAATCTAGTTACTAGCTCCATGGAAGTTATCACGCAATGTAATGTATTTATGTAATTATGTAATGTTACATAATGCAATCGTGCAAAGTTGTAATTATGCAATTATGCTATTTTGGCTCAAGGTCACTTGAAGGTTGCCGACAACGGGAGCTAGAAATATTCCATGCTGAAAAGAAATGTTTTATAATATGGCGCAATGCGGGCAGCGTAGTAATGTAATTATGTTATTTTGTTTTGTTTTCCGTGTGATAGGGCTAGTCAAGCTGTGGTATGCAGCTTTCTCCCCATCATACCTAACCACGTGTATACTGGTTGTACCATGTGGTTCAGTAAGCACAAATTCAAACTCGAACTCAAGATCAGTCTGTGTGCGTCTGGCTATACCAGATGATGCTACACCTGTACACATTTCTTAAAGGGCAGGAGGTTTCTTATATCAAACCCACAAATTTCTTGGCATAACCATAGAAAGAGACCTCTGCTGGAAGCAGCATGTGGCCTACATGACACAGCACCTGGGAGTAGTTTCCAAGGTGTTCATTTTCCTGGCTAGAACAACTAGGGGGATGTCGGTAGAAGGAATGTTGCAAGTGTACAAAGCACTCTTTGTAGTTGATTTTAACGCTGAAGTGTTTTATGCCGGGGCGCACCGAGGTTTAACTGGCATACTTCCATCACGGAAATAGATGTCGGATAAAAATGCACACAAGCATTTGCCGATGAAAAACTACAAAGAAAAAGCACCGCCATCGCTGGCCATTCGGACCTATTCGCGATTTCATCTAAATGCTCGCCACCTAGCGGACGATCCTGGAACCAGCCGATCCAAGGTCGATCTTGAAACGCGGCATGGTATCGCATTACCGCGGGCTTTAAAAACAGCTCTATAGTTCCTTAATCGACGCCATGCCGCCTCGAGGCAGCCCGAAAAAGAAAGAATCCTCATTAAAAGACTTGTTGCGTGCCTCAGTGCGTGTCGTCGCGATGCAAAGACAGCAACACGTCGTTTCATCGGTTCCTCAAAGAAGCAGACGACGCTTTGCGTAGGGCAACATGGATTAGGGACTTGCGCATCGGCAAGAAGGTGACGAGAACTATGCTAGTTTGGTCCAGGCACTTCACTCGCGACCATTCCTTCCTCCCCGGTGAGAACACAGATTGTGTGTGCGCGCGTTTATTAGGGAGTCTGAGAATTGGGCCCCCAAGCTCCTTGGGGCCCCAATTCTCAGACTCCCTATTATCATGCGCGCTTTTCGAAGAGCCGGAGTGTAGTTTAGTTTAGGCAAGCGCGTGGACAAAATAGCGACATCGTTTATACGTGTATATCTGGTAACGTTTTCTGAGCGTGCTTATGCTCAACTTGAACCGCGGTAACATTATTGCTGACGTACTTTTGCCCGCATGCATTGTAGTAAGTAGATATGAAGCGAGCGCTTGCCTTCCTTCGCCGCCTTCGTCCCATGCGCGCGCTGCGCCTCGTAATTTGTTTGGTGGTTATGGAGGTTATGTGTGGTCGTTTAACGTAGTGCGTTTGCATTTCGAGTTCATCTGGCGACAATTCAGGATTTATTCGCTCGTTCCAACTTTTCAGCCCTCGACCTGTTCACCGCGCCTCTAAGTTTGTCTCGGGCACCGCGCGTAGAACTGCAGTCTTTAACACTTTTATAAGTGACGCATTTGTACTCAATGGAACAACGCCGCGCACAACCGCTTGCATCTTTCGGAGAGGCCTGCTACGCATGAACACGTACCTGCCTTCTTCAACTTCAGGCTCGCTGGAAAGACTCTTTATCCTTAAATATGATGCGGGTCTCCGAACACGTGCGACGTTTGAACGCACAGCGCAATCCGCTGTTTCGCCGCTGAAATCTTTTAGACCGATTAACATCAGGTGTTCGGCAGCAAGAACCCTTTCGAATTCGACGAAGCATCGTGATTTGAACCCGCAATCAGGGAACTTTAGCACAGCGCTAAGCGGAAGAGCGGCCGTGACCCTGGATATAGAAGCCATCTTTGTTTTTCTCAGCAATGTTGCCAGATGAACCACTTTTTCTGGAGTTGCGAATAACGTCCGCGGACGCGGGATAGGTGCTGGGAGCTCTACAGCTCTACATGGGCTGGTGGTTCATTTGGACCACCCGCCCATGTGCGAGATGCGGAATGAACGGGCTTCATATCTTCACAACACAGTTTTACAATTTGCGTTTAACTGGTGTCCGGTTAAAGCAAAGGTGTTTAGCAAGCAAAATTACATTTAAATTAACATCGCCTCCCTTTCACTGCAATGTTGGTTGGCAGAGGTGGTACTGCCATCTAGGAGCGATGGAGCAAAGAACTACGTTGGATACTAAAGCGCGCCCACAGGGAGCGCTTCCGTATGGTCTCGGCGCAGCGGAAGTGGGAATATAATATACGGCTGTTACAGAGCTTTACTACGTGTTTAGTCTTTCGCGCTGGATTACGTTATTACGCCTCTTCGCCTCTATTGCTCCTACCACATGCATGCACGGTATTTCTACACGCCTTCTGCCTTGTGTACGATGGCATCGAACATGAAACGGCTGCACTAAACGCCGCAACGACTTCGACGGCCAAATGTCGCGCAGGTAAATGCTTTAGTGCAGCAAGAGACACCCCGGTGGGAAGCAGAACGCGTTCGCGCGTTCACAAACTCCTCTATCTCGCGTTCCCGGAGCAGAGCGCGTCGCAATACAACTGCCTACCGTACACGACACACCACTAGACAAATTCTCAGGCATTCTACATTGCTCAGGCAACAAGCCAACGGAACGCTGCGGGCCAAGCACGCCTAAAAGGCGGCCGCCGACAAGGTCATCATGTGCATTTCGCTGCAACAGATTGAGTTAACAAAACGACCCGCTGACAGCCCGTTCGGTTTCGCTTGCCCGTCTTCACCGTTTGGGAACGCCTCGGGTTTACGGCGGGGCTCCGACACGTCCAAACGCAGTGTCTCTGGGAAAATGTGAGTCGTTCGATTACTTTCGCTTGTGTGTCAACTGTCGACGTTCACTGTGCAGTGTCATGGTGGCATTGATACATACTTGCAACGGGTTCACATGTCCAGAGTACACAACCGATCTCCCGCCTCTCGATTCGCCAGATTGCCGCTTATGCATTCAACAGCTTCCGTGAAGATGCCTTTCACTTTCGTCTTGTACCGATTCCTATGACAGAAGAATCAACCGCAGTTTTTTTTTTTTTACGTATCATCCGCTATCCGTACCAACCAAGAGTTTCAGCACAAACCTGCGTGCTCTAAAGGCAGCACACGGTCGCTCACTCAATTTTTCTTGGTTTTCGAAAATTTCCATCATTATAGGTGACCCGAAGATCACCCGAGACCAAGCTATACAAACGCACATTGCGGTGGAAGTCTTCAGAGCTCACATCAGATATTTCGCACGGGCCCACTTTCCTACTACTCAACAATGGCTTTAAGAATACCACAAGCATTGTGTATTGAAACGATCTCCAGATACTCCCCCAACCATCCTTCAGGCTTCACCATCGCATCTAAAACATTGATCTCTCACTGGGGTTCTGTTCGACCTCAAGTGCACCTTAGTGCGTTGTCGGAACTAAAGAAATCTGAGTTGTCCTTGCGTCTTCTATAAAACGACTGTCACTAGTTCGCTTGCGCGTGAAGTATGCTAGCCTTGGCGTACTTATGACAAGTGTTCAACAACTCTCCACTGTTGGTCCGCAACAGTGGTTGTATGAGCAAAAGCTACTGCCGTGTCAGTTTTTAGACCCACCATCCAACATCGACAGATGTGGAACCTGCAGCACTTCGCACTACACTTTGTACAGTCAATCAAGAACAACCGGGACGATCGTTGACATTCGGCTACTCAAAGCGAAACTCCGGCGGTTCCTCCACCATATTCTGATATCGCTGTTTTCCAGTAGTGCTGAGAGCCCTGAAGCAGCCAGGGTCATTCAGTTTCTTCAGACACTCACCAATAATTTTAAATAACCACATGAACGATGTGTTCAAACTGAAACCGAAACTGGTAGACGCTTCGTGCAGCGTATGCGATGACGTTACAGCCTCCCCGCTATCAGAAATATGGAGCTGGTGACAGAAAAATGAAAGTGGCGATGTCATATCCAACGATGCATTGAGCTCTTCTGAATTTGACAGGGACGATTTGAGCGCTGAAGCATCGCGGTGTTGCCTTAGACGGCCCGCCTGCTCGGATAGGCTGCGTTGCAGTTAATGACGTCAAAAACACAGGGTTACTCAAGCGGAAATCCCCTAAAAAATTTCAAAATTCCCTTTCACGAAAACTAAATGACTTTCAACCGCCTGATCTGGCATAAATTATTGCAGCGCCAAGAAGAACATGTATTGAAATTTTGGATGAGATCAGTGGATAATGAAAAATCGCCGGAGTTGCTCTTTAAACTTTTGCTATGCGGCGCAGATCATGCGAACCGTTGGTATTTCTGATTATACATCCGATCCGTTCGTCTTACGAGAAATGACATCACGTAAAACTTCAGTGGATGTCAAGTCACTGCTGCACCATTGGCAGCGAACACGCCAATAACACTGCTCGCGATCAGCTCTTCAATGCGACAAGGCAGAGACTACACCGAGACCGTACAGCTACCAGCTAAGGCCCGATGGTGCCAGAAAAGTGGGCTCGCACATCATATCACGATCCCCATGTTGCGGGCAACAAGTTGCCGAAATAGTCGTCAGCGCCACCTCGACTTCTTGCTACGTTTTCACATGCCAGGTGCACTTCACCGAATAAAGGTTACTCTGCTTTTTCGGTTATGGATGAGTGACTTTCACGAAGTCATTCTCTTTTCGCATCCTAATGACCGACAACGCTTGTTGTAATGGCTGCCGCAACGAGGAGACCTCACGACACATTTATGCAGCATTCCTCGCTCTAAGACGCAGAGACAGTCACTCGCACTTGCTCTATCTCACCTTTGCCATGCACTGACGTCAGCAGAAAACGGGAAAATTCGTTCTCAGGAGTCATCGCAGCTGAGCGTTTCGGCGGAAATAACGAAGTTATCAAAGACAAACGACTTGCAGAAGTGGACGTACGCTAATTGTGTCTATCGCGATTCACGATCTCTATTATATGCCACACAAAAGGGACTAAACGCGACGTCGTACACAACGTCACATTTGGTCCCTTACCTCTCTCTCTCCTAACACCCTTGATTTTCAAATGCCCCAGTTCCACTGCAGGTACCATACCAGTTATATTGAAATGGCTAGCCTCTCTTCCTTTTCCCTCTGTCATATTTCCCACATTTAGCATACTCTGAACTGTGGCTTCTATGGGAATGTGCAGACTAACCATCCTTACTCTCCATGCAGTTTTGTCAGCTTTTTTCAAACCGTTATAGTTTGAAAACTGCGAGAATTTCACTACCTTCTGCTGCATTGAAGATGTCTACATTTTCTCAAGAAGAGGAAGGAATTTCGAGAGCATGTAATACTCACTTTGTTGATTAATACAAAAAGATATTATAATGAAGAGCTTGCCGCCACTGATCAAGAGAAACGAAAAAAACATGGGAGGGCGTTTCGGCACCTCTGAAAGCCTCTTGACATTAGGTGATCAAAGAATCCTTACGAGTCTCGAAAGTTCTGAGCATGCTTGGTCACCTTTATTTCATCAGTGGCTGTTACCTGACCGGACAAAATTTCATCAGACATTTAGACAAACGCTATTGCTTGCCTTATAATCGTATTACGATTCCATAATATAAGAAGTATCCAACAGCCGTAGAAGCCGCGCGGAGAAAGTAGGGCATTGGAGTGTGACAAAGAATGTCTTACAGCATAGCATACTTTATTTCAGTGCATTTGCTGTCGGCGTCGGGACCGGAAGTTCCTGCCAAAAATGGTAAGTCATATGCGTCAATCACTATTAGGAGGCATTGCTCCCTATTTCCGCGCAGGCTACTGCGCATTATACAGCAGTTCCTATCTTCGTAAAACGTTACGATACTGTAGCAGAAAAATATCAATACCTATATGCTAGAGAAAACAAAGAAGAAACGTCACACAAGAAAAATGTCAACTCTACGGCAATCAGATGCTCAAAAGGTGAATGACTGACACTGTGATTTTTGTAAATCCAAAAGATATTCCGGCAGTAGGAATATTCTTGTCCTTCTTTTATGTTTTGGTATGTAACTTCGGCATCATATTCGCTATCGTTTACGAAATTCGCTTAGTGACCGACCACCTAGACAACTCTCCATTTTCCATAGAGGGGGTTCCCATCTTACGGAACCCCAGAATCGCCAGAACGCCGGAGAAACGGAAAGCAGCAGTTGTGCTGGTAGCGATACTTTGTTCAACCACAACAGCACAGTAAGATAGTACTCAACGATGGAATAGATAGGAGTCACCGTAAATGAGTGGGCTGTTTCTGCCGATAAGCCTTTACACGCAACATACTAGTTAAGCATAACTCCCAAGTGCACTAATATTTCTGCACATTGCCTCCAAGCCATACCTTCCGACACTGAGGGATGCGTGTCCCTTCATGTCACAGCCCTAGCGCAGAAATGTTTGCTGCTGTGTAGAATTCGCGAGTACGGAGGTTTAACCTACTTTCTCACTTCTGCTCGAATTTTACGACACAATAATGTGACAGAAGCACAGCCAGCCACGTTGGTTGTTCGGCTATTCAGGGAACGATAGCATGTTCGCTGACACGCCTACACTCTATATGGCTCATTTTCACTTGATAAAGCAGACACTGAGAAAATTCTTTATGAGTCGACTCCTTTGGTTCCTCCTAGGAACGAGTACCATCTAATTTGCATCTTTTTCTGTATGCTTCAGTGGCTCCTAAAAATTGGATGACAGAGAAATTATGAGTATCTTGAAGCTACCTCTATTTGAAAAGCCAACCCGATTTTGCCCAAGACCAAACGTCAGTGTTCAGTGCCACGTCTGATTAAGGACCCAGTGTCGCGTTGGAATGGACGTAGTTTAACAGGAAGCACTGGGTACTGGAACTCACAGCACCTACACACCGCTAAAAGCGGGCTGCCTGCTGCCCATACATGAATATGGAAATTAAGCAAAGCAGAATCGTTGACTTAATTTTATAGGAAAGAAAAAGAAACAGCACTATTCGTATGATTCCAACTGCCTATCTCTAGATGCAAAGTCGAGCACAGCACTTCGCCACGCCTGAACAGCCTAGTTGTGCGCAGCGGGACGTGCCGTGTACTTAAGGGACCAATGACTAAGGCCCCCGCACTGACTGTTCTGCTGACTTTGCTGGCCGTTTCTCACTCGTTGCACTTATCCAAGCGTAAAGAAGCTTGGCCTTGTTTAGGATCAAATTATAAATATGGCGCGTGTCTGAGTAACGATTTAAGAACCCTCTTCTCGCGGATTAGGAGCGGCAGTACGATAATAGAGCGGCTGTCCCTTTGTAATGGCATGCTGCTGTATCAAAACACACAGCTCTTTGACTGCTTTGTAACAGAGAAATGGACTGCACTGAAAGATATATATCATCATGTTGGTTCAATAATTCTTACGACTTGGAATGTGTGTGTAAAAATTGATTCAGGGATGCTTCAGTGAGTTGGCTCTGCTCGACCAAGCCCAGCGAGCCGCAAAGGCCAGTAGAGCCCTGAACTGAGGACCCCACCCACTTAGCGATAAACCTCGCAAGAAATAAAATTTTTCCTTCCTTCCTTCAGGGAGTCAGGCTCTCCGCCTTCGGTGACAGCCCGTATACGCTTTGGGTGAAAGCGCATCGCATCGGTGCTCACTGCTTCTTGTGTAGACTCCGAAAACACACACAAAAAAAGTCATTTAATCCAACTAGTTCCAGTGCTCTACTGCGCTATTATTCCTATACTACTCAAATATGTGCATCTTGAAGCTCATACGCTGTCTGACGTAAACTTTTTTTTACGAAGAACTGTTATAAGGGACGACTATCTCGAGCCGCCACCCTATCTGCAGTCCTCGAGAATAAATCATACCTAATGAATTAAGCCACATCGTAAGTGCCACATTGTGGCGCTTACAAATACACTTATCTTTCGTCCATCATAGAATTTTAATGAAACAATCTACCACCTGGTTTCATTGAGAGGATTCTTTGGAGGCATACACAGCAAAAAATAGGCTCTTTTTTCGGAAATCCCTTGAAGTCGTTATATTCCTAGACCGACAAATCCGTGCCTATACTCTCAGTTTTGTATGTCACCCGCTGTGGTAGCTTAGCGGCCAGGGTGTTGCCTCGCTAAGATTGAGGTCACGGGATCGAATCCCGGCGACGTTGGGCCGCATTTCAATGGAGGCGAAATGCAAAAAAAAAACGTGTACTTACGTGCACGTTGAAGAACCTCCGGTGGTCAAAATTTCTCTGGAGCCCTCCACTACGCGGCGTGCCTTATAATAATATCATTGCTTCGGCATATAAAACCCCATTAGTTATTGTTAGTTTTTTTTTTTTTGGTAAGCAAGGTGTAGAACGAAACCGAGAACCATACCCAAACGGGAATTATGGCCGGAACCGTCCCAAACCTGACCGAAAGGAATTATACCGGTTATCAGTTAGCAACAAAGGAGTTCAAATAGCTATGGTGGCGTAATCTGCCAGTAGTGCCTTGAACTTGATGGACTCCGGCGTTTCTTTCTGCTGCCCTTTATTTGCATGTTTGGCTTGGCTAACCTTTTTGCTTTTGGACGTGTCATTCTATTTTTGGGAATAGCCTGTGAAATGTCGCGAAATCCGGTCTGCAGAATTGGAGCACAAGAACAACATATTATTTTAGCCGCAAAATGAAATCGCTGTGTATAGCTTCTCTATTTAAAACTGCGAAGTTGACACCGGTAAGCCCAGAACATACAGGATGGTCCTTATGAAAGGTAACACGGAGCGTGTGGCTTGTGTTCGGCGGCGACTGTACGCGGCGCCAGCCATTGGAGGCAACAGGATTTGCTTTTGGTATTGTATGCGTCGCATGTTAGCAGCCAGAGCTACTGCCTATAAGGGGAAGGATTCGCTCTGCGAATGCGTATCAGATTATTCTGCGCACCAGTTGATGACGGCCGAAGGATGGCTTGTCAAGGGTACGCACAGGCCTGCGACGTAACGCGGTGTATCTCTAGCTATTTTCACCAATTTTCATTGATATTTACATAGAAAGCTTAATCGCTCTTTTCGACCTTCTAATGCTTCCATCTCCTGGCAAACACTTGCGGACGTGCCATGCAGGCGCAACACGTGATTTAAAAAAATTAAATTAACTGGAGAATTACAAATCACATGTTCTATCACCGAATCCCCAATGCTTCAAGTTTGTAAGTGTTCCTTGCCATTGGACGGCTGCCTTTGTCGAGCATTAGGATTTCCTCAAATTTTGTATTAGAAACAAATCTTCAGCGACATGTCTTTCGTGAATTCGAGTCCAGGTGAGCTTACCAGCGTAGTCGCATGAGCACTGCTGCAGAGAGTGTTTAAGGTTGGCATATCAAAGTTTTTAAGACAGTAGCCCTCTCCAATGGATCAATTAAAAAGTTTACTGCGCCGAACCACTATAAAATTTTATTTTTTTCGAACCGGAGCTGAATCAGAGCAAAATGGAGCGTGTTGAACCCGAACACAGGTCCCAAACCCGCCTTTTTTACGGTTAGACATGATGTTCCTGACAGTGAGTCATGTAACGATAAATTTTCCGTGTTCTTGACAAAATATGTACTAGACAACATTGTCGCATAGAACATAGCAACGAAGTGTCTGCGTTTCCTTGCATTCTTTTGATCATAACAAATGAACAGACCTCCCGTGGACATGCCAGATGCTTCGAAGCCCTGCGAAGACGATGAAGAAGGGGGGAAAAGTATGCGTGCAGCATGAGATGGGTGTGGCTCTCTTCGTCTTTATATGGCCCCGCCACGGTGGTCTAGTGGCTATGGTACACGGCTGCTGATCGGAGGTTAGCGGGATCTAATTGCGGCTGCATTTGGATTGAGCCAAAATGTTGACGCCTGTGTACTGTGCGATGTCAGTGCACGTTAAAGAACCCCAGGTGGTCGAAATTTCCGGAGTCCTCTACTACGGCGCATCACAGCTGGTTTTGGGATACAAAACCCCAGAAATCAATCAGTCATTGAATCAATCGTCTTTTTATGGAACAACACGGTCATTGACATGATTGTGCGATTCCGCATGCCCTTCTCCGGCCGTAATTACAGACGCCCAAACATTGTTTTCCAACACGACCCATGCAGCGTAGACTCATTTCATCGTTGCGCTAGAGGGAACCCTATATCGGCGGGATAAACTGACGAAGGCTGAAATGCACGCATTCGAGTGTCAGAGACTGTTTTAAGTCAACTTAGGTCGAATTTAGGTCAACTAAGGCAGATGAAGGAGCAGGAATTGTCACATGTTCTTTCCAGGTGTTTTGATATTGCTCGATGGCCCGCTTCCAGGGGTTCCTCCAAGAGAGTTCCCATCAGCTCATTTTAGCCACGTCATGTTCGAGGCGATATGACAGTTCACAGTCGCCATCCGAACCAATGGCTCCAGAGCATAAAATAATACAGTGGAGCCGTTACAACACACCACCAACGCTACAGCGTGACAAATGCTGGAAAATGTAGAAAATATGAACGTTCACTGCTGCTCCATCAGTAAAGCACTCACTGACAACGCATGATTCTAATAGAATTAAAAAGAAGCCTGCTATAAATAGGAGTCATCAGCTTTTGCTTCTTTAGTTGAATAACATATCTGAGGAGGAGAAAACCATTTATTAAATCGAATAAATGGGGCTTGTGGTACGAGGTCCATTTGCGTCATGAGTCCCAATTAAGCGGATGTGGATGCCCTCAGTTCAGGAAGCCACGGGCAGTTGCCTCTCTGCGTGCCCTGTCGATCAAGCTAAGTCAACCATCAAGGCTGTCGCTGGCCAACAGCTCGTCCCATCGCTCCACACTCTCTTGGTCTACAGGGGGCAGTCCGGACACGGCCCAGCATGTCCAGGTGCTGTGTAAAAGCGTGGGCTTCTTAGAGCGCCATGGAGAACGCTGGGGTATGCCGTTGGATGCAGTGGTGCTTCATTGAGAATATGTTAGTTGGGGTGCATGTCAGTCTGGAGTAATCGCCAAGTGTTAGTTTTTTTATGAGAAAGGGAGCACCTAAATTGGAAATTTAAGGGAGCACCTTTTATGGGAAAGGGAGCGCCTAAATCCCTTGTCGTAATTTGGAATAGCCAAATAATCGCACGGTACTGGGGTAGGCTTCTCAGGGACAGATTCACTGAGTCCTCGGTCTCTTGTACCTTCGAGCCATCTTGTTTTCTGCCTCATGCTTCTCGAGTTTTCGCAGCGCAAGCACGTACATAAGCGCTGAAAGAAAGGCGCGGCGAAGTAGGATGAAGACAAAGAGGGACACACGCAATTAGCGCTTGTGTGTGGCCCTCCTGTGTGTCCCTCTTTGTCTTCCTCCTACTTCGCCGCGCCTTTATTTCAGCGCTTACGTACGTGCTTGCGCTGCGAAAACTCGAGGAGATACAACTGAACCACATGAGGTTGGTCACGGTCGTGGAATTTATTAGTCGGGATAGAGACGATAGGTCACCAGGTGTCAACGTGGGTGCATCCACGTCGAACGGTGCCATATACTAGTGAAACACCGAGAGCGATGTGCAAGTTCATCTCGATGTCATAAACACGCAACTTCTTCTGGAGGATACATTTCACTTTCGTGTTATACCCCTGACAGACGGGCGAAAGTAAAGTCCTTTGTAGTGAACCCCTTTTTCTACTCTAAAGGACCCTCTGCAGCAAGTAGTTGCGCCGATGACACACGGCAGCACGTGAACCTCTTTAGGTGGTTCCTAAGACGAACGCCGCAAAAAATGGCGCTTCTTGTTAAAGCAGCAAGATAGTGAACATTTTTAAAAAGTTCCGCATTTAATTACCTTTAGCGATTGTGGCTCGTAAAAATGTCGTTTTTATTGCTGACGGCTAATAATGTTGATGGCTCGTTTCACGCCGCGACGAAAAAGATAACGACTGCCGGAATCCCGCATGGCGGCGATGTGAGCGTTCGAGAGTGCGGTAAAAATTAATCTTTGCGGCCCGACAAATTTCATTACACGGCTAAAAGCTAAAGCTTATACGCAAGGCAAGAAAATAGTTGCGGGGAGTTGTAATTTTATGAAAAGTTCTCTCCCGTTTGCGGGTCATGTAGGCTGTTGGCGAGAGTACGCCTTTAAGCTCGAAAAGTAGATTACCGATCTACCTTTCTGCAAAGGAACTTTGCCGGAAAGGAGATACTCCTTTGTCGTGTGTCACTGGGCACGAACTCCTTTCCGGCGGATGTCCCCTTACCTAAAGTACTTTAGCATTCCCCTGTGTCAGGGGTATTATACCGATTCCTATATGACACAGGGATCATCCACATTATCTTTTTTCCAGTGTGATTGGATTACCGTGGAGGTGTGACCGAGTTTTCTTAGATACGTGTTTCAATTAAGAAACAGGCCCCATTTTCTGGAGCCTTGCAGCATGGCTCAGCGTCAGTAGGCGAGGGGGAAAAGGGAATAGGGAATGATGGGATGGAAAAGAGAGGCACGTCGTAATGGAGGGCTGCGTAAATTTCGGCCACCTGTGGTGCCCTAACATGCACCTAAATCAAAGTAAACGAGCCTCTAGCGTTTTGTCTTTATAGTAATGCAATAGCTGTGGCCAGGATTAAACCCGCGTCTTTTGGGCCAGCAGTCAAGCACCATAACCACTATACCACCGCGGCAGAACAAGTTTGCACGAGTAAGACGAACACAGCAGTTCGTGACACTGAAACAGAAGCCCAATCGGTTCTTGGTCAGCAGTGAGCGACGCATCCGGTGCAAATACTTCGTCAGCGCTGCTCACCGATGTAAATATTCGAGAACAGAACATACGCGTCTTTCTCAAGTCTATTTTTTTCTCTAAGTCACAACATAAAAACACACATATAGCTGCACTCACATTTCATATTGGGAAGTATGTAATCATCGCTCAGTTTATGTGCGAAGCATTTCTTTAGGAACCTCAGTAACTTCGAACTTCGACCGTATCTATCTATCTATCTATCTATCTATCTATCTATCTATCTATCTATCTATCTATCTATCTATCTATCTATCTATCTATCTATCTATCTGTGTCTGTCTGTCTAGCCGCCTACGTCTTCGTGCTCTCCTAGTCGTCTCGTTCACTTGGTATGCTCCAAAATTGTCATCGTAGGGCATGGACATGTGATAAACATGAATGATTTAGCTTGACATCATTAACGTGATGAACGCGTCGTATACGTAATAAATAACAATGATACCTTCACATTTCACCCACACCCGCAGTTCTGGGTCCAGGGAAAGCGGGTACGCACCACATGTGATTGAATGTGAACATTACAGCCTATATCAATCAAGGACCAATAAAAATAGACGCTGGAAACATCATAACAACACACTTTGGATAAGTTAAACAAAGGAAAGAGACACTGTTTGTTGTAGACCGAACAAGCAGACAGGTAAAGACAACCGTGCAGTAATTAATGAAGGTAGGAAATAAACCCGGGCCAACGGGGAACCAAACAAGCACGCCACCACTCATCCACGGAGGCCCTCCTTACAGGGTCCATATTGTAAATAAACCTATCGCAGCAGCGGTTGTGGTGGTTGTCCTTGTATAACGTCAATCGCAGTTGTGGTTTGTGTTAACCACTCTTACGGCAGTCTAATAAACAACGCATTTGACAATGGTTACTTTGGGACCTCCTTCTGCAAGACTTATCAATTATGTCACTTGAATTTTTATGATGTAACAATAAACTTCAACTTCATATGTGTGCTCTCAGCATGCTTTTGTCCAGCTTTGTCCGTTGGAGTGACCCCAGCAAACGACGCTTTTGATATGCAGATAAGCTCATCCCAGCGTGCACTTCTCTTCGACAAAACACACGCCCGTGGATAATGTGAGCAGAAACCACAGTGCCCCACCACAGTGATGTCAACGTGCCTCTTAAGCCCACATTACACACACAACAAATCAATTTGCACAAAGGCGTTGATCCTATACTCTTAACACTTGGCTGAATGCCAAACAGTTCGTCATAGGCAATTTCTTCGCTGACTGCTTCACATGACACCGCTTCCCACAATGCGTGCGATCTGCCAGATTTTGTTGTTTTCCGCGTTCAAACAGGAAACACAAGAAACGAATGACATTTCACGTACAACACGTATGCATAGTCATGTACCTTGTGCACATTGTTCAGGCTAGAAACTGTAACATATTTTTAGACCTCTTAGAGCTAGTATCTCTCGGTTGAGCCAAATCAGATCTTTGGCTTTCAATTATGCCGGAACCTCCCAGCGCATACAACACGCTGGCAGGGCGGAACTAGTGCACGAAGAACAGGCTCCAGTATCTGCTGAGAACCCTAACCAAAACTCCAGCGTTTCCAGCGCTTACCAGAGGGCTCCAGCATCATACCAGTAAAACCAGCGTCGCTACCAGTGCGACCCAAGTCTTTACCACCGAAGTTCCCACGAAGCCCAGCTTGTACCGCCGTTCCCAGAGCAACCCGGCGCAGAAATACGTACTGGCTTCGTGATGGACACAGTAAAAATACACAGTATTTTTTTTTTCAATACGACCCTTACGTAAGCATCAAGATTATCAACAGCCGGCAGACTTCATTTTAAAGGCTTCATTTTACGAGTTGTCGCAAACAGCCCACTGAAGAACACACAGGATATAATGACTGGACAGACGAACTGTTTTTCGGAATGGATCGGTACCAACAAGCCAACTAGCATACGTTACCTAATGTATGTACGCAGACAGCATCCGGGGAACGTCACGTTGCATCATGGTGGTTTTCAAAATCACTTATGCTTGCAGGAGAGTTCCGAGTACTCGCAGTGCCGAACACTCACTTATACTTGTATGAAAATGTGAAGGTAGGACGGCTGAATCAAAGAAAAAGAAGCTGGCCAATATGCAAAATAACAAGATGGTCGAAAGGTTCAAAAAGGTTCGATTCTGCTCTAGCGTTGCTTACACAGTTGGGACAACAGTAACGTTGTGAGAAGGAACTGAACTTTGTAATAAGCTGTCGACGGTATTTGATAGCCAGTGCGAGTAGACAAAATTGAAGCTCGGCCATTCAGTAGTACTCGCTGGTAAAAATCTACATGATAAAGTAAAAGGTAGATGGCCATGTGCACCGAGGCTTGCCAATGTGCGGCAGCGCTTGTACTCGAACTTCTAAGTTTCTGACATGTGGCATCTATGTACCAAAATGACGTGTTTTTCTTGGTTTCTTTTTAAGAGGAAAAGCCAAATCCTCGATTGACGTCAATTTAAGGATAACGTGAAGAACCTCTATGTTTTTTTTTATTCTTAAACACAGTTATATTCAAAGCTCGCTAATTACGGGTTGCCGTGCCAACGCGATAAATCAGTTCCGAATCTGAAATGAGTCAAATCCTGCACTTCTTGGAATCAAAAAATGTACCAGATCTGCTCTTGACCAATGGGCGTGATCCGTGAACACTACTTAACGAAAACAAACAAAATTACCGCCTCCAGGTTCCCGGCGAGGACTACTGCCGACGTTTAACATCAAAACAAATCAAACTTCATTTTTGTTTTGGAACGAGGTGAATGCGGCATTAACATCTGTATGTACGGCTTGACAGCTGTCCCTGTCACCTAAATTTCAGGCACGGCACAGTACATAAGATGCAATACTGATACATTGCGCATATCATAGAAAATCCTAACTTTATCGTACTACGGAGACAAAGTGAATACAGGCATATAAGAAATAATCAGGGCAAAAATAAGCAAGACTCTTTAACCGGAAGCACAATTAATATTAATCAACTATCTGTAGCTATCAGATCGTATAAAATATGTACATCTGATGTGTATCAATACCCATCGTCGATAAAAAAATTCTGGTTTTGTTCTTTGCAAAACTAAATGCATCAAATGATAATTGGTGCCACTTTATTTTTAAAATGATATTTTTTATCCAAATGTTCAAATACACTTAGGAATGAGCAGACAACAGGCATTGACCTCTGACGAGGTCCTCCCGCCGAAAACAACAGTTTACACACAAGCATTGGCAACATAAACGGTGTAAATGAAGTATAGCTTAGAACCAAGAAGAAAAAAAACACGCAAAAATAAAAGTGTGCGTACAATAATAAACTGTACAAGGGCAATGTAACAGTTTGCATTAATGTATCAAAACTTTAATCATTGAATCATTGCTCTACACAGAAAACTAGTTTATATGGACAAAAAAAATTGAAAAGCGATATAAATGGGAATATATACAATGTAGACGTATTCACAATTAATACTGAATTATTTAATAAGCGCGGTAGGGTATATGTCAAGAATTCGTTATGATAGCTCGTGGGGTTGGTACATGCCATAATTCTATAATTCTTCGTTCCTTGTGCGTGGTGTACTCTTGTTCGGATGTACGTTTGTCATGCTGCAAGGCATGGTACTGAAGGAAAGATATTTATGCGGTTATCTTTGCTGCAACGCATGACGAAATCGTTCATGCATTACCATTTAGACCTTTTTATGAGGCCGGAACACGTGGTGAGCAGAGCATTGGAATCAACTACAATGCAAGTTTAATGTGTTCTCTTCAACGACATGAAGGTAATGACAAACTAACGTTCGATGACATGGTCCATAACAGTTAGTTGTATTTTTCTCGGTTTTGTTTAAAGTAGATCTACCTTGTTTAAAGTAGATCTACCTCTTTTTACAGAAAAACTTCCTCAGGTACGTTCTTAATGAGCTGACACATCTGGGTGCAAACGACTGTTTTCCAAGGACTGTACGCCAAGAAAGAACCGAGTGCAGAAGACGCTCACACTTTTTTCTGTCTCTTTTTAAAAAGTTCGATTTGGAAAAGAGTCAGCCCCAGCAATATATTTCGATCATTTTCCAGTGGTGGACTGGGACTGGAACAGTTGGGGTTGCGCTTCCTGTTCTTATGTGAACAAAGTGAAGACGTCTTACAAACAGCCATTCAGGTTCGATTGACAAGCCTGAGCTTACCCCGAATTCCTTATTGCGTGTTTTAGACGAAGGTGGCGAAGTGTGACGGGCTACATACGCAAACAGGCTATGTCTGTCGTATATTGCAGGTAAGCATTCCTGCGCGGATATTTTCTGTGCTGTTGCACAGAAAAAACACTGCTTAAGGAGTAGGTGCTCGTAATGTTACCGATAGGCAGTGTGAACGGCGAGGGCCTTAAACATCGTCATCCAGGTCAACCATACCCACTTCAAAGTCTCCTTTGCGTCACATTTTCACCGGCTCCTGGAGCTATTTTAATAAATAAATAAATAAATAAATAAATAAATAAATAAATAAATAAATAAATTAATAAATAAATTGACGTTTTAAAAGTAACGAAACGTGTGCCTGTGTAAAACATTTCTTTTACGGCGTCAGCACCCAGCAACATTATGTTTCATGCTCAGAGCCCACGATTCCCCTCCGGATGGTGCTTGTTACGTAAATAAAAAAAATCATGAAACAAAAAATATAAAAAGAGCATCAAGTACAGAGTTCTGTGAGTTAGATTTCGTATCAGGCGATTAGTACAGGAAAGAGTATTTCATGCACCGGGTAATTATTTAAAATTAAGTGGAGGTAGGTACTCATCACATTTGATATGCGAGTATGAGCAACCCGTAACAAAGAAAGAAAGAAATAAATCACCTGTGTCTCGTACCCAAGTTAGATACGTGGGTATGAGCCAGTCCACCAAATATATACCCCGGTCAATGAAAGGTGAAGAAAATGCTAGGGGCTAGCGCCATTCAAGTCAGTCGGGCGAACATTAAAGTCGCCTTTGCAAATTCTTTTTTAATCACTCAAAAATGCCTTGCCAGTCAGTACATAGTCACACAAGAAAGAGATTTGCATACCACGGACTGTTAAATTCTCTCTCTGCAAGGGAGCGCAGGCCGGCCAATGCATTCATAAGCTTCTGTTTGCAGGTGTATTTTCTTGAGACATTCTAAAGCAAACGCTCCAGAAGGATCTTCCAGTTGTACCGAAAGGCACCACTTTTGGTCTCCAACAAATAGGAAACGCACGCGATTATACGCTTGAATATCCACCGCTTGTGATAAACAAGAATGGCGCACACCAGGCGAATGATTGCAATATAGATTTGGTCCGTGAGCACACCGAACCTCCCGACTAGGTGGTAATTGATGCTGACCTAGTGAAATGTCGAGCTATTTTAAATATCCTCATGCTGTTTAAATGGGAACTATTTCATTTATATGTGTTTACGTGTGGTCATTTGATGTACCGTTGTTTTAGAAGAAAATCAAAAATATGCAAGCACAAGCCCACAAATTTGTAGGTAAAATTAGTAGTTCGTGGAAAGCATTTAATATTCTTTCAGTGGTTCTCGACACTTGCCAAAACGAACACAGGTGCGAAATGCGCAATCTCGCAGTTCATGTTTGGTCTATTTACCGATTCTCTCTTTTTTTTCTTCGATGATAGAAGTCTCTGCTTTCTACCACTGTACATACATGGTAAATGAATTGCTTTTTCTTTAATTTTATTTCAGCTTTTTCAACAGTGCATGAGTGGTGCGTTGCTACTAAACATATTCGGCGTCATCGCCTGAGGTCCAGGAAGAGCCCACCACAGTTTGCGCTCGATGATTACAGTGCTAAAAAGGCTTTCTTTGCGCAGTGCCTAGTCAGCCTGTGTATTATGGAGATGGCGAAAAAAAAAAACAAAATTGTGGCTTCTACCAAATAGAAGTAAAATTAAGTTCAAATTGCAGGTAGTTCTTCATTCACATAGCCTTTAATGTTTCCGCCCTAATCATTCTTTCTCGACTCGTTTTCAGGGGCCTCACACGGTTGCCCAAAAGACCCGTTCGAATGCTTCGTCTTCTGCAAAAGCATAGGACATGAGTTCTCCTTTTGCGTGGGACTTCGTCAGCACCTGTGCTTGTGCAACACTGACACATCGGTAGAAGGATATGGCTGACACTGGATACAGTGCCTGTGCCGGTGCTGTCACTTGTACAGGTGTGTTGTTCTTCAACATGGCAATAATACATAGCCATCTGCTTCAAGGCTGCGGCGACGTGTTGCGTGGTCGGCATAGCAAAGTGATTCGTCATTACGAGCTAGATGCCGTCACGAATGATTGCATCTGCAGACTGGATTACGAGCAGTTACTCTGAACTTAGTTCATCGGTTTTCTCGTTACCACAGTCATCACAAGCAGCCTTGTGATCAACTCCAATAGGAAGGGCAACGTAGTACATTGGAAAGCCAACTACGAGCCGCATCCGACAAACCGATGTACCTCCCATCGAGGTGGTGTACGCGTTTTCTTGAGAACGCGCTCGCATGCAGAAAACAGCCTGTGCTAAGCAGGGATTAACGTTATCAATAGTGGCCAGACACGTAGCGATGATTTTTATTTTTCTTGAAACACAGGAAAGGCTGAGAGAGGAGGTCAAGCCTCCATTGTTCTAAATGCACTCTTCCCGTGTCAAAGTGCTCAAGTGCTCAAGTACCGCAAACATAGAATACCCGTTCTCTTAAAATACAATCTGATTCACGTGCAGCGCACGCTCAAGCAATTTGTTACCTAAATCTTTTGCCTGGGTTTTTCAGAACCTCAAGTGAATGGCAAGATGAATGGATTCTTTTAACTCGATTTGTGTTTTAATTCGATTTGATATAGTAGCGCATATTGTCTTGCTCCCAGCGGCAGGAACGCCTGCCGACATGACCCTCCGACGCGTTAAAAGCCTTGTACTAGTACATTACAAATTTATTCCGTTAAACGGCCGAACCACTCATGTTGCACGTGCGGATGTGTTCTATGCGGACTCAGTGACATACGTTATCAGGAAAATATAAGGAGTTTAATTATAAAAAAGAAGGAGAAGAAAGCGGAATGAGCAGAAAAAAACAGGAAGTAGCACAAACGAAAGGCAAGGTATTCCGATATGGAAAGCAGGTTTCTTACACTCAAAAGAAAAGATACTGCGTGTGCGTCAGCAACAAAACTTTCCAACCATAGGTCCCCGATCAAAAGAGGTCTATAGTCAGTTACGAAAGAAAGGGTGACATTTGAAGGAATCGGACTTGCACTTACGGAGGTGTCCGGCAAAGAGAGAGAGAGAGAGAGAGAAGACTTTATTGTACAGATTGGGCCGGCACTTGGATCGTGGTGGCCTCAGGTGGCAGCTCAGAGTCCCTGGGCTCGGGCGGCATCTTCGGCTTGCCGGACGGCCCAGAGCTGGTCGTTCAACTCCGAGCTTTTGAGGGCCTCCTCCCAGCGGCGGCGGCGCCGACGGAGAAGGTCTCCCGCGGCCCCCGCAGCCGGGGCGGCGGCGGGAACGAGTGAGCTCAAGGCTTCCGTTGATCTAGAATACAGTGCCGTTAAGGGCGCATCACGAACGGCGGCGGTTGCCTGACCGTTGTTGCCGGCACATTCCCAGAGCATATGGCTCAGCGTTGCTCTTTGCCCGCACGCTTTACACCTATCGGTGGGGTATAAGTTCGGGTAGCAGTGGCGTAATACAGCCGGGCTAGGGTATGAGTGTGTCTGCAGTAAGCGGTAGCTTACGGCATCGCGCCTGTTTAATTTATCATGCGACTCAACGTCGCGCTTACAACCCCAAAATTCTACAGTCTTCCTCCTATGGACCCCGGCACACACCGACGTCCCGCTCACGGGCAACGAGGCGGCCCATGCTGTGGCTCGAGGTCTCACTCACCGAGCCGCGGCACATTACATGGTCGCCGCCTCCGCTCCCGAGAGCGGGGCTTTGGGTCTGCCGGATGGAGACACTTCGACAGCCTCGCAGTAGGAACAAGGATCACAGTGGTCATGGGGTGATCGTCTGACAACGTTCCGAGACATTACACAAAACTATAGGCTCGAAAGACGTAAGTTCCCGCCACCGGCAAAAAGAGAAAAAAAAAAATCTGTCGGACGGCCTCTCTATACGGCAATGTGTCTCTCAGAAAAAGTTGCCCCGTGAGAACGTCAGCCATTTATGGAAGCAATCTATGAATATGCCTTTTACAGAGAAGCCGTATACGGCTATTAGACTCGAGATCGACATGTAGGTGGCAGCATCGTTACCGCGTGAGTGTGGATAGGCGTTCGCCGGCGCGCATTGCAATGCACATACGCAGCGGCGCTCTGTTGTGGGCAGTTTGAGGCGCTTGTTAGCTAAATAAAAGCATGAATTGCAGTCAAACGGCAATACATGCGTCCTTCATTCTCATTTCAGCGCAGGAAGCGCGTAAGGCAGTTTTATTGCACGTGAAGGAATAGCCGGAGCACTGACGTCCCCCAGCCTCAGTTTGATTTCCTCAGCGGTTCTCTCCGTCTATTTTTCTTCCACCATACTTAAGTTCTCTCCTTTCTACAATGTTGGAATTCCTGGTACACGACTGAAAGAGTTCAGTATTGTGTTATCTCTCATTTTTCACTACTGGCTACAACAACTAAATAGCATTGTTACTGCTCATTGAGTTGATGTACCAGTTTGTGTATTCTGCTGCATCATTTACAAGTATCGTTGTGTTTCAATGTATTGCATGTCATGTTCCATGAAACCCAAGGCAATTAACTGGCTCAGTTAGTCAAGATACGTGACTGTATACGCCGCTTGAGTGCTATCACGATATTCGACACACGCCTATATTAAGCAAACGTTTTAATATTCAAACGCATAGCTTTCTTCGCATGATTTCTTGCGTGACCGTGACAAGAAAAGACTTACTTCTTTTTATGCACATAAAAAAAAAAACAGATGTATTCTCCAAGCGAAAAACGTCCGCTATTTTCCGTCATGCTCGCAATCACATATCGCGAGACGATGTCGCTGCAGCACTGCGTTTACACGTCGATGTTTTCCCGCTTACTTATTCAGAAGGACGTGAAGTGCACTTTGCCGCATACTTGAACACGGCAGCAGCCAAACTAAAATAACTGTGCCGAAGCGGAGGTGCGACGATGACATAACACGCTTACGACACAGGCACTCAGTGATTTTAAGAAAGAGCAAAGACTGCAGCGCAAGCCAGATAATACTATAACTAATACCTTTATGCTTGGATAGTAATACATGAAACCATTCAACACTGCACCGGTTCAGGGAACAAACTGTTGGAGGATATGTGTGACGTACGAGCGCGTGTAAAGCGCAGTGGCTAGCTGGCGACGCAAGGAGCTATCCACAATTGGGAGATTCGTCCACTCGCCGATAGGTGCCAACTGTTTTCGACCTCAAAGCCAATAGGTACTTGTGGATCACGTCCGCGGACAGAACGACGCTTAGAACAGCACGTTTAGTGCGGAGGCCAAATCTCGGAGGCAGTGCAGGGCGTGGCGCAGTGGCGCATATGAAAAGTAACATTTAAGCGTACCAAGTGATAATTAAAGTTAATCAAAGTCGTATTACGTGAAGTAATATAATCACTTGATGTTAACTGAATGTGAATTAAGCAAATGAAATGTTAATCGAAGCGATTCTAAGGTGTCCTAGGCCGCCCTGCCACGGTAGTCAATCGCTATAGTACTCGACTGCTGATCCGATGGTCGCGGGATCGAATCCCGGCCGCGGCGGCTGCACTTCGGTGGAGGCGAAATGTTGACGCCTATGTACTATGCGATGTCAGTGCGCATTAAAGAACCCCATGTGGTCGAAATTTTCGGAGCCCTCCTTTACGGCGTCTCTCATAATCAAACCGTGGTTTTCGGATGTAAAACACCAGAAATCAATTAACCATATAATTAAGCTATACATAGCTATAGGTTCTCACCAAAAGTATCCGTCTATTGAGTCGTGTCAATAGAGAATATTACAGCGGTGAGCCGGTCCCATTACCACAGCTTCACGGGCAGTTCTTCTTCACAGAGTAGAAAGGCACACAATTTATTCTGCTGGGGTCAACTTATTCTGCTGGCGTCAACTTTTTCATATATATTTTTTTTCTATGTAGAGGCGGGATCTCGCGTGCACCCCGTTTATGAATGGAGGGATACCTGATCCGTCTATGGTTAAAGCTGGCTATGCGTGTCGGTGACCCTTGCTTTCTGCTTGGTTAACATGCTTGACTGTGAAGGTTACCGTCAGCGGAGTCTGAACCACAGGATAGCAGATTCGAGCTAGACGTGAGGCCGTGCGCGCGCGTGACTACTGTTTTGTACCTTATATGAAGGTTATTTTGTGTGGGAGTGAAGGTGACCGCCAAAGGAGTGTCAGCTACGATGGCAACTCGTGTGTACGTGCAAGCTTAGAGCATGTGTCGAGACAACCAGAGCTCAAGACGGACGCTCTGAAAAAGCTATAAAGCCGAGCCGACCCTAGATATCAGCAGTCTCCTCTGTGAACAACGCAGCGCACATCGTGTACGGAAGCCGAACACAGCTAGTCTACGCGGGTCCAGCCGCTGACTTCACCTCGCTGGTTTCGAGGGTCGTATACGAGCTGCCTCGGTGAGGAAAGCCTCTCGTTGTGCGGTTTTATGTATGTCACTCATTTGAATACATTGAGATGCAGAGTTTCGAGATTTCTCTGACTACGGCTGGTATGTCATTTAGCCGATACTAAACTGTAAAACTCATCGTCCGATAAAAGAAAACTACCAGGCCTGCGCAGCTAGATTCTGCTGCATGCTCTCATATTCTTTTTTTTTCAGCCTTAGTTTACCTTGCTTCTCTCTCCCCTCTTCTTCCTATTCCACTGTGTGCCTTTTCTGCTTCTTCTTCTTTTTTATAGTCATCCGCTACTCCTTTTTCTTCGTTGTCGTCGAGTTCTCCTTCTACTGCTTCTTCTTTCTCTTTTTCTTCTTCTTTGCTATCGTCTTTTTCCTCGTCCTCCTTCATGAAAACACAGCCGGTGGCTGTCAACGTATAGACCTGAAATACATTATTGCTCGAAAGAATCGTGACTGAGAGCACAAGATTCTCAGCCATCCATGGTGAGAGCCAGGGATGGATGGCGCTACCTCTCCTACCGTATCGGAGCCGTGGCTGAGAATGCAAGATGCGCAGCAAGTGGTGAGAGTCTGGAAGCGTTGTGGTGCTACCATTCCTACTCAGCTGTGTTAAAGTCCGCAGACGCACGGAGTTTTTTTTTTCCTTTTTCACACTGAAGTTGATAGCGGTTATGGGCACGGGTGGCGGCGGCGGCAGATACCACCGCTGCCAATTTCGGTCGATGTAAGCAGCCCATAATAGCTTACGTTGTACAAAAGCCCATCTAAATTGTCATTCATGGCTTTACATGTTTGTAACGACTGCGACATTCATGGGCGAGTAGCCACTCGGTGTCAGATTGGCTACTTTCCGACCCTGCCCCACGACGAAAATTTAAGGTTGGCTCCATCACGACTTTTGCTACGTAGAAAGGTTATTTGGGCTCATTTTGATTCATATTGGAAGACCGAGGAAGACCGGACCAGACAACGCCAGCAGACACGTTTATTCTGCAGGCACTCGCCAGCCTCAAGCATGAAGAAGACGACCAGGGACGGTGATGGTTATGTACAGATGAGAACGATGAAGTACGTTAAAAGTTCTCACACTAATCCCCCCCCCCCTCTTCGAAGCGACCAACCTGGCCGCATTTTACAGATCGGCTGACCGAGGAATGAAATGTTTCATGCGGGAGACGTGAACGATCTCTGTGCTGCGATGACGGTGGTCGGTGACTGGGTGTAGTGGGGTGAGGAGATAGTTAACTGGGGAAGTTTGCTGAAGAACGATGTGTGGGCCAATATACCGGTAAAGCAATCTCTCGCATAGTCCAGCTGTTCGAACCGGAGTCCATAGTAGTACTTGATCTCCAGAATTGAAGGCGAGGTCGCGGCGTTTACTGTCGCAGCGACGTTTCCGTCCTTCCTAGGTAGCTTCCGTGTTGCGACGAGCAATTTCACGGCAATGGGCGACCCGAGCGGCAAACTCTTCTGGCAGTGATGCATTGGGTGGGGCAGGAGCGGAAAAGAATTCTGTATCAAAAACGGAGGAGGCAGTGCGTCCATAGACAGGGAAGAAAGGGCTGTATCCAGTGGTTCGTTGTATCGCAGCATAATAGGCGAAGGTGATGAAGGGTAATATATATTATCCCATTTGCTGTGGTCCGGTCGTATGTACATCGAAATCATGTCAGATAATGTTCGGTGAAAGCGTTCAGTGAGGCCGTTCGTTTGAGGGCGATATGTGGAAGTCGTTTTATGCTTGGTATGAGTCGCCCACAAGACTTCCTCGAGGATATTGGAAATCAACGCTTTGCCACGGTCACTTAAAAGGAAGCGGGGTGCTCCGTGACGCAAGACGATTGACTGCAAAAAGAAGTCAGCAACCTCAGAAGCGGCCCCAGATTGATGAGGTGCAGTGTCCGCGTACCTTGTTAAATGGTCTACCGCCGTGACGATCCAACGGTGACCGGAAGGTGTTAATGGCAGGGGTCCATATAAATCAATTCCGACGAATTCGAAAGGTGTAGTTGGACAGGGAAGAGGTTGGAGGAAACCGGCAGGAGGACGTCGGGATCTTGACGCACCTCCACCACTTTGGAAGACCGAGGAAGACCGGACCAGACAACGCCAGCAGACACGTTTATTCTGCAGGCACTCGCCAGCCTCAAGCACTAAGAAGAAGAGGAACAGGGATGATGATGGTTATGTACAGATGAGAACGATGAAGTACGTTAAAGGTGCTCACAATATTTTCAGACAAAATAGCAAGCATGCCTAACGACTATCAATTATTTCCACGCTTCTGTATCATGATGGCCGAAGCCCACGCATGTTCTTCCTCCCGTCTGCAGGCTGGAGTGCAAAGAAAGACCAATACACCCCTCGCGACTGCAAAGACGGAGTGACCAAGTTGCGCACATGCAAGCAAACATGTGGCTAGCATCTTTCTGGCGTTTTCCGCCATCTATGTTGACGCTGCGCGACAGTTGTAAATGTAGATCTATACTAAACTGAATGGCGCGCACCCACTTTGGGGGATTGGCCAAGAGCCAGGTAGTTACATGAAGGAAAGACCCAGCAAACGCTCAGTAATGTTGGGCAAGTTAGAAGTTAAAGAAATTGGAGATAGCTAAGGTAATTAGAAAAAAAGAAAAATAAAAGAAGCTGGTATGATTTTTGGAGGAACGAATAAGCTGAAGCATAGAGTAATTATGGTTTTAAAATTATGTAAAATAAATAAAACAAAAACAATGAAACAAGGTGTCTATTACATAAATCTTTTCGGGCCCTTTATTTGGCAGAGGTTCCATGTCCTATTGTCGCATCCCGGGTAGTTGTGGTTGTGAGTTCGAAACCTACCGGGTGGAGCTTTTCCTTGTCTACTGTGTGTGTGGGTTTTTGTTCTTTTTTTTCTTTACCGCAGCTTGCTTTACCGTGACGACGACGACAGGCGACGCCGGCAGCTCAAGCGCATAACGAGCTTCAGGGGCACCTAAAACTGCAGTGATATTCAACCTTCCCATTGAGTTGTTGGCGAGAACGTTCCACCATTAGTATGGGAAAAACGATTTACTCTGAATAATATATGCGCAGGCGCTCTGAACTGATAATTATTGGTGTACATATTTAAAATAATTATACAATTAAAACAAATTTTTAACAATGTAAAACACCATTCTTGCTTGCTATTGAAATGTAGACATAACAAGCACAGAGGCACATGTGCAACTCATCAAGGGGCGTATCGAACACGGGCCCTCTCGGTGCCAAGCAAGCACGCTACCACTAGGCTACGGCGGCTCCTCCCACATGGAATATAGAGTGAATAAACCTATATGCACCTGCAGTTGTATAATGATGGTGCTTGTGTAATGTTAACTGCGGTTCTAATGTGTGATAAGCAGTATAAGAGCAATTCATATGTTGTGCTACCATTCGGTGTGCTTTTGTGCAACTTTGCTCGATCCCGTAGGAATACTTCAACGAACGACGCTTATGCTAGCCCATCAACGCACCCGATAGGGCATTTTTCTTCGACAAAACAGACGTCTGTACTTTGGACTGAAGTGAGTGCCAACGTTAGGTCGCACCATGAGCTACAATTCAGTAGACATAGTGCTGCCGATGTTTCTGGTTAGCCCACGTTAAGCATACTCATCAACGGGTACTCATGCGCTTTGCACAAATGTCTTGTTCCTGCTCGCCATAATTGGCTGAATGCTAAACAATTCGCCATAGGCGATTTCTTCGCTGACGGCTTCACATGGCACCGATTCCCACCAATGCGAGGGATCTGCTTCATACTTTATTTTTATTCTCCTATTTTTGTTTCGGTGCCCACGATAATCTTGTGGTGCTGGCAAAACATTTTTTTTCTAACAAGACAGTGTTTTATGCCGGGGTCAACTAAGAAATCATTGACATACTTCCGAAACCGAAGTGGAAGTCTGAAATAAAAGCACGTACCTCACATTGAAAAATGTGCCACTCGCTGGGTTTCGAACATACAACCAGGCAGGGTGCAACGATAGGAGCTGGAAGTGCTATCGACTACACCACCGGCAGACTTGCAATACGGGAGAGGGGGAGGGGGGGGGGGGCTTAAATCTTCACTACACCGCTTGACAACTTGCATCTAACTCACGTCAGGTTAAATCAAAGGTATTTAGCAAGCAGCATTGCTCTTAAATTAACATCGCCTCCCTCTAGCTGCGCTCTTGGTTCCCAGCGGTGATGTGGCCATCTATGAACGCTGAAAAAGAAACACTCATTTGAGTTTGAAAAAGTACCACCCATTGGGATCCGAACCTACAACCAGCCAGGGTATGGCGGTAGGAGCTGGAAGCGCTACCGACCACGCCACCGGCAGATTTACGATGCGGAGGAAAAGACAGGCCTTATATGTGTACTATACTGCTTTACAACTTGCATCTAAATGATTTTCGGTTAAAGGAAACGTATTTAGCAAGAAAAATTGCTTTTAAATTAACATCGCCTCCCTTTCACTGCACTCTTGGTTCTCAGCGGTGGTACCGCCACCTAGGTACGATGGAGCGAAGTCGTAAATTGTCGCATTAATATGCGCGCCGGCACGTAGCGTTTCAGTATTTTCGACACCTCTATCGCCGCGCAGGCTTCGACGGCTTGCCGGCGCGTTGCCTCAGCCACGACCGCTACATAATTTGTCTTCTGTGACGCATACGATAGCCAATTGCGCTGTGACGCGCTTTATTCCAGGAACGCAAAGACGGCCGTCGACAAGCAAAGGATGCGCTTTTCGCACAGGGAAGTGTGCGTTCACAAAACGATCCGCTCACAAACACTTCGGTTTCGCTTGCAAAGTGTCGCCTTTTGCGAACGTTCCTGGTTTCTGTCAAGTTTGCGCAGGTCGCTGGCACGTTCAATGCATTGTCTGTGGAGAAATGTGCAACTATAGAGGGTCCCTTTACAGCGTCGAGGTGCCCCTGATGTGCACATGCAAGGGGTTCACATGTCGAACGTATCTCCCGCCCCTCGATTCGCAAGATGGCCACTTATGTGCGAAGACAGGTTTCACTTTCGTGTTATACCGATTCCTATGACAGATGAGTCAACGACATTTTTTTATACGTCCACGCTATGTTCTCTGTCTTTCTTTTCTAACGGAGCCCACCAGGGTTAGGCACACACATGCACTATGCGCATTGCATATGAAGTTTGGTCAGTGTTCCCTAGAAATATCGATTCCTTCAAAGAAGCTTTGATTAATTATTCATACAGTAGTTTTAGAGTGTAAAATCCCAGAAACCAATCAATCAAAGAAGCGTTGACTTCCATTGCATTGTGATTAATACTGGCCACAGGCCTAATATTTTTACAACTGAAACGGCTCGTGCTGCATGCAGCAAACGGAGCTCGTGTTTGAGTCTTGTCTATGCGTGATTTTTGGGACGCTCGAGCAACAGGTGATACACGCACTCATCACCGTGGCCGCATGGACATGTTGAAAATGATGTACGCTGAATTCTGAAGCAAAAAAATGGAGCAGTTTTCAATCGCTGGCTAGAAGGCTCCAGGACAGTTTAGCTTATGGCGGTTTGATGCGGCGCATAATTTTAAAGCTGGTGAAAACAGCACTTCAAAATGTAGTTAACCGCTCGAATACCTAATGAAGCTATGCAGTTCAGTGCAGTCAGTCGTCTACAGTGATATGTGATAAAAACGAGGGGGACTCGTATTGTTGCTTCTTATTCGTGGTTAAAGCAACCACCTGCCATTTCCCGTGCTGCTGCACGAATTTATTCTTTGCACAGGATACAGTACCTACGCGAACGAGTGCATTACACTCTCACGCAGCTCGTCAGCACTGAATAACGCAAAGTACTGTACACGCGCCTATCTACTACACTACTAGCTGCCCAGTAAAAAATAGATGTGTGTCGGTGTGCTGATGCATGAAAGAATGGCTACCGCTATCCTACGTTCCCTTAGAGTGCTAAATTTTCTAAAGCACATAGTTCCATAGATCGCATTAACTAATATCCCTCAGGTTATTGTTGGCGCTGAGGAACTTGTCAGCCAGTGCCGTTTAACGGCATATCATTGGTAGAGGCGGTCAGGCAATGGCATGAAGCATCTAAAAATTCTCTCCTGGTCGCCTCGTTCACCTCTTATGCACCAAAATTCGGTTGCTCGGGTATAAAATTATTAGAAACAATAATAATTTATCTTGATGTAACTCACAAGATATTGCCGTCATATACATCACGATTAACGATACTGCAAACACGTGTGGCACATGCCCGTATAGTACTGGGCCTATGGGGTGCGATGTGCCGCAAGTGTTTGAATTTTACACAGTCAATGCTAATCAGGGGCCAAGTGAAATAGATACTTAACATATCATCACAACACACTTAAAAAGCTTGAAAAGCATACCATTTTTCGTAGCTTGCGACTCAAATGTGGACATAAACAACAGACACACACAAACGGGTTGTAACCTCCTAAGGCCACATACCAAGCAGTAGGTGGGTATCGAACCTACGTAGGCCCCTCATGTGCCAAGCAAGCACGTTACGGCTGCTCCTTCTTCAGGTAAACGCATTGCACCAGCACCTGTGACAATGGTGCTTGCGTAACGTCAACTGCGTTTCTAATGTGTGTTAAGCTCTGTGGCAGCGAAGTAATAAACAATACATCCCCTTCATTAAGCGATAAGTATCCTTCTCCTGGTTTCCTAACCTCGCTAAGGCCAATGATATCCCAATTAATACCCCTTAATTGTTCTAGTAGTTCAGCTAGTCTGGCTTCATTTGAAAGAGTTCGCGTGTTAAGAGTCGCTATGTTTAATTTCCAATGGCGGTCTATCCGAGTCTAGAGGCTAAACATAGGATAGCGCGCATACTGGAGACGTTTCCAACTCATGAACGGAAACCTACCACTATCACTCAAACGGAAACTATATAAATACTGCATCTTACCAGTACTGACATACGGGGCAGAAACTTGGAGAATTACAAAGAAACTCGAGAGGAAGTTAAGAACCGCTCATTGGGCGATGGAAGGAAAAATGATAGGCGTTGCATTAAGAGATAGGAAGACAGCCGAGTGGATCAGAAAACAGACGGGGTCGCCGACATAATAACCGACGTTAAGAAGAAAAAATGGACATGGGCAGGCCATGTGATGAGACGGCTAGATAATCGGTGGAGAGGTAGAACAACGGAATGGATACCAAGAGAGAGTGAGCGTAGCCGCGGATGACAGAGAGTAAGATGGGGGACGAAATCAAGGAATTCGCAGGCGTCAAATGGAATCAGCTCGCGCAGGACAGGCAAGAATGGAGACGACTGGGAGAGGCCTTCGTCCTGCAGTGGACATATGATAGGCTGATGATGATGATGATGATGCTGATGACGATGATCTTCTGCTGCCACTCGGCATGCTTTTTTCCAACTTTGCTCGATCCCGTTGGAATACTCTCCGAAACAGCTCTTATGATATGCAGGTCAGCGAACTGTATACTGCATATTTCGTCGACAAAAGACTCCTGTTGCTGAGAACTATAACGTGAGTGCCAAAGTTACGTCGTACCATCAGCCACCACTCAGTCGCATAGGTGAACTCGGCGTTCCTGGCTAGCCCACGTTAAGCATATACCCAATCGTGCACTTTGCGGAAAGGCATTGATGCAACTCTTAATACTTGGCTGAACGCCAAGCAATTCGTCGTACACAATTTATTCGCTGGCTGCTTCGCATGACGCCGATGCCTACAATGTGTGGAATCTGCAGGATTTTCTTAATTATTGTTAGAGTTAAGTGATTTACGTATTCAGCCTATGGTATTACATCACCATTGACCCCATACAACTCTAAGCTTGATGTTTTTATGTAATTCCTTTTCAACTTTCTAACCTTTATTTCCGCAACAGCCCTCAGCTGGGAGCGAATCGGGAGTGCTGAGCAAGAAACATAGCGCCGTTTGGTGCTAGTGCCATCAAATACAGACACACTTAGTATCTAACGCGTAGTCAAAGTAAATATTTGACGCAGTGTAATAAAAGGGTGCCTGATAGTGAAACATCATGTTGCGTTGTCGAATCGCACGTATACCTGAGCAACATGAACTATAGTCCGTGCAACTTACGTGCGGTCACACACGAAAAGCTCCTTAAATAAGCTTTCCGCAAGAACATGAGAAAGGAGCACTCGCATATGTCGAAAAACTGAGGCGTATAGTTTTTTTTTCCCCCGGAACGCTCTCTGTGAGAAGTCTGAATAGAATTAGGGCACAAATCAAGACAAAGTAGCCGTATTTCCTGTTTGTGTTCGCCAACCATTTTTCTATTCGCCAACCCTTGTGGCCTCCTTCCTCAAAAGCGCGTTCCTGCAGCTTCGCCGAATACGGTGCGTGACACTCAGCAAGTTATTTCACCACCAATACAATTTCGTCATTAGTGTTGAGGGCTTCAGCGCGTCTTCGTGAGCCGAAGAGTGTTTGAACCAGAGACCTTTCCACACGCTCGGAGCGCTCAAATGCTTCATCCTCGGAGCAGAATCGCCATAATTTGAACTCCATGCCAGCGAGGACATTTCAATATGTTTCCGCCACTCTCTTCAACTTGATGACTTCGGCTTTACACACACTTCGTCGTGACCAAGCTACGAGACCCGCGGCTCCGGTTCTTGAACGGTGTCTTTTCAACCAAGCCTGTCGACGTCAACCCCTTATAATCCCTCTCAGTTCCCTCAATGCGACCGCAGGCTGCAACGTGATGAGGGTCGTGTGCGCTTGACGGGCTCGTCTTAGCACGTAGCCGTTTAAAAAGGCGGCGCCACCGTTATAGCAACTTCTTCTTTTTTTTTCTAACGAAGGCGAATTCCGCCTGTCCGCTCAAACTCTGCCAAGATAGCCCGCGAGAGCAGGAAACCGGAGGACGTCGTGATCGGTTCGTCGCCCATTTTTGTGCTCGATAAATCCGTGAGCGATATATTTCGATCAATCCCGCGCCCCTTGTTTCTATCCTCACTTCCAATAGAATTTTTACCTTATGACGGAAAGTCTTTCGATTTTGCTGCGCGCCACGATTTTGTAACCGCTTTGCGGGCATCAAGCGAAACGACGCTCAAGCGCAGTGAACATTGCGATTTTCAGGCAAGGTCAAACGAGTTGTCGACACATGTGTCATAGTAATGTGAACTGGGATCTCCACTATATCAGTGGGCTGAAGTATTTCTTGAACGTTTTTTAGGAATGGCCTCGCCGTAAAAGCAAGGAGAAATGCATGAGTGTCGTCTTTACGCGTATTAATGTCTTTACGCATAGTCGAATTACACGAGGCATGGCTACCACCCCCAGAATGCAGTTCTTTCACATCGGCAGCGCCTTCTTCGCGAATGTTTCAAAAAAGAATGGAACCTCCTTTTACTAATGCGGGTAAATGCGTTTCTGAGGCACTTCCGATTTTGTAGAACCGCTGGAATGTTTCCGTGAGCCTTTGTGATAAACTATTTGCAGGAGACGAAGAAGCAAGCAGCATTCGTAGTTGGTCGGTCTAATTCTTGCACTTGCTGCGTAGGTACCTGCCATGCGGATCTGTCCTCGTCTTCTATCTCTCTCTTTCGCTCAGGCTGCTAAACAACTGCATTTCTTACTTTATTTAAACAGAGTTTTCAGTACTACAAGCTTAAGTCACGAACCCAGCAGGCCCAATCTGCCTTATTATGCGTTGCGCACTAGTAAAGCAGTGTAGATAACCGCTGTTGTTTCCCTTACAGGTGCCACTTCTCTACTGCAGTCCCTTTCCTAGCATCTGTGTTCACCTACAAGCATGAAGATGATCGTGTTTGCCATCACCCTTCTAATACTCTCAGGTGAGCAAACAAAGCTCATATATCTTCTTTGTTTTTGTTCTGTTTTTTGTTGTCGTTTCTTTTTCACTTTACTATTACCGATAACCTCTGGTTCATGTAGGTGGGAGTGCAGGTGTCGGCGAACAAAGAAACTTTTCACGAAGAAAGTAACTGCAGCTCAACACAGACAAGACTGCCAAGAACACGTATGCAAGCACAATTTAGAAACTGGTCAAAGGCGTTGTCACATTCTCAAGGAGAAGGAAATATCTCGCAGCAGTTATACCGCACGACATTTTTTGCAATGTTTAGCGCTTGCGTATGGCTGGTGAACGCTGGGAGATGACGTATACGAACTTGTCAATGTGCTTGTAATTTTATTTCCTTGTTTTCATTGTTTTTATTCTATTACTGCAATAACAAGCGTGCATGCTTCTTGGAGATGTATTGCTTTTTGGCCAGTGTGAATTGCCACGTGGTCGTGGCGACGATGGACACGGAATGCAAGCTGTTAAAGGTTGAACTCTTTGTGAGGCGAACCTGTGCCGAGCAAAGGAGGTAATTTTCCAATGTGATTTAACTTGTGTACATAGTATACAGTGAGAATACAGCGAGCAGCCCAATCGTCAGTTGTCGATAAAACTGAACAGCGGCGAAATGCGTCGGCTTTAGTATATGCCTCACAGTATATTCCAGTTTTATCACTGATGTTCACGTGAGATATGGAACGTACTCAAACGCACGCGTCGCGCCTGCAAAGCTAGCAAAAGCTCGGAAACAATTGGGAATTGAATTGAATTTTATTTTCCAGACAGATACATGAATCAATGCGTGAAAAAACATCCGGATCCTTAGCATTAAGCTAGTTTGGGTCCATACAAAAAATAATACGAATATTCATATACAAAAGTGCAATTTTGAAGTTAGCAGGCAATACACTTGAAATAGATTAAAAACAGTAACAAAGGTTTTTATAATAATGTTTCAGGTATACAGCAAAATTTTATTTTGTTTTATTTCGACAGGTAAATTGTTCCACAAAGTGCAACCAACGCTAGATAGCCGTCTTTTGACATATACATTTTTTACAAGTGGTTGTAGAGAGTTGCCAGCTTCGTAGCCTCGTGTGCGAAACCGGGAGGAAACAAATGATGAACGATGAAGGGGACTATAGTTAGTTGGCGTATGTCGAGGCGCGGCATGCGATGTGCGGCACGGCCTTATTCGAAATTCCCATTTAGGAAAAAGAAAGGGGGCGGAGGGGTGGGCGGGGGGCTCCGAAGTTATTGGTTAGCTAGAAATTGTGTGTGTGTGTGTGTGTGTGTGTGTGTGTGTGTGTGTGTGTGTGTGTGTGTGTGTGTGTGTGTGTGTGTGTGTGTGTGTGTGTGTGTGTGTGTGTGTGTGTGTGTTGGGGGGATACACCTGGAGGAGGGGTGTTAGGGTGCTATTGGGGGTGTGTGTATGAATTCCTAATGTGCAGAGTCATAACACAGCAGGTCTGTAAGTTCAAACATATAAACAAACCCAAAGAACACGCGCCAGTAGTGTTACCAAACCTGACCGCGGAGGTGTTCGCAGTCACCTGTGTACAGGGCAACAAATGTGTCATCGCGTTATGACATCAGTAATGCTTGCTATGCTGGTTGGTGCATAATATACAACGAAACAGACGGAAAACACCGAGGAAAGGAGAGGCGCAAGCAAAAAGCGTCACATCGAAACTCGACAAATTATCTTGGCATACCCTATACTGGCGGCTAGACAAGCCCGCACGAGGCTTACACTTCCACTGTTTGGTACGTCAGGTATCTCGCAATACAAGCAAGGCTATAGCATCTAACGCTTTGGTCCATAGTACCTGACGGTTTGCCATAGAAATGTCGTCTGGTACGATTTGCGGTTGCTTCCCTCTCTGCTCTCGCCCTTGCCTCCTGTGACTGCTCCCGCTTTTTGCGCGTGCTCGCGCGTTCTTGAGCCTACCCAGGACGCCTCGCCCAACTCACACGCGCTCAGTGGCTGAGCGTGCTGCGTCATGTGTCGGCTGCAAGGCAGCTTCAGCAAAGCTAGGGGCATTGAAAAACATTTTCGCGCGGCTATTCTCAACATATAGTATACCGCGCTTTAAATACCGCGATTACGGGCCTAGTCGGTCGCTGAAGACGACGCCGTGTTCGTGACTGCCAAGAGCGTGTCGAAAGTGAATCATGACGTTACTGACGTGAAAATAGAGATGAATTTTCAGTTTCTGCAATTATACGGCTGCTCTGAGCTCCGCTCTGAGCTGCCGGCGCAAGAAATTGCATTTTCGCATATGTTCGCTCGAAATTCCATCGCTTGCAGCCCACAGCAAACTTGAAATTCATTATGTGATTAATATCAACAGTTCGTACTTACGCCTACCTTGCTGAATCGCTGGCTGCATTACAATAGGCAATGCTGAGAACCGCGTAAAGTTTCGCCTCGGAAGATAGCGACATCTCATCGTCACCTCATGCTCTCTTCGTGTTTTTGAAGCTGATTTTGTCAGCATTACAATGCGACACGATAATATCTAATACCCACTAAGCCCACGCATGTTCCTTGCAGTGCAGGGATTCATTTCGGACCGTGTGCGCTTACTATAATGGCGCTTTGTTTGTTTTAAAAGCCCAATTGGTCAACACTATGAAATGCCCCCTTCGATCGTCCATGTTTCCCGTTACAATGTAATTTTGGTGAAAAAAAACAGCATCAGACATCGCAATATCATTGCTCTTTTTATCGCCACCTTACCACTCTCTAGAGCTACTACTTAGCCAAAGCGGCTGCTACACACCGCCAGTGGCACAGACGCTTCCATGGCCAGCGTAAACGACCTCACTAAGAATATCCAGCTACTCAAATTTGGTACTGAGCAGTGACTAACAACTTATCTCCTCCGGTTAAGTAAAACGTCACCGATAATAACGGTATTTAATAACTGTAATATATGGAGCCAACGTATACCACTGCTGCCATATTAAAAGAATTGTATGTGACCTAGCCAGCGCACACTCTTCGAAATGTAAGGCGAATATTTACCGCATGCACTTTCGCTTGACATACGCAGTTTCTGTTAAAATAAGCTTGGCCATCGCGCTTCACCATGTTAATCATTGGCGATACCTTATGTTACAAAAATGCCATCAAGATACCGCGCGTGCAAGCAACACATCGTTTGCGATCTCCCGCCATCCACGCTGGCCGTCTCTGCCAGGGAAACGGTACCATTTCACGGACAGTTCTCGGATATTCTTCTTTTCTAAACTGCTGTGACAGCGCACAAAACATCTGTGTTGCGTGCCTGCTTTCCGTACTGACAAAAAAAAAACTGCAATGCCCGGGCGGGCACGCGAGATAAGAGCCTCCAGAAACATGTTTCTCCGCTCGCGCAATGCAGAACACATGCGAGAGCGACCGTCCGAGCAACCTCTCTCCGCTTGAGTGGCGGACGGCGCTGCGCAAACTTGAAGTTAGGCTCCGTACCTCCTGCGTTACTTCACACTCGCAGTTCACAACCAAAAAGCCAATGCAGCAAAGCAAAGCCCCGCCACGGTGGTCTAGTGGCTAAGGTACTCGGCCGCTGATCCGAGGGTCGCGGGATCGAATCCCGGCCGCGGCGGCTGCGTTTCGATGGAGGCGAAATGTTGAGGCCCGTGTGCTGTGCGATGTCAGTGCACGTTAAAGAACCCCAGGTGGTCGAAATCTCCGGAGCCCTCCACTACGGCGTCTCTCATAATCAGAACTGGTTTTGGGACGTAAAACCCCACAAAACAACAAAACAACAATGCAGCAAAGCAATACGTTATAGACAACTCTACATTAAACAAAATCCCACGCGGCAACTTTAGCACAACAGTTAAGAGCAGCACGTCTGCCGCATCCAAAAGTCGGCACTCCGCACACCATTGTCAAAGTGGTCGAATCGCGCACAGAACCACACAGATGCTGATCATACCGTGAGATTGAAAACATTCTACAGAAGCAATAAAACTTAGTACACTGCTCCTTCTTTTTAATATATAATTGATGCATATCGTATAAAGTGATTGATCTTTTGCAGATTGTCTGTGGCCTTGCAGCGCGCGCGGTTCCACCGTCTGCTCCCGCGCTTTCATGGTCATCCGTAAGTGTCAAATCTATTTTACCCTCTTCCTTTTAGTCGAAGTATCATGTTTACTTATAATGCATAAAGTTAAGCACCTTGTCTACTGCCCCACACGAGACAGGCAACGTACTATACCGGCAACCAACGTACAACGCAGGTAACCAACGTACAACTTAGGTTACCCGCAGGCAACGTACAATATCAGAAGTGCAGCCCCGTCGACGGCGCTGGCGTAAACTAACTAAATTGTGGCAGACAACAAATCATGGCGTTTTTTTTTTTTTCATCTTCAGGGCCTGTTATTGCCACATAACTGCCTAGAAGAAGTTGGTAAGAGCATGCAGCGCCACTTGATCGGCCTTTCACTGCTAGAGGAGTACGTTTGATAATCAGCTTCTTTTTATTTTTCTTCGAACCGCAAAGTCTTGGATACAATGGCAAAAGGCAGATGTGCTGTTCCCGATGGTACCATAGTTCCCAAACGCAGATACTCATAGCCAAACTCTTTTAAGCCGAATTCTTGCAGATAATGAACGATGTGCAACCACTTGGTTTGTTTTCCAATAGAGTCAAGGTTAAACGATTCATTTAACATGAACAACGTCATGGTTAAGCAAACTTTTCTAGTGATGACGTGCACTGGGCCTCTACGATTTTCAGAGTTCTGGCAGCCTTCTGGCAGCTGGACGGCAATCAGCCAGTTCTGATCGGGAAATGACGCGTAAAACCATGACATATACTAGAGCGAGCTCGCAGACCGATATCGCTTTGGTGCCGAAAGTTAATAAGACGCGTTCATCGATGGTAGCGCGTAAACTTCCGCAATAGTGGCAGACAACCGATTGAAACCTTTCTGCACGTCAAGGAAACGGAATATAGAACACCTGTCGAGCACTGGGCCTTATGAAGCGACATTCATGCCTAGATTGACCACCAAGTTCGCTGTCATCGTAAGTTTGGGAGCAGTGCCTGGACAACTTATCAGGGCCTGTAAAGACCACGCGAATCGATGGCGGTTCGTGACTTTTTCAGGGCTTGCAAGACCTTTTGTATGTAAGGCATAACGGACTCTGGCTTAAGTAACGGTCTTGCTGGTGGTTGCTTTGCTTCAGCCCTATTCATTCCAGCTGTGACTTTCACCTCCTCCCTGTGCCACAGCTGCAACAAGCAACTCAGGGACTCCCACTTCATTATCATTAATGGCGATGACGAGCGCTGCTATAAACTGTTTATTTCGACTGAAATCAACAGATGGCCGCAGAGCTTGTTCCCGTATATTGTTTCTTCTTGTGTATGTGACTTAATGCTTCCCCCTGATTTGTTAATCGCATGGGATTTATGTAAGGCGATATTCCTGTAGCCCTGTCGAATTGCTTCTACGTATTCTGTTGTGTACAGTTAAGTGTCGAACACCAACAAACTGACAGCTTTCATGTTAAGGAAATCGTTACCGCAAAGTTTCCGTGAATGGACGATAGCTTCATAGAACAGCACCTACGTACTGGCTGCCTCTTCCAGTCGGTGAGGCTTCGGTTTCTGGAACACTTCTAACATTTTCCTGCCGGTACTGCGGGAAAACGTTTAGAACGAGTACTGCAAAACCTGTCGGGCTGCCCTAATCACTTGCACCGCTCCACTTCATCCTCCGAAAGCAGCCAGGGACTGATGCCAATCTCCCAAGCACAGCAGCAGCAAAAACAAAATGTTTGGAGACCTTTTAAACGACAATATAGAAGTGCCCTTGGGCTGACTTTATCGAAATGCCTTCTTGAGAAGGGCGCGCCGCCTTGTATACAGTGGCCACTCGTAGGTATACTCACCCATCCGTATGCACACCACCTGCTACCGTTGCGTAGAATGTGCCTAACTGCACGTTGAGGTCTCCAGCACGGGATGTTGAGATATTTCCACCTAGCCAGACTAATGGTGATTACACGGGTTTTTCACGCATGCAACACACTGAGAATGAAACTTGGTCAATGATTTGATTGCTGTACGCACAGCTTCACTGGCCTTCGTCTTGATTCTTGGTTCTTTGTGAAACTACCCAGCATGAGACTTCTTCGCTGAGCTTCCGAGTAGACCGCGCAAGAATCAGTGCGTCATCTCGTTGTTGACTTAGTGTGCATATACAACCATACCTGCAACTCCGGGCTGGAACTGTCCCCATGTGGGACGCGCTGTAACTTCCATCATCCTTCTTACCATGCATGCTCGTTCTCCGGTGTTGTTTCCTCATTCTTGCTAGGAGTCCCCTAACATTGCTTACTTGATTAAAGTCCCTATTTCGTTTTGATGAAAGCCCTTACCAATTCCCTACACTTATTTGTAGCCAGCTGCCACGTTACATCCTAGATATTTTGTATTCACTGCTTTCTGAGTGAGGGAACGCTCAAGCTGACAGCGCCGATGAAGGCCGCTTACCTGAGTAAGACACTAATACCCCTGTTACACGGGCGCCCTTAACCACGGTTAGCGTAACTGCGGTTATCGTTAAACGCGGTTAGCGCAGTTACACGACGCGCGAAACGGCGGTTAGGCCGCTAACCACGGTTGGCCGCCAACCGAGCTTGCCTAGCTCGGTTAAGCGTAAACCGACGTTCGGAAACGGACGAAATGGCGGACGGTACCGCTCCCGAGTTCAGCGGCGCTTCGCAGATATCTTCCCTAAAGTGGCCCTCTACCCGTTGCGGCATATACGAAGCAGTAATACAATTTTTGGACGATAATATTACCTCAGTGCACCCAAGTGGTCAAAACGCAAGCTTCTGCAGCGCACAGCGGTTGCTTCGGCACGCTCGTATACCGCTCGGGCAACAGCATTTAAAATATCGACTCCGATTTGCTTATGACACAAAATGATTCATAACTGAGTAAAGTTAGCCCAAACGTTTACCATTTCTGCAACGCATTGGCCACTTCCACACTGCTCGACAGATCGCATGCCGCGATGCTAGAGGTAAACACTGCAGCGGGTACGGTCGTTTCGCCGAACCGACTCGCTTCCTTTCAGACCTTCCTCTTCACACCAAGACGCCGGTAAAACTAATCGCACATGTTCAGTCATGATATGCGAGTACTAATGCTAATCGTGATGGCAAAAAGAAGCGCTCTGTGACGAGCTCAAGTCGCGCTTGATCGCGAACGGCACCGCCGTACTCCTCGCGTTGGACTAACGCTCGGAGTTGCCAGCGCCGGGCATTCCGCGGTGACGGTGGTTTGTTGTGATGCGTTTGTCGCTCGCAAAAGCGTAGTTTTATTAACAATGTCCTCATAGAACTATGCAGGGTTGTGCAAAGTTGCTTCTCTCGTACCTATAATGATGAGGATACGAAGTCTTGCGAGTGTGTTTGTACCGATCGATGTGCTGGATGTGGGCGGAGCTTCTGTCAACCGCGAACACGATAGCCCGTGTAACTCCAGTGGACTACGGTTGGCGTTAACCACGGTTGAGATTGTTAACCGCGGTTACGCTAACCGTAGTTACGGGCGCCCGTGTAACAGGGGTATAAGAGAGATAAAAATTCGCCTATACTCATGGGGATTACGTTGAACGTCCTTTCCTTCTGAAGGTGAAGTAGTTTGATGGTTTGAAGGCAATGATGCCAAATTACTGTTGAAGTTCCTGCATCGGCATGTCATTGTGACGTGGCCAATTTTATTTCGTTTTTCTCATGTTTAGGCGGGTGCGGTGCTGTCAAGTGAATTCAAGCATCTTAAATAGTTGCTCTAACTCACTTACATAGTCGAGCTTACATTCCATTATTGAGGATAAACAACAAATAAGGCCACCGTGATCGCTGGAAGCCGCAACGTCAAAACGGCTCAGATTGCGGAGATATGCAGGCAGCTTCATGGTTTGTCCTTCGCTTCTTCGTACTTTTTTAGGATCCCAATGCTCCCTCTACATAAAAGATGGTCTCGATATTATATACATAAGCGACTTACTGCACAGCGACTTATTCCTTACTTTAGTGTCGCCTTAATCATGTTCTATGAGCATGAGCGCCGCAACGAGCGATTCCGAAACTGCTCCGACGCGTTGCTTAGCTTGCAGGCTGACCTGTATTTGTAAGGGCAGCAGTTTAATTCGTAGTCCTTGATAGTCATACACGCTTACAAACCAGCTAAGAAGCGAGAACACGTCGTACTACCTCGCAGTTACTTTGGCACGAGTTCTGACGTGCTATTTTCTCCTTGAGTTTCGAGGAATGTTGATCGTTCTCTTGAAGACCAAACGCAGACACCTCGGTGACAGTTCTTGTGTGATGCACGCAGTGCTATGAAGTAGCTATTACATATGAGTGTGAAGACATAGTTGCATGTAATAACTACTTCACACCACATCGTCGCGCAAAATGTGGGGAAACATGTATTCACGGAATAGATAGCAATGTCGCTGTTCTGTGCTGGTATTCTGATGATCACTTCATGTTCGTGGGCAACAATCGATTTCTTTGCCTCACAAGATGACTCGGGAGGATGCTGAAATCTCAGCTACGTTCAGCGCTGTACTCTAACCTCGAGCTGTTGGATGCATTCGCTCGGTGTGGGATGCCTTCCTACAGGGACAACGTATATCTTTCGCGGCGCATGCGTGTCTGTTCCTATATGTGCACCTTAACTACAATAATTATCTCATCTTCCTATCATTTCTTAACATGCTCTTTGAACTCTCGTTACTGCAGGTAAAAGTTTCGGCTGCCCATTTGGGTCCAGTGAATGCTCAAAGTACTGCAAGGAAAAGAAGGCCCAAAAAGGAGGATATTGCACTGGAAGATTCAAAGAAAACTGTGTCTGCTTCAGAAACTGAATTTCTCATTAACCATTCTTCAAAATAAACGCGTGGCTTGCCCACGAATTGATGCTATAAAAAATAAAATAAGAGGTACACAGAAGCACAACCGTGGAGAGCTCATCTGTCCAATGGTTGACTTTGACAAAAGTCCACTCGCAGATTTACGTGCTGAATCCCACGCTCTCTCACCATGGTCAACACCATTCGTTCTCACTCACTTGACAATAGTCTCCATAATCGCTTCGAAAGCGATCGTTTAGCCATATACAGATCAATCATTCACGCACTCATTTCGGCATGTCTCCCTTCCTCTTCTGCGAATAAACAGCAGTAGAAAAATTATATAACCCTCGGCGTTTGCACACTCATGTGGAAATATAAGGGTAGCAAATCAACAGGTCTCAGGTAAGTTGTGAAGCAGAAGTCCAGCCTTGGATGCAAGAGCGCGAACCTCCGAGTTTTTAGTTTCGGCGTAACTGTTTTTTTTTCTTTTTCCTACAGATGCGACTGTCTACCCGCCGTTGACGGTGAGCATACAGTCGCATCTGGCTCTTCGCTTGTTGCTCGGCAGTACCTCGAGCATGACGCGAATGGGAGTTACTGAGTGAACCGAGTGTATATAATGAAATAACTGTGCGTTATAGTATTATTAACTCTTGTTTTACAGGAGTGAAGGGCATGCGTGTATTATAGTTTAGAAACGACTGCCAGTGTGTAAGTTATTTTGGTGTGCGCAACAGCTGCTCGCTGAGGTCAGTACGAAGACGTGACAATTGCGGTCACAGCAACAGCTGTTTCGCACCGTAAAAAAAGAAAAAAAAAACTTTGCGCCACGGACGTAGACACATAGGAAGTGTTCGCGTATTTTTCTGCGAAATCTTCGTGTTCGCTAAGCATGATCCCCGCGTTCAGCATCGCGTTTTGAGCTAATGTTTCATGTATCTTGCTTGCAACTGCCCACTACACTGCCTTTTATCCGAGAGCCCACATTTACGGAGCGTCAAATGGTGTGTGTGTGTGTGTGTGTGTGTGTGTGTGCGTGCGTGCGTGCGTGCGTGTGTGTGTGTGCGTGCGTGCGTGCGTGTGTGTGCGTGCGTGCGTGCGTGCGTGTGTGTGTGTGTGTGTGTGTGTGTGTGTGTGTGTGTGTGTGTGTGTGTGTGTGTGTGTGTGTGTGTGGTTTCTTTTGTGAACTTCGGCAGCGCGGTGTGGATGTGCAACAACTAGCGTAACAAATTTGTAAGGAGCTGCTGTCACCTGTATTGAAGCCTGCATGTTGCGTTACTACATTGTGAAGATACGAATGTCGTTTACTAATGGTGTTAGATTGCCACGGGTCTGTTCAAAGAAGCAAAATTAATAAGCCGCTGTGCCCCACGGCGTTTGTGCGAAATATATTTTAGGTGTAGTGTCTGTATCACAAGATCTTCTAATGGTAGTCATGCACTTAAAGGGTCCCTGAAACGTTTTTTTGACATTGCGTCACTGATTAGGCAACACAATTGCGAAATCATTCACACCATAAATAAAGCGAAGCACAATGCGCTAAGGCAGCTAAGGGCTTATTTCTGTCGCCTTCCTCCTTACCACTGCTGTTCCTCCTCAACTCGATCTGCTGCGGAGCGCGCTCGCGACGACACCGCCTCCCGCGTCAGCCGCTCTGCCGAGCCTCCCGTAGTGACATAGCGCCCCGATATCCTCACTGAGGTCGCCCGCCTCGGCAGTGCTAGCCTCTGTAATAGAGCGCCGGCGACTCGTGTGACGCCGCCAGATGCCCCGATGATACCGTTGGCTGAAACGAAGGAGTACGTTGTAGAAGCACGTTGTTCGCAGCTAGGTTTTGAAAATTACGTGCACGTCACTTGGGTCGGGGCCAATCAGCGACCTCTCATTCGATCGCTCGATGACGGGGGCGTTTGAAAACGCTTTTTGGCGAGCCGCTGCGACCTTTTGCGATACGCGTGTTCAAAACCTTATTGTAAATTACACACTTTACGCACAGCGCTAAAATCTGCCCTGTAATGGTCCTAGTGACCCGCTCTACCGGATCACCATGTTTGCACAAAATCGTCAAAACCGTTTCAGGGTCCCTTTAAGGCTGTAGTAGCCCATTTTTCTGCTATGCCTCTTTTCTACTAGGACAGAATAATTCACGAAAAAAAAAACTGCCAATGAAGGCCGCAAGGTTCAGTGTAAAGTACTATTTCCAAACAAAATCTATATATTTGAAAATATCTTGCCTTATTTCACTTCCACGAAAGGATTCTATGTCCAGGAGCAGAAATATTACAGGGGCTCAATGTATTTCTAGGTTCTGGTTCAGAAACTGCTCTCCTTCTTGTTCCGCCTCAGGAGTTCCCCTATGTTAAGAATGTTTTCTTTCTCTGGAAATTCTTCAATCGAATGCGTTTGTTGTAACTGAGACGCACTTGTGCAATGGCTACTGTTATACAGGAAACAGCTGCATTTGCCTCAAGGCACAGAGCAAGAATTCTTGAGGAGGCGAAACAGCGCTCGTTCGGGCGGCCCGGTGAAGTCACGCCATAAGGCACGTCGCAGACACACCCCTTGTCGTTCTAGTCAGCTCGTGGAGAAAGTGGAATGCGCGCTTCGCGCTTTCCGCAGAAGTTTGCCGGTTCAACGTGTCAAAAACCAGCTGACGCCTATTCACCATAATTTATGCATTCTTGTGCGCCCTCTGTGGCTTCAAATTATTTGACAGGCCTAATTAACTGCACAGTACGTTTTTTGGGAGGCGAAAGTTATAATTTTTCAATAACTCGCGCTCGGTTGTTTAGGTCATTACCAGAACTATCGGTACAGCGTCGTTCCTCCTCTGTCGACCACACATGCGCCGTTGTTTGCTTATTTTTCAAGGCATTAGGACTCATGGCAAAGAGACGTGAGAGGACGCACCGCCTCATTTTCCTCACTGTGGCAAGGAGCGAATATATTTGTCTTTACGCCAGGTCCAGTGGGCCGTATCATTTTTTGCGAAAAGGAGACAGTTAGGTAGCTGATAGAGTGGGGAAATACTGACGGCACGGCGTCTATTAACAAAACAGGCCGTTTGGGTTTTTTCGAGAGGGACGTCGCCACCAAGATCACCACGAGGTGAATCATGACGAGTGGGCGAAGCAGGATCGTTCTTACCGCAAATCACCCGTGTCATGACATTGCCCACTCGCGCATGTAAATGAGTGACAAGGCGTGTGTACAGTACATACAGTGTTTTATTTGTCATAACTCGTATCTCGTGTTGAGTTCTGGATTCCGTTCTCCCTTCATTATCACAGCTTTGTGGTCCGCGTAATGTAGAGCCAATGATTTTTCCATGGGATCTAGCCTGAAGTCGGCAAAGACAAGGTCTGTGCACGTTCCCCTGGTGGTTGTCGGTTGTTTCCAGTCATACGAAATGCATCGTAGAGCGTCTCGAGACGTCATATACTGCACAAGCCAGTCGTTGTCCGTGATGTCTACGTTGAAGTCTCCGACAAGTACGAAGGGGTTGTTCTTGTACTTTGTTGCGTAATCGCGCATGGCTATATCGATGTACTTTTCTGCGTTGCCTCGGGAGAGATTCGAGGCCAAGTACACCGTCATGACGACGGTTCCGTCGGATAGTTTTATTGCAGCGTGTTCGCCGTCGTGAGATTGGCTTGTTACTGGTAGGTAAAGATTCACCGCGGTCTGTGGCCATTTCAAGTACATCCCAACACTACTCGCCGACCGCTCTCCTTCTACTGTGGAGACGACGGGGAAGATTCCATTGATACGCGGTCTTTTCGCGTTCCACGTTTCGGTAAAGCAAAGGACGTCTGCTTTCATTAGTACAGGATCTCGGTCGATGTCGTCTGCGTGGGCATTGAGGGAGCGAGCGTTCAGCAAGACCAGGGTAAACTCTGTCCGGGTATCTTCAAAGGCTGTGAGGCTCCTGTCGAGGAAATCACGCTTGAACCGCGCATCGGCGGTAGGCAGCGCTTCTGGTGTTTACCTGCCGCTTCCCGAGCTCTCGCCCCCGGGCAACAGCTTGTTGTCGACGTAGATGTTGAGCTGCTGCTTCCCGAGCTCTCAACTCCGGGTCCGCTTGGCGTTTTTACCCTTGAGCCGCCGCATGCCGCGCCCTCACCTCCGGAGTAGCAGCCTGTTGTCGGCGTTGCCGTTTTGCCGCTGTTTCCCGCGCCCTCACCTCCGGAGTGGCAGCTTGTTGTCGGCGTTGGCGTTGCCTTTCGCGTGCGAAAGCACGTTCACGTTCGTTTCCATCCATGGTAGAAAGAGAACGTGTGGTCTGGAAAGCGCTTATATGCGCATTTGCACAGCAGCGCCCTCTCGTGTATTTTCAATACAGCGTACATTGTGCTGCCATGTCGCTTAAATGTCGATTTTGGTTACGATTTTACACGATGATGTGCCTGCGCATCGTACTGGGAACTGGGCTCTGGGTTCCTCTACAATACCCTACATATACACTGTCTGGGTGCACAGCGTCCAGGATGGGCCCACATGGGACCACACACACACACATTCGTTGTTCTGTATTGCAGTATTGCTAAGGGCCCAGGTTCCATGAAGGACGGACAACGTGGACGGACAAGCCTCGCCCCTAAGGTGCTTCGCCCCTAAAATATATACATGTAAATTAGTAGAAAAGAATGATTATATGCTTTGTTTCCTGTACAGATCGCCTGTTATCAGCAACACACCGGTTATTTTATATACATCATAGAGGAGATAGCTGGATCATTAAATGGTATGAGGTTGAAAAAAGACTGCGCATGCTAGTTGTGTGTGTATATTCTTGTGTTAGCGCCTTGAATAAAGCAGTTGGAAGTGCAACTCATCCTGTCGTTGTGTTCTCGTTTTATATGAACTAGGCCAACTTTTGTGAAAGACAAATGTAACAGTTGCGGAATCACTGCTTAACTGCGGTTTGCGACTCGTTAAACAACAAACAGTTCAAGATCCTCCCCTGTCACTTAACATGAATAATCAAATGTTGTAAACATCACAATACTTTTCTATACTTTAATAAGCTGGCAATTGGGCCTTGGTATAGTCTGCAACAAAGATGCACAAGTGTCCCACGATTGTCATGCATATGGTAATGCACAGATTCTTTAACATGTTTGATTAACATATATTCTTGCCGAGCATGATTGCAAAACAACGTGCACTGACGAGACGCTCCATTCCTGCCATGCATTCTGAGTGCATTGCGTTTTACTTTAGTTGGAACACGAGCATCCGTTAATTTACACTTGAATTTTCTTTATGGAATTTAATGCAGAGATTTATGTACATGTACTGTTCTCACAATTTCTTCCCTAGCTGGACCCTTATTTCGTTTGCAGCACGTATTACATAAAAAAACTACACAATGTGCAAATGTACACACTTCGTTTGCAGAATTTTTTTTCTAATGGCAAGGCAAAGTTACACGGTGGCTTAGTTTCATACGCATTTATGATATAGAACAGTAAAATTCCATAATCTTACTTATCTGTAGAAGCCGGATTTATGTAACAATGAAACCATTCACAAATACATCAGCAAGTTGTTTCTATTTAGTTTGGCGTGGCTTCCTCTTGATAAGCGCCTGTACATCTGAAATGCCTACTGAAATGCGAGACTTGTCCATACTCAAAAGGCAACTATCACTCACAGAAAGAGACGCAACTAAGCGACCTCGCTGCATGATTTTCATCAGCTGCGATCTTTCACATTTTCTTCTATATAAGAACTTGGGCTGTTGGCCCGCTTTTCGATCGTTGTGTGTGTTTTTTAAGTGATATGCTATAATGAACATCACAAACAAAGAAAATCGAGTACACTGTGAGCAAGTGCAGTGGTTTCAGCCTCTCCAGTATTCACCTGCATAAGCAATCTTTGAAATGTTACATGCCAGGAAAGCTCTACAATTAATCATCACTACTTATAGTGAAAAGAGGCACAGTAATGATACAAATCACATAAATATATAAAAACAAAATGTACTCCGTGAGATAAGAAAAGATACAGCTGCTGTTAATAATACTTGTTGCGCATCAATGCTTCAAAAGTAAATCAACGACGCTGCTAGCATCCTTGACATGGCATGTAATAAATGGTGCAGATTAATACACCAAAAGTGGTCAGAGCTTCTTTACTGGAAGCATATTCAGTGCAACAAGGACGTGCCCGATTTACGGCATCGATGTAAGATGAAGTACATCTCCGGCTAATTAGCTCGACCCGTATCCACGCAAACTGCATGCGTTAACCGTACAGAAAGTCCTCGCGACATAGCAAGGTCACGGCTTCTCGACAAAGCACCTTGTAGGTTCGTCTGTCCGCGCTCACGACCTCCTATATATCGCGCTGCTAGAAAGCGGGTTCGATTTCAGGCCACGGCGGCCTCATTCCAGTGAGGCGAAAAGCAAGAGCATTCACGTAATTGGCGCACACAAAAGCAGCCCGCCATCGCATGTCTCGCGACCACATCGCGATCAAACATTATTATTGTAGGCTCATAGCATTTACAACCTAGGCTCATAGCATTTACAACCTGCAATGCGCGTGTGAGCGCAGGCAAAGAAACGTGCGTGCTGTGCCAACAGCTGGGCTGTGCCGCAACCACAGGTGATCTAAAAAGAAAAAAAAAAGAAAAAGAACGCTTGTAAAGCCTACAAGGCACATCGTACATGTTCGATGGCGTTGAGGCTGCTCGAGTATATCAACCAGCGGAAAGTTTCTGTGCGCACGGAAGAATATGAGTTTGTGTGCTGTACTACGTCGAAGCGACAAATACGAGCGCAGTCAAACTAAACAACCACGTAACAACACAAACATACAAGTGGAGGAATGCCGAAGTCCCAGGCTTAATTTTTTCCGCCTGTGTTGCTACTATTAGTACAACATACCAGATTCGGTACTCCACGGATCCGGACACCTATCATAAAACATTCTCCATAGCCATGGCCGAAACAAACAACGAAAAAGCTTGGGAACTGATTGATCTGTGGGGTTTAACGTCCCGAAACCAGCTCTGATTATGAGATACGCCGTAGTGGAGGTCTCCGGAAATTTCGACCACCTGGGGTTCTCTTACGTGCACTGACATCGCGCAGCACACGGGCCTGAACATTTCGCGCCCCCATCGAAATGCTGCAGCCGCGGCCGGGGCTAAATGACTTGGGAACTGCTCGGCACAATTTCGACGACAAATCGCTGCGAACAGAGCGACTAAATTCCAACATGTTGGTCGCTCGTCGCGGTTCGTTGCGAAGAGCGCGATCGGGATTTTTTATTTATTTATCTATTTATTTATTTATCGATACTGCAGGCCAATATGCTGGCCCATGTAGGAGGGGCAATACAATAATACAATGACAAGTATTCACAAAAGACTAACAATGCAAGAAGAAGAAAAAAGTGCATAAAAGGATACAACCTATACTGAAAAAAAGAACGCCTAATACTATAAGCCATCAAAGAACGAAACGCTTGCTTTGCACAACAATTTACACAGGTTATAAACTACGCAGACCATACAGACAACTACAGACAATACAGACAACTCTTCAGACAATAGCGGGGCACTGCACACAGCATGGGATTCATGACAGAATTGCAAGAAAAGTTTAAACACTGCTCATACTTATACTCAATTTTAAGAAAAATGGTTTTCTAATGCTTTTGTAAAGTTCCTCGATTGTATGACGTGAATAGGTAGAGAGTTCCATTCTGTTATGGTGCGCGGGAAAAAACTGTTCATGTGAGATTTGGTCTTGGCAAATATTGGCTTAAGAGAAAAGTTGTGTCTGTGTCTAGTCGACCGTGTTTTTAGGGGTACTAAAAAACGAGGTAACTGAAGGCCGATTTCCCCTTTTATGATGTGTAGGAACTGTAGTCGACTAAGTTTACGGCGATGTTCCAGTGAACTTATTTTATTGGTAAGCATTAGCAGTGACGGGGAATGTTCTCTTTTGTATTTTCCAAAAACAAATCTAACAGCCTTCCTTTGCACACGCTCCAAATTCATAATGTCTTTTTTTGGTGTGAGGATCCCATACAACCACCGCATATTCAAGTTTTGGACGCACAATTGTGTTATATGCTGTGTTATTTCAAAGAAAGAATAACAAAAAAAATCGCGATCGTAGTCAGAATCGTTGCGTTTCTGCGTCATGTTAAACGGCCTTAAGGGACAACGCACCGTTTGGTGGGCTCTGCATAAGTTGTATAGCAACTGTGGGGCTTAGCACTTACGGCGTTTCGCTGCGAGCAATGATCACGGAGATTTCCACCTGTAAAAAATGTCTATAAATAGCTGCTCATTTTCGCATGTACGGTATAGCATTCTCGAGGCCGAGTTGGTTAATACGTCGTGCCGACAAGCAGCGAGTCGGTGGCTCTATTCCCCGATACTCAGGCAAAATATCCTCTATGTATATATATATATATATATATATATATATATATATATATATATATATATATATATATATATATATATATATATATAGTATTGATGAGTTCATACGGGCCGAAACCATATGATTACGGTGTAGTGGAGGGCTTAGGCAGTACGTATGGATTTAACAATCTTTACACAGAAGGACTGAAAATTAGGTAAGTTGGTGCGAACTATTCACTAAATCCAGGCTCATGGTTTGGGCTTCGTTACTTCCGTCACTTATGTTAGATTGTTTAGCTAAGTACACGGGTGTTTTGTTTGTTTTTCTGTTCGTTTTGCAGTTTAACCCTATCAAAAGGCAGCCACTGGGGCCGGGATTCGATCCCGCAACCTCGAGCTTAGCAAGCCAACACACAGACCACTAAGCTATCACGGAGGGTCGTATGAACCTCAATGAACGGGCTATGCTAACAGGACGCCGGATGAAAAGAAACATCGGCGGCCCCTCTACAAAGGAAGAATTATAGCATGTACAACTGGAAGCATCAGCGAGAATGCCCAGCAAATAACAGACCAAAGCAGGCGGATACGAAAAGGCTAAGGGACGTATTTTGTGGCGCAGACTTCCCACATCTTGTTCATTTTGTCCTTCGTGATTTACTGTCATGCCGCCTCGCAGCTGTTACGTTGTCGAGAACGGGCCCTTTGAACGAGAAAGGATAAGAAGCAACTGTAATTTAAAAAAAACGCAGATCGCTGCAAAACATCACCCTTCATAATGTAGAACAAACAGCTGCAACGAGTCGCAGCATTTAGCTCAGTGAACTGACTCGGCAGTGAGCAGCTGCACTTTACATCCATGACATTCGATATTATGCTGTCTTTGCACACTCGGAGCCTTTCCCATGCTTCTATGTAAATTCATGGCGTAGCCTGGATCATCTTCCAGGTGTATGATGCGTGTGGCCACACGTCAGCTAAGTCGCAACGCTCCGGCCTAATGGCGTCGCCTGCTCCGGCTTTGTCGCGCATGAGGTGCATCGCGTTCGCACTAATCGACTTCGCACAAATCATATCAGGATTCTACAAACTTTCTGGCCAGAAAAGCTACGTTCTAGACATGCCAGGAAATGAAGGTCAAGCGACTGATTTTTTTTTTGTATACACCCTTCAATAATTGTGGTGAAAGAAAGTAAAACATCATTGCCCGTTCTGTTTTTTACGTATAGGTCAGTAACGAAAGTATGCCGTCATAACTCCACAGGTAGGTGTGACTGTTAATACTACTGCCCGAGACATCACAGAAGGTGCAAAAATAGAAAGAAAACATACATCTATATGTGCATAAATGCAAATTCACGCATATATATAACTAATGGGAACTTTTGATAGAAATCTGCCTGGTTGGGAAGGAGCACAAGAATGGCGATCGCAATTTCAAGCGATGCTTATTTGTCGAATGAGGCAGGAGATATATCTGCAGCTCACGTATAGTTGACATCAAGGCCAACCACCCTATAGGTTACTTTTGGTAGAATCATGGCATATATAGGCGACATCTGACACCATCAACCCATCGGGAGGTGCGCTACCAAGCGTCTACTTCAACAAGCTTCGCCACGTCTATAAAAAAAAGCACACGCACGCCGGCCCCTGCTGGCCGGACGGAGGAGCCTCCCTGCTTTTTTGGTGTCCACCTGTCATCCCTAAAGAAAGCACAGAGCTTCTCTAGAGCGGTCGAATCTTTCACGTTTGAATATAAAGTGCTTTGGTTGGTGTCCCCATGTCTCAACTATAAATAATTAACAAGCACAAATGCTTTAGTCAGAGCACTGCAAACGCACAATAAATGTGTATGAATGTTGACAAGAAGACAGATCACGGGGTCTTGCATGAGCGACACAATTGGCACTTCGATTTTATGGTGTTATTGAACTCTCTTTGAAAGCTCGAAGAGCTACAAATTATAAGGCATTTCAAGTGTGCGGCAAGACAGTCAGTTCAGCATTAAATTCAGCAATTTTGCACGCAAAAAAAAAATTGAAACACAATGAACGTTGGTGCAAGACAGTATGAAACACAATCAAGTTGCTGCAAGACAGTGGTTTCGCCAGCTTGATTGATGGATTTGTGGTGTTTAACGTCCCAAAATCAGCTCTGATTATGAAAGCCGCCGTAGTGGAGGGCTCCGGAAGTTTTTGACCACCTGGGGTTCTTTAACGTGCACTGACGTCGCACAGCACACGGGCTTCAACATTTCGCCTCCATCGAAATGTAGCCGCCGTGGCCGCGATTCGATCCCGTGGCACTCGGATCAGTAGCCGCGTACCATAGCCACTAGACAACCTAGGCTGGGCACGCTAAAGTGTTTAACTTAGCGAATACTAACTCTTATTCCTTCAGTCTGTATCAAGTAACATCAAGCCGAAATTCACAGGCGCATATTCGCGCAGCTTGGTCGTGACGCTATTTCCAGCCTGCAATAAGAGAAACCGAAAAACAGAGAAGTGTGCCGCACTCGCTGCGCGACTTTCCACGTGTCCCCACCCCGCGAAGCACGCTGTCAACTTAATCCAGGCCTATCTTTCCCGCAGATGGTGAAACACATGCTTCGTACGACCTATTCAGATTACTAAAGAAAAGCGGAAGGAGAGAGTGAAACAGCAATGCTGTAGAACTCCGCTCTTCGCTGCACTCGCACATCGCTCTCGAACAGACGCGCGCTGCTAGAACCTATAGCCTCTCCGCTCAGTAATAAAAGAGAGTTAGCGTGCTCTGACAGAGTCAGTTGCGCGAAGTATTATTGCAAGGTGATAAGAGTTCATCATTAACGACGACGGCTTCAGAAAAGCTTTTCGTAGTGCGTGCACGCTCTCTCACAGACGACAGTCGATTCCGCAGGCCCGGCTCCTGAGCGAGTACATTTGCAAATCTCCGTCAACTTCGACTAGGCTATGTCTACCACGAGTTTTGCGTCTCTCGTTGACAGTGTGGTCGAAGGTCTCGGTGAAGACCTGTGGGAACTGAGCCATTTCCTGTGCGCAAACCCCGAGATGGCCTTGTGTGAAGTCAAGGCCCATGACAAACTGTGTGCTTTTCTGCAAAGCCATGGCTTTAAGGTCTGCAGGGGACACTTTCTGGAGACTGCGTTCAGGGCTGAGTTTGATGCCCCTGGAGGAACTGACGGTACGCATGTCGTTTATGGCTGTCATTTTCTCTCTTTCTTATTTTCTGGTGGGCTAAGGGTCATGAGAATGAGGTTTGGCCGTAGCCTCGGGTCCGCCTCGTCACCCAGCTTGAAGTCTGGCACTCAGATTAAAGGGACCCTGCAACACTTTTTGAGCGCAGTGAGAAACTTCAAATCAGACGTGGAGGCTGCTGTAAACATCTGAGTGAAATTCTATTGAACTGCGCGCACTAGGATGTTTAGAGTTAGATTTTACACAGAGCCGGAGACGGCCGGCTCTCCTCTCAACAAATGACGACATTTAAAGCACCGGCTACGTCGCCTGTGACAGAACTGGCATTGGCGGACTTTATAAAAACACAAGCGTGCTCACTGTAGCTCCCTTTGTTTGTTTTAAGCTTAACAAGTCAAGAAAATGTTTGTATCTATCTTTAAGAACGGCGAATATTATATATTCAGCAAGATTAAACCATTAGATTTGTGTAATGACCGTTTCGCCATTCCTGGCGCAACAAGCACTGTTGAAAGCAACAAAACACCGAAATTGAGAAATTGGAATGGCGCCCTCTGTTGCCCCTTGCAGGTACCCTTTGAAATGGTGCCAGCTCTATTTTCAGTACTCGTCTACTGGTCCAGTTCTACTGGCCCAGGCCGGTCTGGCGCTCTTTGGTCATATCTGGCCCTTGCGCCTGTAAACACCGCATATAAATATTGCCCAGCTTATATATGAAAGAGTAATTAATGAAACTTTGACAATAAAGAAACGTACAGTATGCCACAGTTGTCGCTACATAATGCGGCCGTGGTGCTCACTGCACCGTAGAGTCAGCAGCCGAGATCGTGGCGTCAAGTCTGCTTTCTGGCACAGGTGATTCAAATTCAGTGGCGACACGAGAGACTTTTGCCAGCAGTTTCCGGCACAAGAAAATTGGTTTATTGGCGCACAGGTGATAGGCTCCAATACAAGTAAAAAAAATCCACGCATATCCACGGAGTGAATGATGATGAGTAGGCGAAGCTCCGGATGTTCATCGGTCGCGCATCGCACGATCTCGAACGATCGTTCCATCCAATGAGAATCGAGCTGAGATGCACCTCTAGCGATATCCGATTAAACGAGAGCAATGCACCTCCATCCAAACAGATTCGAACACAAAACGCCGCCATCTGGCGCTCTCCTATCACTCTAGAGCACGCAGCGAGCGCCTCCGCGACATCTATTGATCAATTCACGTACTAGCTGAGCAGCACCGCAGCGCTCGGACGGACGGACGGACGGACGGACAGACAGACAGACAGACAGACGGAAGCTTCGGCCCACTCATCATCATTCACTCCGTGTATATGCTGTGAATCCGCAGCCGCCATCTAGCGCTTTCCTATCGCACTAGAGCACGCAGCGAGCGCCTCCGCGCCATCTAGTGATCATTGCACGTACTAGCTAAGCAGCACCGCAGCGCCATCTCGTGATCATTCTGAGACCTAGAGGTGGCTACTACGACAACGACGCCGGACTAGGCTATGCCCTAAGGGGCTTCGCCCCTAAAAATCCTGGCCCAACTTACTATGGTCCTTTATTGTCCCTTTAAGGAAAGGCGGGCGTTTTCAAGCTGTATTTTAATCCGAATAATAGGTTCCCTATGTATGAATCCATGAACACTTCAATAGTAAGAATATTAATTTAAATAATTGATGATGATTGATTTCTGGGGTTTTACGTCCTAAAACCAGCTCTCATTATGAGAGACGCCGTAGTGGAGGTCTCCCGAAATTTTGACCACCTGCGATTCTTTAACGTGCCCTGACATCGCACAGTACACGGGCCTCAACATTTCGCCTCGCCTCCATCGAAATGCAACCGCCGCGGCCGGGATTCGATCCCGCGACCCTCGGATCAGCGGCCGAGTACCATAAGCACTAGACCACCGTGGCGGGGCATTAATTTAAATGAAACGAGAGATTATATAAACGACACCTTTGTTTAACAGTGGTTCAAAGGTAAAGGCTTTCACTTAGTTTACTGTTGATCACTAGTCGGGTACAACTTTAGAAGACAGGAGAGGCCCCGCCCAGATGACAGAAGCGCAGCAGCCAATTGCCCTCCGTGACTAAAGAAAGAGTCCCGCTCAAAAAATTGCGACTGCTCCTAAAACGCGTATTTGTCGGTATAAATAAGATTTATGTATCTTGACGAGTGCTTTCGTAAAACTGTCATGATGGAAATGGTACAGTACATGCCGTATCGCGAGAGAAAAATAACTCCGTGCCTTCTACAACGCTGTGTGTCTTCTGCTGCGGAGCAAGAACGACGGCACCGGACGTGTAATTATAAAGCAGTCGCTGGCTTAATAGCATAAGATTCATATATACTCTTTGTGTGTTTGCCCATGCTTATTTTTTTTTCAATGTGCTAGTTTTTGGGGATTTTTTGTTTTTGCGGTTGCGAACCTGCAATCTCGTGAGTTCGCGCACGGCATTCCGTCCAGTTTTCCGCCGTGGAGCCTAGTGAGGTGACATCGGAACGCGATCCTTTGTTGTCGAACGAGCCTTGTGTCCCCTCGACGGCCACACCACGAAGGAGTCTCAGCAAGAACAAAAGCGGCCACATCCTGAACAGCGATTCACGCAACACGGTCTTCCATTGCTACACGTATTGGCGCAACAAGCAGCCTGAACACAGCGTGGAGGACACGAGCAAGTTTGTCGCCGACATGCTCGGTGTCAGCATAAGGACTGTGTTCAGGGTGAGGGAGGAAGTTAAAGCTTCGCATTTTTCGGGTGGCAAACTGACGACGCCCTCTCGAAAGCGCCCACGCAATGCCGAGAAGCGAAGACGCAGCGCGAAGTCTGACAGCTTCACGTTGTGCGTGCTGAGGTCATGTGTGCACGATTTCTCTCGCCGCAACGAGATACCGACGGCCGAGAAGCTAACTCCTAAGTTCTCGGAGCGTTTGAACTAGTCACTAAGGCGCTGTACTGTGCGTCGCCTGCTTACCGAGACTGGCTTCAAGCACGAAAAGAGAAGCCGCAACTCGCTGCTTATCGACCGGGACGACATCACTGATTGGCGGGATCGCTACCTCCGTGACGTGGAGCGCTACCGGGTGGAAGGCCGAGAGATCTTCTGCCTGGGCGAGACATGGGTGACCGCGGGACACACTCGGTCAATCGTGTGGACAGACATCGTGGTGCAGAAGCGCGGACGCCTGTTCGCTCGAGCAAATGGCCTGACGACGGGTCTAAAACAACTTTCTGGGAAAGGTCAGCGCCTGATCGTGACGCACATCGGCAGCGAGGATGGCTTCGTCGACGTCTGCCTGGATGTATTCTGACGCCAAAAGACAGGCGACTACTACGAGGAAATGGACGGCAATCGCTTTGATGGCTAGTTCAATGACGTTCTGCAGAAGTTGCCAGCTGGTAGCGTGATTGTTTTAGACAATTCACCTTACTATAGCCGGAGAGAAGAGAAATTGCCGACGACGGCCTGGAAGAAGAAGGAGGTACAAGAGTGGCTCACAAGCAAAAACATCACCAACGGGGAAAGGATGATGAAGCAGCTGCTTGAGCTGGTGGCATCTGTAAAGTCACGCTTTCTGAGCTACGTCGTAGACAACACAGCTGTAAGGGCCGGTTGGATTGTACTCAGGCTCCCGTCGTACCGCTGCGAATTTAATCGCATTGAACTTGTGTGGGCCAAGGTCAAAAATGGCATCGCTGCGAACAATAGAGACTTCAAGCTGTCCACGGTCGACGCCATCTTTAGGGAGAAAATCAAGCAGGTAACGGCGGAAGACTGGGCGAAGAGCATTCAGCACGTGATGAACTTAGAGGCAAAGTTCAGACTTGACACGTCTGGGAGTAAGCATATTCAACCCATCATCATCCAGCTGCATGAAGATGACAGTGAAGAAAGCGACTCCGACTGCGAGCTGTCTGGCATTGAGCCACTCGACGAAGCATAGCGGCTACTTATTAATGAAAGAACAGCCCTTATTATGGTTACCAAATCTTTCCCGGTGGGTTTTCAACAGCCAACTATCCATTCCGTGATCTCTCAAATAAATAAGCAGTTCCATTTATGGCGTATTCCTTTTAACATCTTTGATTTCCTTACTGAATAATCCGGGTATTGCGCCATCTGCATTTAGTAAGTAATCGAGCGTGCACTGCAGTTCTTTCTCTTTTTGCTTTTCCTTATATCGTGCGACTCCTGCTCTCTCGATTGCATACATTTTAACTGCACTTTTAAATTGCCCCCAACCGGCTATAATGCTCGTGTTCTCATTGAAGAGAGCGTCCTTAGCTTTCTGGCTCACATCTTTCACGAAGGTCTCATCTTTGAAGAGTTTTTCGTTCAACTTCCGTAAGTCCCAGTCAAACTTCATATTTTTCTTTTTTCTACCAATTTCGACCATTACCAGACTGTGGTCGCTGTAGCTAACATGTTTAACAGCATAATTCGCGCATAAAGGCACGATATTTTCAGCCACATAGATACGGTCCAGTCTAGCATGGCTTTGTTGCTGAAAATGCGTAAATTGCACATAGGCGCTAGGGAGAACGTCACCAACGTCTACTAATCCACACTGTTTAGTTATTTCACTAAGTTACAGAGCACTTCTATCGCGAACTGGTGCACCCTTAACACTAACCTGAGGCATACAAACACAGCTGAAGTCACCAAGCAATATGATAACTCTGTCGCATTTTAGGAAGGTAGCTACATAATAAAAAAAAAACACTTCCTATGGGATGCAATGTTTGGCGCGTACACACAAACAATTCGCCATTTTTCCCCAAATACAGAGAGGTCACAGAGGACTAATCGCCCGTCATCAGAAGTCACGACCCTTTCTACAATTATACCAACAGAACGCTTTAAAAATAAAATGCACCCTCCAGACCTCCCGACGGCATGGCACACACATACATATAATATGCTTTAAACATATTTACCATGCGATCTGCTTGCTCCTCGCTCACAATCTTCGATTCTTGCAAGGCTAATATGTCTATTTCATCTTCGATTAGTATTCTCTTTAACCTCGCTTGCTTTTTTGGGGCCGTTAAGCCACGTATATTCAAAGTGGCTATCCTTAGTGCAATTGCCGAATTCGAAGAACCAGAGAGTGATGAGTCAAGTCGCCCGCATCGCGACCGGTTCATATTTTCGGGTAACAGACTTACATCTAGCCGCTCTTCTTGAAGTGGCCTAGCAACCTCTGGCGAGGCAAAGGCTTCTCCTCTTGCAGCGCACATCCTTTAAGTTTTCAGCACTGCACATCTATCCCCAGCTCAGTCAGGAAGTCTCATGACTCCACATACCCGCTAAAGGCTGTTTCACATGCCGCGATTGCAGCGACGAAAATCGTTCCAATCGCTCTGTTCGCTCCCGTCGCTTAATGGCGGTTTCGTTTGAGATGACTTGCGATTGCAGCGACTGTTTTTCCCGCGACAGTAGCGACCGGCTATCTTCAAATGTGTTTAAATAACCGTGCGTTATAATATTATTAACTTTTGTTTTACAGGATTGAAGAACATGCATGTATTGTAATTTAAAAACGGCTGCAAGTGGGTAAATTATTTTGGTGTGCGCAACAGCGGCCCCCGCATATCAGTAAAGACGTGAAAATAGCGGTGGCAGCAGCGCAGCGGCGCAGCAGCTGCTTCGGCTGCTCCGCGTCGTGAAGAAAAAAAAAACTTTGCGCCATGGATGTAGCCGCGTAGGAAGGGTCCGCGTATTCTTCTTCGAAGTCGTCGTGTGCGCGAAGCATGATCCTCCGTGTTCAGCATCAAGTTGTCAACGAATGGTTCGTGTATCTTGCTCGCAAGTGCCTACTACACTGTAGTGCCTCCGAACCGGACGACGCCGGCATCTAACCAAAGCTCACATTTATGGATCTGCAAATGATGTATATGTGTGTGTCTGTGCACGGAATGCGGTTAGTTTGTGTTGTGACCGAACGCGGCAACACGCATGTAACCGAAAACTCACATCTTGAAGGCCGCGAAAAATGACGCCTCTGTGTGTGTGTGTGCGCGTGCGTGCGCGTGTGTGCTTGCATGATGTTGAATAGTTTGTTTTGTGAACATCGATATCACGGATCGTCCGTCGTGGAATGTGTGGTGTGGATGTGTAACAACTAGCATCACAAGTTTATAAGGAGCTGCAGTCACCTGTGTTGAAGCCTGTATGTTGCGTCACTACATTGTGAAGACACGGATGTCGTTTAGTTTCCTAATGCTAGTAGATTACTGCGAGTCTGTCCAGAGAAGCAAAATACGTTGCACTCCCCACGCCGTGCACGAAATGTATTTTTGATGTATAGTCTTATAACAAGTTAGTAGCGTAGTCATGCACTTAGAGCTGTAGTAGACTGTTCCCCTGCTATGCCTCTTTTCTGCTAGAACCGAATTGTTTGCAAAACAGAAAAACAGCCAATAAGGGCCTGAATTAAGCACTATCTCCAAACAGCCTATATATTTAGATACGTGGTTTTACTCCAATAAAAGGATTCTGTCGACAAGCAGAAATATTAACAGGGCTCACTGTGTTTCTGTGACAAGCATTCATTGTCTAATGGTTCAGAAACTGCTCTCCATCCTGTTCCATCTCGGGAGTCCCTCGAAGTTTAGAATGTTTTCTTGCCGTAGCATTTCCTCAATCAAATGCGCTTGTTGGAATTGAGAAGCATTTGTGTGAGGGTCACCGCTATAGAGAAAACTGCTGTATTGGCCTTGAGGCACAGAGCATTTCTTCAGAAGGTGAAACAGTATTTGTTTGGGTGGCTCAGTGAAGCTCAGTGAAATCACGCTGTGGGGCATGGTGCCAACACACCCTCTGTTGTGCGAGTCGGCTTGGCACAGAGAGAGAAACACACACTTCACGCCTTCTGCAGAAGCTTGCCGGTTCCACCTGTCAAGGCTAGCCAGTTCCGATTCATCGTACTTGATGTGCTTCTTGTGCGACCTTGGTGGCTGCAAATTATTTGTTATATAAACGAAAAAAGGTGTTGCCTGTACAGCAATTACCTAATTATCTGCACAGTATGTTTTTTGGAATGTAGAACTTATAATTATTCAATAACTCTGGCTTGACTGGTTTGGTCATCACCAGACCTATTGGTACAGTGTCGTTCCTCGTCTTTCCACCACACATATGCCGTTGTTTGCTTATTGTTCGAGGCATTGGACTCATGGCAAAGGGAGGCGAGAGGATGCACCATCTCATTTTCCTCAAAGTGGCAAGCAGCAAGCATATTTGTGTCATTAACCACCAAAGTCTCTGTCTTTGCATGCTCTCCACACTTCACGCCAGGTCCAGTTGGCTCATTTCTTTTCTCTTTTTGAGAACAGGAGACAGGTAGCTGAGACAGTTCAAAAATAGTGACAGCATGGCATCTAGTAACAAAACAGGCCGCTTAGGTTTGTCAAGAGAGATGTCACCACCAAGATCACCTTCATTGCGTCTCCATTTCACTGTTTGAGAAATGCTTCTAGCAAACGTAGTTATGGGGCATGAGCTCTCGACCTTTCCTTAGTATTGTACAAGCCCATGCCTCCACTTTCATCAAGCCACTGAGAACGTCGAAAGTAGTCGGCTTCACTTTGCTAGATGCACTACTGTTGTAGTTTGGCGCAACACATTTCTGTCCCATCCTAAAATGGCACTGGTGGAAACCCCAGAGAGCGCAAGCCTTTGTTGCAACACAAAAAGTGCACTTAAATGTCTGAGAAGCCCGTGAGAGTTGTAAAGTCAGCAGATCACAAAGAATATGCAGCATCCTGCATGCCTTTTCTTCCCAAGGCCATTTACCCATACCTGTTCACAACATGCAAACGAGGGACTTGCAGCGGCAAGTGTTACCTGCACTGGAGTCACTACATGCAGCTCATTACAAGTGCTGTATGGCACATATTGAAGTGATTATTTATTACAAACTACAGCCAAAATGCCCACAGAGTTTACTTATTGATGCTGCAGACAGAAAACTGAGAATATTTGCAATATATGAGACGGTATCGCAGTTTTTATGCAGTGCACCCATAGGATGACATGTAAAAGATGACCACTTGCCGGAAGTTTCATCTGTCGTGATGCCGGCGGCTGCATTTCGATGGAGGCGAAATGTTGAGGCCCGTGTGCTGTGCGATGTCAGTGCACGCTAAAGAACCCCAGGTGGTCGAAATTTCCGGAGCCCTCCACTACGGCGTCTCTCATAATCAGAACTGGTTTTGGGACGTTAAACCCCACAAATCAATCAATCTGTCGTGATGCAAAGAAAATTCAATTTCCTCCTTGCCAAACCATTTCATGAATGGGCCATGGCGCGCTCTGCCACAGCCTAGCAGATTCCTCTCCTCAAATTCTGCCTTCTCCGTGCCTCGAGGACATACCATGTCTCCACCTACATTGTCACTTTGCTCGTAGGATGCCAGGTTTTCTTGTCTGCTGCAACCAAGGTGCTCTGTGCGACTGGCAAGTGCTGAACTTGTTCCTGTGCATCTTGCACACTTCAGCCACTTTGTCTAGAGAACACACCTTTGAGAGCTTGTTAGGGGCACAAAAACAACATTCACATTGAATTTTGATGCTTCTTTTTTGATGTTGCATAACAACCTTTGCAGGTAAGCAATCGCCTGCACTCTCTTGATGTCTTTTCCATTTCTTTGTCCTGGCAAAGGTTTTACTGCCTGAAGTAACTTGCATAGAGAAGTAATCACCAATGGTGGCTATCATGAATCTGATAGGTGCGCATTTTCAGAGGAAAAACTCCACTGCACAATGTCAACAGAATTTCTTTAATGGGCCACTGGGACAAGTTAGGGCAGCATTGTAAGAACACTCTCAGGCCTTTGCAAAGAACACAGCACATTGACAGTGTAAGCTTTCCTGCATGTGCTCTTATTATTCTCTTTAGGTCTTCTTCCATTCCTGCTTCTCCTCCCCCCTCTTGTTCTTCCTCTTCCATTGTCTTCTTTTTCAAATTCCTTCTCATTTGTCATCTGCATCCTCTCCTTCCTTGCCGTCGTCATCTCCTTGACCTTCTGTGTTTTCTCCCCCGGCCCCCAATTCTCCTCGTCTTTGTCGATAGAACCAACCTCTTCATTGTGAACAAGGCTCCCGTAGTGGAGCCGAAACGTCTTGTTTTATTTTGAACGATTGGTCGGCGCTAGTTTCTTCCGCCAGAATCATAGCTGAGGACTGACAACATATAAGGCCCAGAGTCGGGGGTGGGTGCTACTACTCCTGTTGGGCTGGGTTCAAGTGTGCACAGGCGTGCAGAGAGGGAGATAAACATTACTGAAAGATTGCTAGTTTTCCTTCAGGTGAGTTGGGGTATGGACTTTTTCCTCATTATGAGCGATAGCGGTTTCGGACAGCTGCTTCAGGCACCTTTGTCACCAATTTTGAGCATTGTAACAAGCCCATACCGGCTTACGCTGTATTGTTATACCAGGTGCTTAGAAATTTCCAAGGGAATGTGAAAGGCAAATGCCAAGTTCCATTGATCTGTTTCTTGGGCTGCTGCTGCTGTTTCACACATAGCTGCTTTGTTACAGCAGCAGTGGTGACAAATGGCATTTTGAGTTGCTTAAGGTTCTTCTGCAGCGTTGTGCCTTCTCGGTCTTCCTCGCAACTAGAGCCTTGTGCACCTTCACCTACAATGATGTGGCATGAGATTTTGCAGCAAGACACAGTCAACTTTGTTGTAATACGAAGACAACAAAGCTGACCGCACCAGCAAGATATACTTAATCAGCTTTACAGTGAAGCGAGAGATGCACTCCACCTATTCGATGCTCGCCTACGCTCTGGTTTTTTGTACTGTGCAACACAGCCTTGAAACATAGGAATATAAGGTTTTCGCCTTAATATAGCGTGAGATTACTTTCTGTTTTTGCAAACTGGCACAGCCACCATGGCAAGTGACAGATTAAACCAATATATAAAAATGGCAAGTTGTAAAAAAGAATAATTGTATGTTTTGTTGCCTGTACAATTGTCAGTTATCAGCTATACATCAGTTATGTTATATGCACCAGAGACGAGATTGCTTGATTGCTGCATGATAAGAGGTTGGAAAGGGACCGCGCATGCTTGCTGTTTGTATATATTCTTGGGTTAGCGCCTTGAATAAAGTAGCTGGAAGTGCCACTCTTCCTGTTGTTCTCTTCTTGTTTTATATCAACTAGGCCAACAGTCTTGTGAAAGACAAATGTGACAGTTGAGGCATCACTGCTAAACTGTTGTTTGCAACTCCATAAGAACAAGCAGTGCAAGACCCTTCTGCGTGACATAATATTTGCATTCAAATGTTATAAATGTCGCAATCTTTTCCTATACTTTAATAAGCTGGTAATTAGGCCTTATAATGTCTTCAGTAAAGATGCAACTCTTAAAGAGTCCCTCGACTAACATGCACATTTAGTGCACAGATTTTTTAACACGCTTGTTTAAGATGTATATTTTTTTCCCAAGCATGGCTGCAAAACAGCATGCACTGCCAAGACACACCATTTCTGCCATTGTGCATTGTGCCATACTTTAGTTGGGTCATGTTTGCACATTAATGCACACTTGCTTTTCCTTTATGAATTTTAATAGAGAGATTCATGTACATGTGTTGTTCTCACAATTTCTTTCCTGGTTGGACCTTTATTTGTTTGCAGTACGTATTACATAAAATTAAACTACATAATGTGCAAACGTACACACTTCATTTGCAGAAATCAGGTTTATAATGCCATGACAAAGTTACACGGTGTTTTAATTTCGTCACAAGATATGTTCGAAAAATGCATAATTCTATAAACTTATGCACTTGTAAAAGCAGGATTTATGTAATAATGAAACCATTCTCAGATATGTCGGCAAGCTGTTTCTATTTAGTTTGGCATGGCTTCACACCTAAATATGCATGTTCACACCTGAATGGCTATTGAAGTGCAAGACTGGTCCATACCCAAGAGGAAACTGTAACCTACAGAAAAAGGATGCAACAAGGCAACTTCCCTGCATGATTTTGATTAGCTGTGATCTTTCACATTTTCTTCTATATAAGAGCTGTATAAGAACTTTGCAGGCTGCTTGCCCGCTTTTCTTTTTTTGTGTGTTTCTTTTTAAGTGATGTGCTATAATGAACATCATAAACAAGACAAAACAAGTACACTGCAAGCATTTACGTGCACAAGTAATCTTCTTTGAAGTGTTGTTACATGCCATGAAGGTTTTACAATTATTTATAACTATATAAAGTGAGAACCGGTGCAGGAAATATACAAATACTATAAATATATGCGTATAAATATATGTGAAGGAAAAAATGTTGTCCACGAGATAAGAAAAGAAGAAAAAGCTGCTATTAATAATACTTGTTGCGCATCAACGCTTTGAAAGTAAATCAACGACGCTGCTAGCATTCCTGATATGGTACGTTATAAAAGCACACATTAATACACCAAAAATTATCTAAATTTAGTTACTGGTCGCATAGTCAGTCCAACAATGACGTGCCCGCCCGATTTACGGAATCGGTGTAAGGCGAAGTATTTCTGGTTAATTAGCGCGCCCCGTATCCATGAAAACTGCATGCATTAACAGTTCAGAAAGTTCCGGCGACATACGAAGGTCTCGGCTTCTTGACAAAGCACTTTAATTGTAAGTTCGTGTGTCGCGCTCCCGATATCGCGCCGCTAGAATGTGAGTTCGATTTCCGGCCACGGCGGCCTCATTTCGATGCGGAAGAAAAGCAAGAGCATTCGCCGAATTGGCGCACAAAAAAGCAGCCCGCCATCGGATGCTTCGCGACCACGCCGTGCTCAATCATTATTATCGCAGGCTCATAGCATTTACAACGCGCAATGCGCGTGTGAGTGCACGCAAGGTATGTGCTGTAATACCTTGGCTGTGCGGCAACAACAGGCAATCTCAAAGAGAGAGAGAGAGAGAAAAAAAAGATTGCTTGTGTATGCAAGGCAAGTCGCACACATTCGATAGCGCCGATTCTCAACTCGAGTACATCAACCAGCGGGAATCTTTCTCCGCGCACGGAACAAAATGCGTTCGTGTGTTGTACTACAGTCGAAGCGAAAGCTCGACGTAGTACACAAGAAAGCTAAAACACCAACCCAGTGCTTCAATAAAAACATACAAGTGGAGGAATGCCGAAGTATGAGGTTTTATTTTTTTCCTTCTCGTGTCGCTATTAATAGTACTACATACCAGATTCGGTAATCCACGGCTCCGATCGCTCCGATCACAAAACACGCACTCCACCGCCATGACAGCGAAACAGCTCGGGGGCTGCTGTTCGGCGCAATTTCGACGGGAAATCGTTCGGATCGCTGCGATCAGAGCGACGAAATTCCAACTTTTTGGTCGCTCGTCGCAGACCGTTGCGACAAGAGCGATCGCGATTTTTTTTTTGAAAAAAAAACGCGATCGCTCTAGTCACCGAAGCAAAATCGCTGTGTTTCTGCGTCATGTGAAACGGCCTTAAGGCGGGTCTGCTGGCGTTGTCTTCTTCACTGCTGATGGTGTCGCCCTCCTATCAGGCGGGTCGGACGTCTTCAGGGTCGGACATCTGATGAACTGCGCCTTCGGGAGTGGTTCGGCAGCAGAAGCTCCCGGTTTACCGTTTTCTTCGGATACTTCAAGCGGTCTCTTTACGACCGCTGGAGTAGCCTTTCCTCGCATTCCATGTCGGGGCATTCCTCAGCTGGTCCGCCCGCACATGCCTCTGTGGTAGCCTCGAGAAGGCTCTCCTACTAAGCGTCCTTCTCCCTTTCACCAGCTTTCTTTATGCTGGCGGCGGGTAGAGCTGCACCGTCGTCTTTTCCCCCGGACTCACAGGAAGCTTCAGTCTGCTGCTTTTCCATAGTTTTCGCCGAGTACCTGCCTCCCTTGGAGGTCGCATCCGCATCACCCAGGTCCATGTAATGCTCTTCCATGGTTTCATTTGCTCCGGAGCCTGTCACGTTAGCATAACTGCGCACGCACTGGGTCTCATCGTGGCCGAAGCGACGGCAGAGCCCGACGCCTGGTACTTGGCACTCGCGCCGTATGTGTCCGGTGCCGTGGCGCCGGAGGCACAGCAGTGGTCTGCCAGGGACGTGCACGAGTGCATGGTCTTCTCTAACGCGAAGTTGATGCGGCAAGTCTTCCACAGTGTATCCCGCCTTCGAGCTCAAAGACACCAGACGCGTGTGAGACCGTTTGTCCGCACAGCCTTGCACACGCCATTTCTCCAGGGAACATCGGTCACAGTACCGAAAGGCAAGAGGGCGGTTCTCACAACTTCATCCGGGGTTGTGTACAAAAGCCAGTATAGCTTCATCCTGACATCTTGATTACAGGGTCTAGTCACGACACACTTGAGATGTTTAACGCCTAAGGCTTTGGTTGACAGCATCTTCTTTTTCCCGTTTTCGTCCTTGAACGTAATCGCCCGTACGTGATTCATTTGATAGGCACCAAGGGCCACCACCTCCGGCATAAGCTGCACGCGGCTTAAAGCATCGGGGAAATGCTCAACTCAATAAGGTCATGCCTTCACGTCAGCGTGCAAAAAAGAAACGGTTGTTACGGTCGTACCTGCAGGCAGTGGGGGCAAAATGAGCTGGTATTCCTGCATCGGCGTATCCATGAACCTGCTACCGCGACCCAGCTGGGCCGCTAAATCCGCCCCTTTCGAGCAGCACGACATTCCGCGTCCACACATTACGGTGGCCAGAATTGGAATTCAGACCAACGAGCCGACGGCGCCTGAACAATGATGCGCGTGACCAGCATCACAGCATCTTGGCAGACGAATAAATGAAACGTGGAAGTCGTAGTCCTTGATTCCACCTGATTTCACAATAAGAAAGACAAAGAAAAGATACCTAATCGAATTGCCCCTTTCATTTCAGTATATATAGTTACGCACCGACTGGCTAAGATATAAAAAAAAAGAAATGGGCTCGTCCGGGATTTGAACCCGGGACCTCTCGCACCCAAAGCGAGAATCATACCCCTAGACCAACGAGCCGACTTTTTTTTTCTTTATTACATGGAAATGAAAACTGAGGTCACAGGGAGATAACGCCTACACACTCAAAACTCTGGCAAACACACACAGACGTCCAACAAGTACGGTGCTTGAAAAATGATGCGCGTGACAAGCATCGCAGCATCTTGGCAGACGAATAAATGAAACGTGTAAGTGGTAGTCCTTGATTCCACCTGATTTCACAATAAGAAAGACAAAGAAAAGATACCTAATCGAATCGCCCCTTTCATTTCAGTATATATAGTTACGCACCGACTGGCTAAGATATAAAAAAAAAAGAAATGGGCTTGTCCGGGATTTCAACCCGGGACCTCCGCACCCAAAGCGAGAATCACACCCCTAGGCCAACGAGCTTTTTTTTTCTTTAATACCTGTCTTTGGTACAGTGCTTGCATCAACAAAGGCATACAAAAAAAGCAATTTTCACTATGTCAGCCATAGAATTCCATCAGCGGGTGCTGGCTTGGTCACATTAAAATTGAGGCAAAGCAGTGAGCGGCTCTTCAAAGCCACTCAGGGGGTTCCGCATACGCCTTCTGGGTTTAGACGAACCAATACTCACTTTCGCGTCAATAAGCATGTGGAGGCCGCGCGTCCTTATGGCAGTGGTAACCTGCCGTTCTTGCTCGCCGTGCACAGTGGAGGCCCATGAGCATGATCAAGACATAAGGTACCCCGTCCTCATTATCAATGCTTAAGAACCTTATTCCATACGGGTCTAGGGGGAAATCTTTCTTTATAGTCCTTTGCAAAACGTCCCAAAAATAAACTCCCTCCCAGCAGTGTAAAAAAACATGGTCTATTGTTTCTGGCTGCTTGCAAATTAAACAATGTGAACCCCACGGCAAAAATAAACCCATACCCTCCAAAAAGCTTCTAACAGGCAATGTTCCAGAGTAGAGTTAAAAGAAGAAGGTTTTAGTTCCCGGCTGAGCATGCATTTTCTTAACTCTTTTTAGGACAGCTGTGCTGGGGCCTCCACTGTACAGAACCTATACAGAGGCACAGGAAAAACATCACACAGCGCTAAATACAGTTCTTTTCTTTTCACAGTGCTCAGGTTGTCTCTTGCAAATCGTGCCATCATAAATCTAACACTGAATGCAATTTCTTTACAGTAACCGATCAACCATCCTCCACACTCTGCAGTTGACACAACGTAGTCCGGTAGTCGTCTGCCAAGCCTCAATTGACGCACTGTAACCAAGAAAGGGTCCGAGACATCTCGCAGGAAAAAAAAACCTGTTAACCATTTGCCGCAAAAGCAGGTGACTGAGACCAAGCCCCCCTTCTTTAAAGGGCTGGACACATGCTCTGATTTTGCATGCGATCCGACGTCCGGCGATGCGATGCGGCAGTCGCACCGGGTGTACCGGGGGTGTTCTTGCAGAACCGGTTCCCTGTTCCAGACGTTCGGTGCGCGTCAAACCGAGCAGATTTTCTCGTCGCCGGATAGAAAGATCGGACAGCAGCAGCCAATGGCAGCGCGGGAGATGCGTGACGTCTTGCTGCTGGCCGCCCATCGGTTCACTGCTCCGCTTCGATCGCCCTGCCGAGGTTACCGTGGCTTTTGCCGGTCTCGCCGGAATCTCGTGGAAAATATTGATTATGATTTGTTTCTGGCTCGAAATAAATGCTTATTAGGTAGTGTTATGCCTAATGTGGATCAATCTGAAAAGTAATGCCCGTTTGCAAACCAGCGGAGAGATCGAAAACAACCGCCGTGCGAAGGTAAACATCTCGGCAAGGGCCACCTCACCGAAGCGGCTTGTTTCGTTTCTGCCATAGCGCTTCATTCACGACGATGTTACGAGAAAACTAATCGCATGTCTTAACGCACGACATATGAGTACAAATCTTAATCGTATAGGAAAAAATGAGCACGTTGTGACGAACTCGCGGTTGACAGCGAACGACTATACTACTCAGAGGGTCGGCAGCTAGGCCTACCCTCATAGTCCGCACTGACGGTGGGCTCTTGTGATGTGCTAGTCGCTCGCGAAGGCATGGGCAGTGTTTTAAAGACGATAGTCTTTCTTGGGATACTTCAACGCAGAAACTTTGGTCTGTCTGTGTGTGTGTCTGTCCTGCTTTTCTTGCGAAATGGGAAAGTTTAACCCCTTCCTCAACGACCACCCATCTTGATCTGGTTTCTGCGTTCATACTTTTAAACACAGTCGACCAAAAAGCAAATATTACGCATATCTGAGGCGCAACATCAATACGTAAGTATTAGATGGTGTGTTCCTTTAGTAGAAAATACATAGATGGGTAATTCTAAAGACCCTAGTGTTTGTTAGGATGCGCTAAAAATGCGACGCTATGCACAAAAAAGCGGACGTTTCCTACGCTTCGGTAAGACGACACGGTGCTGCCACCTACCAGTAGCTCTGCGTACTACGCAAGCTTCGTGCGTTTCCCGATATCATGGCCAGATGGCGTCCATATCTCCCGCAGCGCTGCCTCCATTTCATCAATGCCAGCCACATACGGCCGATTCAACATAGACGGGGCGCTGTCTGAGGCAAGGCAAAACATAAATGGCCGTTTGATGATATAGAACACACTCTACAAGACATGCCCACACAACGCAGAGAAAAGACCGACGAGCAGATTGCAGCGGAGAAGCGCCGGACGTGCCGATGCCCCTCGTCTCAAGCGTGCCCAAGAAACGTCAGAGCAACGAGCCCAGCGGCTAGCGAAAGATCGTGAATCGAGGCGCGCCCGGAGGCAGCAGGAAACAGACGAGGTGCGCGATGCGCGAATTGTCACTGACCGAGAGGCTAAGCGAGCACACTCGGCGGCTGAACAGACGCCCGAAGCTCGTGCCGAATTAACCGCAGACGAACCGGGACTCATGTAGTACGGCCGGTAGAAGACTATCGTCTTTCGACGACATTTGCAGCGAAGCACGGAGATACGCGGCCAATTTTTTCTGTGTTGACCAAGTAAGGCTGTACAAAACTGTTTATTTTGTACTTACTGACGAGGATAAGGTGTCTTACGAGCGTGTATGCTGACGCGATTCGTGAGGGCAGCGCTTAACGCTGAACGCTCGTCTTTACCCGCCGAGGCGACCGAGGCATTTGCCGGTGTCGATGGAATCGTGTCGAAAATATTGCTTCTGATTTGTCCGTGGCACGAAATTAATTCTCATTGAGGTAATGTTACGCCTAAAGTGAGCCAATATGCAAAGCAGCGCCCATTTCCAAAGCACTCGAGAGATCGGAAGCAGGCGCGGTGCGAGCGTAAACAAACATCGGGGCTGTTTCACCGAAGTGGCTCGCTTCGTTTTTATCATTGCGCTTCGCATCTGTTTCGAGAAAACGAATCGTATGCGTTAACACACGACGTATGAGTACAAATGTTAATTGTGTTGGCAAAAATGAGCTCTTCGTGGTGAGTTCGCTGTTGATTGCGAACGCGTCGTCGGCAGCTAGGCCTAAACTCGGAGTCGTCACTGACGGTGGGTTGTCGTGATGTGTTTGTCGCTCGCGAAGGCATAGTTTTATCGGCAGTGGTTTTCGGTGCTGTTATGTAACCAAGTAGGGCTGTGCAAAACTTTATTTTGTACTTAGCGAGAGGGATGCAATGTCTTACCAGCGTGTATGCCGACGCGCCAGATGTGGGCGAAGCCTCCTCGCTGATTGCTCCTCGCCCTATGTGTCTTGAAGCGTAGTATGCGGCGTGTCAGAGCACACGGCATCGGACGTCGGATCGCATGGAAAATCGGACCATGTGTCCAGCCCTTAACATGTCGGAACAAGTTCGTAACGGCTGCTGCGTTCCCATTCAGAAGCCCAGACAAAGACGGCAAGAATACTGTGAAGCTTCTGCACATTTTTCCTTCAACAGTGCAACACTTTCATTACATACCAAAGCTTGCTTATCAAACAAAGGTTGCAAATAGTGGCTCTGGCAAAAATGGATAAGTGTGCCCCTTTCCACTTCCGCTCCTTCTCCCGTGTGTCTTCAATCTACTTTTTCCGGTACGTCTCGCTGTCGCGACAGCCATCAAGCGGGACACCTAAATACTTGGCAGGTGTCGTTCAAGGAACGTTTGCAAAGTGGTCTGGCTTCGTTGGCCACAGTGCTCGCCATAGCCCAAGGCACTTGGACCAGTTAACATCGCTCTCTGTGACTTTGCTAAACCTCCACACTGTTTCGACAGCCTCCGTTATGGGGATGGTGCTCAAGGCCAGGCGGCTCCACCGCTTGGATGGATGGATGGATGCTATGAGCGTCCGCTTTGTAACGGGGCGGTGACATGTGCGCCACCAGGCTCGTAAGAAGATTTAAGAACTTTCTTTTTTTCTCTCTCTCTTTAAATTTTCCTCATGCCTTTTAAATCTACTTCAATCAAATCGATCATACTATACCCAAAACCGGAAAGTCATAGCCCAGTTCCCTGCCCGGCACTTATGGCAGAAAGTCCAGATTTTTCCCTATAATTATTTTTGTCCGTTCTCTCTAGTTTTCTGCCACCAGTATTCTAACCGTCTCTTACTTATTTCCACCGCGGCTATGTTCAGCTTCCCGTTGTTCGCCCTAAAACCCAAGGCTTCATGCCCCCTGCGTTCAGCGCCAATGCGGGCGCTCCCGTGTCGTTGGGGTGATAAGGCTTCCTCCCGCACCGCGTGCGTACCTGCTTGTGCGGTGGTGGCGTCGTCTGCATGTGTTCCGCCGCAGCTTCTTACTGGTTTTAGGACCGTAGAAGGTTCGAAATTTTTTTCCGTAGGGCTAATATTGCTAAAGGAAAACTTTTTACGAGGCAGGCCATCTGCATCAAGTTAAAGAAAGTGTATCTGGACAGAAGCGTGGTGACCGGCCGAAGTGTCTCCCAAATGCGGGAGACAAAATACTCCGAAAATTCTCCAAAAGTTCTAAGATTGCCAGGCTGGAAAGCAAAAGTGATTTTTATTCCACTTTCGAGGCACACACCACCTGCCGCAGTGGATCTATTCAAACAGCGCCGGACGTTGCGACCGCGTCGACCACGACCGGCACAGTGTGCGCGCTGCGCGCGGTACGGGCACACTGAGGTGACGTGCACCTTTTCTCAGCGATGCCTCGGTTGCGGTGGCCCGCACCAACATGGAGACTGCACCGCGACCTCCCCAAGGTGCCTGCTCTATGGCGGTCACCATCTGGCCACGGAACCGCGGTGTCCGCGCTGGCAGGAGGAGCGGCGACTCTTAGAGGTGTGCGCCAAAGCTCCCGCTCAAATTTCCCGCCGAGAAGCCATCACCATCGCAAGACACACGGCCCCAGCACCCCCCGCACATCGCGCATCCCAACAAGTACGGCAGGGAGTGCCCTTCTCGTCGGCTGCCTCCGCAACCGCGCGCGCCCCTGCACCGGAGCCGAGACCTGGCCCTGCACCCGCCGGACGCAGCCCTACTGACAGGAGGGAGGCAGTCATTGCTGTACTGGCGGCTGCAGTGAATGCCGCAATGGGCTTCCTCCCTCCCGAGTCGCCAGTTCGACTACTTTGTGCTGCAGCACTGGCGACCCCCTGGCGAGTAGCCGACGAACGCCGAGGCCGTGCATACTGCAGTGGAACTGCAATTCCCTGCGCCGCTGACACGCAGAGCTGGCAGCATACCTTCCCCTGCGCGACTACGATGTACTGGCTTTACAGGAAACGTATGCTCGCGCGGAGGAGGTATCACTGCCCGGCTACATCGGCTATAGCAGCCCCACGCAGTGTGCGCTCGAGGCGTGCAATGACGCTCCGTGCCTCGATGCCTCGCACCCGCCAGGGAAGCCCCGCGCAGCCCTCTACATTCGGGCGACCTTCGCCCATGCCCTGGTCTCGGCGGAAGACTTTTGTGACTCTGCAGTCGAGTGTGTGGCAGCGACAGTGCGTGTAGACCGTGTGGACACGTCTGTAGCGAGCGTTTACGTTCGTCCCGTGCCCGCGGCCAACTATTCGTTCCTGCCCGCGCTCGTTTCAGTGCTCGCGTGTGACCAGGTTCTGTGCGGGGATTTTGACGCCCATCACATCTCCTGGGGCTGTGCCCGGACCAACAAGCGCGGCAGTGACCTGCGGGAAGTGATCACCAGGGCGGGCCTCCTCGTGCTGAACACGGGACTACCCACGTTCGTCCGCCCTGGTATCAACGGCACTGTGATCGACCTGGCCCTTGTGTCGGTAGGCTGCTCGTATGAGTGGAAGTGAGACGCCGACACGGCCGGGTCGGATCATTACCCCATCTCTCTGTTGCCCTCGCTGCCCGCCCGCGGTGCAGTGCGTGTGTACAGTGTTGTGAGGTGGCCAGTGTTCCGTGAGCGTCAGAACAGTGCGCGAGTGACTTCTTCGAACACATCGCCGCATGTGCCGAACGTGCCTCGACGCGCTCGACGTGCCTCGACGTGCCCGCCGTGCCTCGACGTGCCTCGACGTGCCCGCCGGATCGCCCGTGCCTGACATCAAACTGTTGAACCTTCGTGCAGTTCGGCGGCGCGAGCAACAACGTGCCCTCCGGTCATCGGTGGACTCGGGCGAATGGACTCGCTACAATCGCCTCGACGCGGTGTGCCGACGTCACGCGCGACGGCTGCGAGATCGAAGCTGTACAGGGGTGTGTTCGTCACTCAGCGAACCCCGAAGACGCGACCGCGGCTGGCGCATAATGCGCGCGATGATACAGCCGAAAGTAGACATTTTTAGTTTATCGGGCTTAGCGTAATAGCGTAGATATCGGAATAGCGGGATGGAAGTGCGCATGCGCAGTACCGTAAACAGCCGATACCGTTTACCGTGCCCACGGTATTTCGCAGACTTAACGTTACCGTGTTTGCGTAGTTATCGTAGTTTACGTAAAACATGGCGGCGGTTTCGGACGCCCGCTTCCATCTGAATTTAGCGTTGCTGTGGCAGGATTCACTTCGTTCGCAGCAAATGACTGTGCAAAACGGCTTCGCTTGCCTTCAGGTAGCTTCGACGGTGCAGTATTAGGGATAACTTAGCCGATTTTTCGAGATCGCTTCCCATTTCGAACGTTGCTAGGCCTAGCGAGAGAGCATCTGTTTACATTTCTGCAACATGTCAATTTATGTTCTTGGCGCTTGGTTCGTATACATTTATTTCTCTTTATTCTCGAAAAGTTAGAATGCCGCTGCACGCGGGAGTGTAAGTGAACATTTTAGGCTTTATTTCTTTTCACCTTTTTAACGCATGTATCCTTCGCTAGGTGGAGCCACAATCACAACTATCGGCCATAAACACTTTCCACTCAACTAAAGCTCGTTTCTGCAACGAATGTTTGGGGTACGGTAACGCTATTCCCATAGCCCCGCTATCACGCTAACGCGCTAGACTAAAGATGTCTAGTGTAGCGCTTCCCTGTCCTTGCTATCGCCGTCGCGCGCGGCATCACCGAGAAACAACTTGCGGAGCTCCTGGCATCAGCTTTTGAAGCCACGCCAGCAGTACCGCACGCTGTAGCGAACATGCGCCCAGGCCAACGCACCCTCCCTCCTGTAGAACCGATCCTGGCTGCAGACATTCGCGCCCTCTGCAAGGAGGACTTCACTCTGTCCGAACTGGAAAGAGTCCTCCTCCGCAACCGTAAGCGCAGTGCTCCGGGCGCTGACCGGATTATGCATCAGATGCTTCGGAACCTGGACGCTTCACAACGCCCTGGCCTGCTGCAGGAATATAACCAAGTGTTTACATGCGGCAGCCTTCCCGATGCGTGGCGCTCGGCCGTCGTGATCCCTGCCCTGAAGGGAGGTAAGCCGCCGCGGGAGCTGAACTCCTACCTACCCATCTCGCTGACCTCCGTGGCTGGGAAAACCATGGGGGGCATGGCCTTACATCGCCTGCAGTGGATTGCGATGGCTCGTGACTTTTTCCCGGTGGAACAGTGCGGCTTTCGTCCCGGTCGTGCCACAGCTGACTGCCTCGCCACCGTCGTGAGCACCCTCGAGCAAGCCCTGTACGACAGAGAGATGGCCATCTTGCTTCTCGACGTCAAGTCGGCGTTTGACCCCCTCCCCCACGACTCCATCATCGATGCAGTTCGTGCGCTCGGTGTTGAGGGCAAGCTCCTGTACTATGTGCAGGCATTCCTTGCCGATCACACGTTCTGTGTGCGCGTGGGGAGGGAAACGAGCACACCGCGCCCAGTGTCATCGGGCGTGCCACAGGGAAGTGTACTGAGCCCCTTCCTCTTTAATGTTGTGCTCGCGCCACTCATCGAGTGCCTTCCGAGCGCGGCACCCTTCCCTGTGCGCGCGGTAATCTACGCCGACGACGTCGCTCTGTACGTGCGGGGCCCCACGCAGCAAGACAGCAAGGTGCGTGCATCGATGCAGCAGGCGCTCGACTGTGTGGCCACCTTCATCGCTGGCATCGGACTCACCATCTCGCCGGCGAAGACCGAGACACTTATTGTTGTTCACCCCCGAGCCGCCCCGCGCTGCATCATGCCGTGCCTTCAGCTCCACGGTGCGCCCATCTCCTGGCGGAAATGCGTGCGTTACGTCGGGCTGACGATTGACAATCGTTTGCGGTGGAACCCCGAAATGCGACGCATTCGTCAGGCACTCGCCGCGTGGAGTTCTGTGTACGGAGGTTGCTGGCACGAGGGCGTGGTTGTCCCCCTCATTTGCCTGTGCAATTTATGAGGCATTGGCACTCTCCCTCGTGTTTTATGCCCTTCCCCTGTGCAGTGTGTCCGCGTTACAGTGGCTCCAAATCGACCGTGACCACCGCAGAGCCCTCCGAATGTGCCACGGGATGCCGCGAGCTTCTCGTGTTGTGGACACCCTGGCGGAGGCTCGTGCGTGGCCTCCATCTCTCACGGGCGACATGCGAGCCCTGTGTCACTTGGAGCGGCTCCATCGTGCGCCCGGGGCTGCCCCCTCCTCGACTGCCTGCGCAGTGTGCCCGAGTCGTACGTGGGGCGCATCATGGACATCTACGAGGGGATTGTGTGCGATGACCCAGTGTCCTGTGCGCGTTGGCCTGCCCCTCACCGCGACCTTCACCTGTCCGTGTGTGAGTCTTTCCCGGGAATGCGCGCGAAACGACACATGCCTCGCGGTGCGGCCACGCAGGAGGCGGCATCCAGAATGCACGACGACCTTGCCGGACGGACACACCTGTTCACTGATGGCTCGGTGCTGGCGGACCGATCGGCTGCTGTTGCCTGCATCGCGCCCGGACTCGGTGTGTCCAAACAGTGCAGACTCGCTTACTGTGCGTCATCCACGATATCCGAACTCGTCGGGTTCCAACTTCGGGAAACGCCGGCCGTCACATCTGCAGCCATTTTCTATGACTCGAAGCCGGCCCTGCGTCTGATCGCGAAGGAGGAACGCGGCCCGCCTCTCGCCGAACGTGTTGCCCGCAGCCTACTATCCCTGCAGGAGAGCGGACTCGACGTGGTCCTCCAGTGGCTCCCTGCACACGTAGACATCGCGGGCAACGAGGCAACGGATGACCTCGCGAAGCGCGCCCACATCCCGGACGCCCCGGTAAGTGATTGCGCGAGCTCGTACGACTCCGCGAGGATAAACTTTCACAGAGAGCTCGCGCGCGCTCACCCCGACGCCCGTGTTGTTTGACGGTTGCCTGCCACGCCCACTTCCGGCAACTGGTTTCTCCCGGCGAGATCGCACTCTTCTCCTCGCCATGCGCACCGGAGGTGTTTGGCCAGCGGAGCGCCGCCATCGACTCCGCGGTTTCTCCTCTCTTGCGTGCCGCGACTGCGGAGAGGACGAAACCGTCTCACACCTCCTGTGTGAGTGCGTGGCCTTCAACAGTGAACGAGATCAGCTGCGCGCTCGCTACCGCCAACTCGGGCTGCCCTGTGCCACGGAGCAAGATGTGCTGTTCCCATCTGGATCCTCCGAACTTCGACGCTCCACTCTCGCCGCAGTCCTCACCTTCATCGAGGAGTCCGGGCTGACCTGGCGGTTTTAACCCCACTCGACAGCTCGCTCCCTGCTGACTTTGACTCAGTGGGACTTGTGTGTGCGTGTGCGTGTCCTTTGAACTTTCTTCTTCCTTTCTATTCTTTCACACACCCCTTCCCCTTGAGTGTACCGGTTGAGGTGTCCTCTCCGGAGAGACAGTTATCGTGCACTCCCCTCCCCCTTTCCACCTTTCTACAACAACAAAGAATCTCTCTTGCCGCGAGATCCGGTGGGGGTCACGCAACTTCCTCTAGTCCACAGCGCTGCCGCTAGATGCACGAATTTGCGAAGATTGCATTTAATTCAATATTTTCCGCTAGCCTCTGGTTGAAATGAAGGCTGTGGAAACAAATTTCTGTACCCAATCTTTCAAATGCATCATTCATCTCGGCGGCGAAAGCTTTGTTCCGTATCCCTTTAACGAAGCTTACAGACTGAATACATTGCCTCCCTCATACAGGTCGTCTCACACGGTACTTATACCTAAAACAGATGATACAGGCAAGGTAAGATCCGTCACAGCCTATCGTCCAATAGCTCTAACTAACGTGGAGTACAAAGTCTTCATGAAAGTACTGGCGAGAAAGTTACAGACGGTGATTCAGGAAATCGTCGGGTCTCACCAAACGTGGATTTAAGCTCGAACTATGTGACGAATATACACATACCGCGCAGCGTACATGAATGTTCTGATCATTCAAACAGTCTGGTTGCCATCCTGCAGATTTATCTCGAGAGAGCTTTTGATTTTGTTGATCTTGAAATTTCGTTTGCTGTTTTAAACCGTGCTAACGTTGGTTCTGTTATTACCCTAGACCAACGAGCCAACGGTGCCCCAGCAATGATGCGCGTGACCAGCATCGCAGCATCTTCGCAGACGAATAAATGAAACGTGGAAGTGGTAGTCCTTGATCCCACCTGCCCCCTCCACGGTGGCCCAGTCGCTACTGTACTCGGCCGCTGATCCAAGGGTCGTGGGATCGAATCCCGGCCGCGGCGGCTGCATTTCGATGGAGGTGAAATGTTGAGGCCTGTGTGCTCTACGATGTCAGTGCACGTTAAAGAACTCCAGGTGTTTGAAATTTCCGGAAACATCCGCTACGGGGTCTCTCATAATCATTGCTGGTTTTGAGACGCAAAACCCCAGAAATAAATCAATGAATTGACCCCACCAGAGTTCACAATAACAAAAAAAGATACTTAAACGAATTGTCCCATTCATTTCAGTACATAATTACGCACCGACTGGCTACAATGTACAAAGAAAAAAAAGAAATGGGCTCGTCCGGGATTTGAACCCGGGACCTCTCGCACCCAAAGCGAGAATCATACCCCTAGACCAACGAGCCGACAGTGCCTGAACGATGATGCGCGTGACCAGCATTGCAGCATCTTGGCAGACGAATGAAAAAAACGTGGAAGTGGCAGTCCTTGATCCCACCTGAGTTCACAATGACAAAGAAAAAGAAAAAAAAGAAAAGATACCTAAACGAATTGCCCCTTTCATTTCAGTATATAATTACGCACTGACTGGCTACGATGTACAAAAAGAAGAAATGGGCTCGTCTGGGATTTGAACCCGGGACCTCTCGCACCCAAAGCGAGAATCATACCCATAGATAACGAGCCTTTTTTTTGCTTTATTGCCTGTTTTCCTTTACAGGTGTTCACACAGAAACACTTATGGTAAAACACACTTGGACCAAACTTTGATCCGAAGTGTTCAATTAAAACTTTTTGCAAGTTACACAGATCGTCCAACATTGGTAACCAGCCGGAGGTTCTTCTTCTGCTCTATACACTTCAGCAATATGCCGTATATTTGCAATGAATTTTTCCCGGACAGGACGCGTGTTTTGGTCCATATGTCGGACGGCCACTGTGGTCTGCCAGATGCTGTGAAGACTAATTAACATAAACATGTCATATGGGACGTCGTCTTCATTGTACACACACAGAAAACGAATGCCATAGCTCCGTAACTGGGAGCGCTTTTTTCAATATTCTTTGAAGGATGTCCCAGTGAAAGACTGCGTCCCAGCAATGAATAAATACATGCTCTATTGTCTCAGGTGTCTTACAAAGCAAACAATTTGTTGTCCATGGCACATCGCTTCCCTTATCCGCTAACCATTGCTTTGCGGGGAGCGTACAGGAATGAAGTTTAAACAAATGTTTTTGCCCCTGCTTTAATGTTAATCCGTTTGACCCTTTTTAAAACGTCCTGTCCGGGACCTCCATTGAAGACAGATCTGTACAAGGGTGTTAGCAACAGCACATCACGGAGGTCCTTGTACAGTATTTTTCGTTGAACAGTCGAATGGTATTCGACGGAAAAACGGACTTTCAAAATTTCAAAAGACTTCTCTCAAAAAACTGGTCACATATAGGCACATATCATTGTTTGATGACACAACAAAATCCGGAATGCGCGAAGACAGCCTTACTTGTATCACAGTTCGTAGAAATTGATTTTTTTGATCTCGAAGGAACATAAAACGAGAGACAACTTGTCTTATAAACATATGACATAAACCAACTCCTCCGTTGCAAACGGACTGGAATAGATTTGAATGACTTGTACATTCCCATGAGGATTTCCTCACAAACATAGCGAAAATCCTATGAAATTTCTTCACATTAATGCGCGACATACAGATGACTTGCATGACGTACCATATTTCGGATATGAGGAACATGTTGCATACGGACGCAAAGATGGACAAATCCCGACCACCCCAAGCGTTTGCTTTCTGCTTGAGTGTTTCTGCTTCACCCTTCCAGTAGTCGGTGTTGTAACGACAGTTTTCCAAAGGTACACTGAGATCCTTTAAGTGTTAACTTCCCCATTTTACGTTAAGGTATACCTCAGGTCTCATATCCCAATTACCGTACCAAAAGGCAGTTGTTTCGCCCCAATTAATTGCGCTGCCCGCCATATCAAAATTTATTTGCATGTGAACAACTTCACATATACTCTGTCTATCTTGACAAAGTACCGCCACGTCATCGGCGTAAGCAAGTAGCTTTATCTCTGTGCTCTCTAACCGAAAGCCATGAACACTTGTGTTATTAAAGATTGATAAACAAAAGGGTTATAGGTAGATGGCGAATAACAATGCTGAGGCCGGACATCCTTGTCTGATAGAACTGATTATTTCAATTCCTTCACTGAGCTGCCTTTTGACTATCAGACGTGCTGCACACTGCGAGTATGCCATCTTAAGACCACCCAAAATTATGTCACTAACTTCCACATGCTTCAACACACAGAATACTTCATGCGAGACGCGATCGAAAACTTTTTGTAAATCTAGTTGCATCATTGCTATTCGTTCTTCGAAGGCATCACAAATCTATAGAACGCTCCTTACTATATGTATGTTTGCTGTAATGCTGCGACCTCTAATGCCACATGTCTGGCGTGTCCTTATAATCTTTTCGATAACAGTCTGCATTCTCGTAGTTAAAACCTTCATGAATATTTTGTAATCAGTGTTTAAAAGGCTTATAGGTCGATATGATGCTACAGATTGTAGTTTGGTGCTATCATCTGTTTTCAGAACTAAGACAGTATGCGCCTGCGTGAAAGAGCGCGATAGTTGATTCTTTTTGTATGCTTCTACCATAACTTCACACAGCGCATGTGCTATGTCTCCTTTAAACTTTTGATAGAACTCAGCTCAGTTTCCATCTGGACCGGGCTTCTTTCCCGTGCTTAGGTCATCGATAGTTTTTTTTTTATTTCCTGCGCGCTGATAGGAGCCCCTAATTTTTCTTGTGTATCTGTGTCAAGCTTGGGCATGATAGGGAGAAAGACGTCAGTGAAGCCTCTGGCCATCGATACACGTTTTCCGAGCAGATCGCGATAATGTTCCACAAACGCTTCCATTATCTGAGCTTTTTCATTTGTCAGCGTGCCCCTTGTGCATTATTTCCTTTACTTCTTTTCCTTGTGCATATCTCTTTTCGTCCCCCAAAGCTCCTTTTGTGGGTGTCTCGCCCATCCAAAGCTTTTCACTTCTAGTTCTTATTATAGCTTCCTTTATATTTCTTTCTATCTAAAATTTCCAGTTTGTTTTTAATATTTCTAATTTCTTCGGTAAACAAGCCAGGTTTCATACTTTCGTTTTGCAAGAGAGTTTATATAGTTGCCTTTGTAGGTTCCCTCCCCCCCTTCTTCTGCATCTTCTCAAAACTTTCTCAGTAGTTTCTTCTAGCGCTTTCATTTTGACATCTTGTTTAAACGTTTCCCACTTCGATTCCCAGTCGTCTTGTCGATTATCATATAGCATCGTAAGGTCTTCGATTACATCTCTACCAAAAGTGTCATCTTTTCAAGGCATTATTGTTTAATTTCCACAGGTACCAGTTAAATTTCGGCATCCTCTCCCTAGCACCAAGTGTAAAGCTAATCATACAGTGATCACTGAAAGACACCGGTATAACAGTGTAATCGTCATAGCACATAAGGTCCAGCAGGATGTACGCTCTGTCAAACCGTGCGTGGCTTAGACCTTGAATGTGCGTGAACTGAACTCTACAATTAGACATGCATAGGCCAACATCTTCCAATCCGTTGTCTGCAATCAATTCATTCAACAACACCGCGCTTTGATCACATAACTGGACCAGCTTGGCACGGTCTTCTTTCGCGCACACGCAGTTAAAATCGCCAAGTATTGCATATTTGTCACATTCGAGTAAATTTCTTATTCCTTGAAAGAAACCTCTCCTTTCACTGTCTTCGTTCGGGGCATTCACACATATCACACGCCATTCAATATTCAAGAAAGAAAAATCACACACTACAAAACGTCCATTATCACTGCTTACTACACTTCTTTCAACAGCGCCCATCGATTTTCAGATGAAAAGAGCACACCCTCCTGATAAGCCATTGGCGTGGGACACAAACGTTATACATTGAGCGAAAAATCAACACCATGCGATCGGTATCCTCCTCGATCGCTAATTTGGTTTCTTGCACGGCAATTACGTCGAAGTCATGCTCCGAAAACAATCTACTCAATTGGTACTGCCGCCTTTTAGACGCTAACCCGCCTACATTTATACTAGCAAACCGTACTGCTCGCTCAAGTCTCACTGCCATTTTTGTTAGGTAGAAGTAAATGCTCAACAAAAATTTGCGTTGAATAACACCTACTCAGTCATCAGGCACACCTTCTGGGGATGGGGCACACACCTAGTACGTCAAGGGGGCGGTTTGACCGCCCTCGTTTCCCCTTCTAAGACGTTTGGCTTGGTCACCAGCCGCTGCCTCCGAAAGACAGCTGCTTTCGCCGGCGGTTCTTGACCGCTTGTATCACTTGGTTCTAATGGAGCTGCGTCTCGTGGTCTTTTCCCTCCAGTCTCGGGTTCCTCGGCGTCGTGACACTCCATGGCTCAACCGTCAGAAGGTTCCTGGTCAGTTTGAGTAGTTCTTATGCTCTCACTCACTTCAGCGGTCACATCCTTTGGTACATGGGCCTCCTTTGCGTTCGTCGATGATTCTGCTGAGGATTGCACACCCGCACTGTCAGCTGATTTTGCCGTTTCTTTCACCTCCGTCATGCCCTCTGTAATTTGCGTTTTTCCTGCAGAAGTCACCTTCGGTTTCACCGGTGATTCTGCGATAGATTGCACCACCCCTTCACTGTCAGTTGACTTTGCCGCTTCTTTCTTCAAATGCATCATGCCTGCCGTACTTGGTGTTATTCCTACAGAATCCGCCTTTGATTTCACCAATTCTTCGGCTTCGGCCTCGTCCATAGCGAGCTCGGATTTATCTGTGCTCCCGGTGCTCCGGGTAGCTGCCGCATACGACCTCGTGCAGTTCGCCGGGGCATGTCCAAAGCGCTCGCAGGTGTCGCACCGCGGAACTCGACAGTCATTTCTAATGTGGCCAATCTGCTGGCAACGCAAACACCCCGGTGCTCTTCCGGGTGCCACAATAAGTGCGAGCTCTCCTCCAACTCGTAACTGGTGGGGTATATCTTCCAGCGTAACGTTAGCCTTAAGCCGGAGCGTCACGGTATTCTTCTGCGCGTAGCCGTCAACTCACCATTTATCCATTCCTACATCAATGACTGTCCCGTAAGAGATCAGCGCATTTAGGACGTCTTCCCGCACGTGGTAGAGCAACCAATGCATCTTCAGACGGACGTCGCGGTGGCTTAGGTCAATTACCATGCATTTGAGGCCTTTCACAGTCAACTGCGGCTCGACTAAAAGTTTCTTCACACCCTCAGCGCTTTTACAGGTCACCGCCCACACGTGATTCAATTGATATGCGCCAATCGCAAAAACCTCGGTGGGCGGGACACGTCGAAAAAGGGGCTCACGAAAATCTCCCGCGTGATAAGGCCTTCCTTTTACATCTGCGTGCAGAAAAACAGTGTTCTGAACCACATAACCATTTGGCAGAGTGGACAAAATTACGGCATAATCCTGTGGCATTTCAATCCTGGCACCGCGGCTAAGACTGGGCCGCCGATGCCGCTCCAACGGAGCTCATGATACACACGTCCGTTCGCTATCGCGGCCGAAAGTGGAATCAGACCAACGAGCCGACGGTGCCTGAACCACGATACGCGTGACCAGCATCGCAGGATCTTGGCAGACGAATAAATGAAACGTGGAAGTGGCAGTCCTTGATCCCAACTGAGTGCACAATAAGAAAGAAAAAGGAAAGACACCTAAACGAATTGCCCCTTTCATTTCATTATATAATTACGCACCGACTGGCTACGATATACAAAAAAAAAGAAACGGGCTCGTCCGGGATTTGAACCCGGGACCTCTCGCACCCAAAGCGAGAATCATACCCCTAGACCAACGAGCCGACGATGCCTGAACCACCATGCGCCTGACCAGCATCGCAGCATCTTGGCAGACGAATAAATGAAACGTGGAAATGGCAGTCCTTGATCCCAACTGAGTTCACAATAAGAAAGAAACAGAAGAGATACCTAAACGAATTTCCCCTTTCATTTCAGTATATAATTACGCACCGACTGGCTACGATGTACAAAATAAAGAAACGGGCTCATCCGGGATTTGAACCCGGGACCTCTCGCACCCAAAGCCAGAATCATAGCGCTAGACCAACGAGCCTTTTTTTTTCTTTATTGCCTGGTTTTACAAGAATGACAGATCAGTACAAGAAAAGCCAAAACAAATCAAAGCAATCAGAACAATTTGAAGCAAATTAAATCATCAAACATTCCAACTCCAACCCATTCCGGTGGTTCTGGTTGGGTCTGGTAAAGTTGTCGCATGTAGCTCACATGTTCAATAAAATGTTCCCGAACAGTTTTGGGTTTACGTCTACGTGTCTTACTGCCCTTCTAGTTTTCCTATACTGTGGAGGCTGAGTACCATTATCAAATGGTAGGGCACATCATAATTCTCAATCGGAAAATATCTGATTCCATGTGGCGTTATTGGTAACTGCTTTTTTATTGTTCGTTGAAGGATATTCAATGAATACGTGTTCTATTGTTTCTGGCTTTTTGCATAGCAGGCAGTTCACTGTCCATGATACAAAAACCTTTCTCTTGTAGCCATGTTTTAGCAGGTAACGTATTTGTGTGTAACTTGAGGAAAAAGGACTTTACGTGTTGTCTTATTGGCATTTTCTTAATTCCTCTTAGAACGTCCTGTCCAAAGCCTCCAGAGTATATTGTTCTGTACATAGGCACAGGCAACATGCTGTCTAACAAATCTTTGTACAATGTTTTTCTTCCTACTGCACTTAAATATTCTAAAGAAAAACGTACCGTAAGCATTCGGAAGGCAAGAACAACTTCCCGCCAATAAACATTGAAACCTTGTATGGTGGTTTTGTTGGTTGTCACAATAAGTTGGGGCAGTGCTTTCTGTAAGCGAGCCTGTATAACGACACGCAGAAATGGGTCGCTCTGGTCCCTTAAAAACATAAACCGTGAAACAATTTGTTTGATAAACAGATGTGACAAACTCAGTCCACCTTTTTTCACGGTCAAAAACAGGTTCGTTCGACTAGTTCTCTCCCATGTTCCTCCCCATATAAACATTGCGAAAGCTCTGTGGATCCTTTGTACATTCACACCAGACATAAACAGAACTTGCATGACATACCGCAGTTTTGCGATTAGAAACACATTACAGGTTGTTGCGCGTGCAAACATTGATAAATTACGACCCTGCCACGCATGAATTTTGTCTTTCATCCTTTCAGTCTCTACTATCCAATACTGTTCTGTATCATCATACCTCTGCAACGGTACTCCTAAATATGTCCTAGGCGTTGCTGTACATTGCATACCAACGAATATTTCTGGCTTTTGACACCAATGACCGTGCCAAAAGCCTGCACCCTTCTCCCAATTAATCTTGCAACCAGACTCCCTGCAAAAGCTTTCCGTTAATTTGACTACTTCTTTTACGTTTTCCCGGTTGTGAAAAAATACAGCAATGTCGTCAGCGTATGCGAGTACTTTTTATTTCTGCTTTATTATTCAGAAATTTATGGATACTTTGTTTACTAATTAAGTTTAAGCAGACGGCTCTATGTAAATACCAAAAAGTAATGATGAAAGAGGGCACCCCTGACGATTGCTTGAAAGAATCTGAATAGGTTCAGTTAAGTGCTTTTTTATGATAGGACGTGTAGTGCAATCTGAGTACGCCATTTTCACCCCCCCCCCCCTAATATTACTTCACCTGCGTTAACATATTCTAGTATTGGAAAAAGGACTTCGTCGGATACAAGTCCAGTTGCAACATTGCAACTCGACCCGAGAGAGCATCACAGTATTCCAGCACGCAACGGGCTACATGTGTATTTGTAAAAATTGTCCTGCCTTTGATTCCACAAGTTTGATGTGGTCCTACTAGACGCGTGACGACGCTTTGAAGCCTTTTTGCTAGTACTTTCATGATTACTTTTTAATCACAATTTGTAAGGCTTATTGGTCTGTATGATTTTACCGATAGGAGTTTAACCGGGTCCTCACACTTTGGAATGAAAACTATGTGGGCAGTTCTCAATGACGGTGGCATTCTTTCTGTTGCATACATTTCCCTTGAACACGGCGGGAAATACATGACTAATCTCTGCTTTGAAGGCTTTGTAGAACGCACCACCTACTCCATCAGGTCCCGGGGATTTTCCCAAACTAAGTTCATCAATATCATCTCCTATTTCTCGCAATGTGATCAGCGATTCGAGACTTGCTTTATCCTCGTCTTCTAAGCGTTGTTGTTTTGTGGGGTTTTACGTCCCAAAACCAGTTCTGATTATGAGAGACGCCGTAGTGGAGGGCTCCGGAAATTGCGACCACCTGGGGTTCTTTAACGTGCACTGACATCGCACAGCACACGGGCCTCAACATTTCGCCTCCATCGAAATGCAGCCGCCACGGCCGGGATTCGATCCCGCGACCCTCGGATCAGCAGCCGAGTACCTTAGCCACTAGACCACCGTGGCGGGGGCTTCTTCTAAGCGTGGCATGACATTCAGAAATTGGCTTTTGAAACCCTCTGTTACATTTTTCTTGTTTCCTACTAACTCGCGGTAGTGTTCGACGAACGCTTTCTCTATCAAGGCAGGTTCAGCACTTGTCTCGTTCTTATATACAGGGTGTTTTTTTAGTTGCAACACATTTTTTAAATTAGAAGAACATAAATCGCGGGAATGTCCTGTGTACCATTCGAGTATACGGATTGGCGGCCTCTAGATACAGAATAATTTCTGCACTTGTGCGCATAATTAGCGAAATTACGCTAGTTATCTTTTAAATTATCAGTAATTGGTGGATACTGCAAATGAGTACTTCAGAGCCCGACCTCGACACTACCTATCCCAATGATCAAATTTTGAATAGCGGAGTGCATGTCGGAGTTACGCGAACAATTAGTTCCCCTTGGCAGGCTCCTTGAAAGCGAAAGTGGGGCGCGAAAAGAGCGTCTGTGACGTCGATGTCGCCGCCCCCACGGCTTCCGTCACTCGCCACTCGCCCGTGGTCACCGCCGCTCCGGCCGCGCAAGCAGCTTGCGTTATCTCCTTGTTATCTGCGGCGTTGGGCCCCGCGGGTGAGTGACGAAATCCGGGGAGGCGGCGACATCGACGTCACAGACGCTATTTTCGCGCCCAGCTTCGGTTTCAAGGAGCCTGCCAAGGGGAACTAATTGTTCGCGTAGCTCCGACATGCGCTCCGCTATTCAAAATTTGATCGTTGGGGTGGGTAGTGTCGAGGACGGGCTCCAAAGAACTCATTTGCTGTAGCCACAAATTAGTGATAATTAAAAGGTTATTTGCGTAATTTCGCTAATTATGCGCACAAGTGCGAAAATTGTTCTGTGTCTAGAGGCCGCCAATCCGTATACTCGAATGGTACAGAAGACATTCCCGCGATTTATATTTTTCTAATTTAAAAAATGTGTTGCAGCTAAGAAAAACACCCAGTATAATCTCCTGTATATCTTTTCTACTCGCATAACTTTTTTCATCGCTTAGACCACGTTTTGTAGGAACTTCCCCGCTCCATAATCTTTCCGATCTGGCTCGCACCATTCCTCCTTTGTATCGTTCTTCGTCTATAAGTTCAAGTTTAGTTTTAATCCCTTTGATCTGTTTCATACACGATCCAGGATCTGCCTGCTCAATGTTCATGAGCAATTCTAGTTCGCGAGTTAATTCTTTATCTTCTTGTTTTTCCTGCCGTTTCAACACAGTTGCCCTTTCTATAGCTTTCATTTTAAAATCATACCTAACATTTTCCAAGTTTTAATGACGTCATCTGCCGGCTATGTATTCATGGAATCGATCATGCCTTTTACATCTCTCACGAGAACTTCTTCGTGAAGAAGTTTATCATTAAATTTCCAGAGATCCCAGGTGAACTTCCATTCCTTCCGTTTCTCTCCTAAATTACACATGACTAGACTATGATCAGAAAATGAGACATGTTCCACGCTATAACTTTGACATAGTGGTACCAATTCCAATGGAATGTACAGTCGGTCCAACCGCGCGTGGCTTTCACCTTGATGGTGAGTGTAAGGTGATGTTTCTGCTGTTGATAAAATATGACCTATGTCTTCCAAATCATAATCACATACAAGTTCACTTAGTACTTGTGCACTTGGATCTGCACGCTGCTGGTTTTTTGCGGGGTCTTGTGGTCTACACACGCAATTAAAATTGCCCATCATAATTACATATCGCTCACACTTAAGGTATGTGCTAAGAGGATTATTGGCAGAGAGGCAGAGACAGGAGCAGCGGTCAGAACAAGTGGTCGGCCCAGCGAAACAGTCACGAGCTCATGCCGATGGCGATGCGGTTGTTGCACAGGCCACTCTTCTTCACTACAATCACCCTCCACTGAAAAAGGCGCCATCATGGCGTCTTAAGGCGAAGACACAACGATGGAGTCGTAGTAAGGCTTGAGGCGAGAAGCGTGGACCAGTTCGCGACCACGATGGCGTATGTCGGTCGACGGTGTGAGAGGCTCTACAGCGTAGTTGACGGGGGACGTTCGCTCCAGAACCCGGTAGGGTCCAATGTATTTTGCGAGAAGTTGTGAAGAGCGGCCGGGCGCGGTAGCAGGCACACGAAACCAGACGAAGGAGCCAGGGGAAAATTCTGGTGCAGAACGAGCGCCAGGTTGACGGGACTGCTGCAGCCACTGATCCTCTGCGGAAAAGGAGCGGGCAAGTTGGTGGCATTCTTCGGCATGTCGAGCAGCATCGGACAGCGGGGTAGTTTCGGACTCATCAGGCTTATATTGAAGAATCGTGTCAAATGTGTTACAGGGTTCGTGTCCGTACAGAAGAAAATACGGGGAAAATCCAGTCGTAGCTTGCGTTGCAGTATTGTATGCGTAGGCGACGAAAGGAAGAACTTGATCCCAATTCGAATGATCAGAAGCGACATAATGTGACAACATATTCCCGAGGGTGCGGTTGAAGCGCTCTGTCATGCCGTTGGTTTGCGGATGGTACGCTGTACTTGTCCGGTGGACGATTCGGCATTCGTCTAGTAGTGCTTTCAAAACATCGGCCCGAGAGGCGCCGTGGCGTAGAACGAAATGTCGTAACAGGAACGATGCAATGTCTCGTGCGGTGGTGGTAGGCAAAGCGGCGGTTTCGGCATATCGAGTCAGGTGATCTACCGCAACAATAATCCATCGGTTACCTGCCGGTGTGGATGGAAGCGGTCCGTATATATCGAGACCAACACGATCAAATGGTCGTGTAGGGCAGGGAAGAGGTTGTGAAGGGTAGGCATGCCCGGGCAGCAGTTTTCGGCGTTGGCACTGAGCACAGGAGCGGATGAGCTTTCGCACGTAGTTGTACATGCCACGCCAGTAAAATCGGAGGCGCAGTCTAGCGTAGGTCCTGAAGAGGCCGGCATGTGCAGACTGGGGATCGGCATGGAAAGCATCGCAGATAACGTGACGGAGATGGCGGGGTATCACTAGAAGCCACTTGCGACCGTCGGAAAGATAGTTGCGACGATAAAGAAGACCGTCGCGTATGCAGAAGTGGGTGGCCTGGCGACGAAGGGCACGAGGTTGTGGAGTCGTGGGGGAATCGGAAAGTAGCTTGATAAGCGAATCGATCCAGGGATCCTTGCGTTGTTCCGTCTCCATGTTGTGTAGGTCTGGGGAGACGAGGGCTGGCTCAAGGGCAGATAGGCAAGCTTTGTCTTCGGACACTGGGGAGCGAGGAAGGGCGTCAGCGTCCGTGTGCTTGCGACCGGATCAGTAGATAACGCGAATGTCGTACTCCTGTAGCTTAAGAGCCCAACGAGCAAGCCGGCCGGATGGGTCTTTAAGGGTGGACAACCAGCAAAGGGCGTGGTGGTCAGTGCCGACGTCGAAAGGGCGCCCATACAAGTAAGGGCGAAACTTCGCAAGTGCCCAAATAATGGCCAAGCACTCTTTCTCGGTAATAGAGTAGTTAGCCTCGGCTTTAGTCAAGGTGCGGCTTGCGTAGGCGACGACATATTCGTGGAACCCTTCCTTGCGTTGCGCGATTTCGGCACCGAGGCCGACTCCACTGGCATCGGTGTGCACTTCGGTCGGGGCTGCAGGGTCGAAATGGCGAAGAATGGGAGGCGTGGTTAGCAGGCGGCGTAACTTGTCGAAGGCGTCGTCACAGGTGGATGACCAAGTTGAAAGTTCTGTGTCACCGCTAAGAAGGCTTGTCAGTGGAGCACAAATCGAGGCGAAATTTCGAATAAAACGTCGGAAATACGAAGCCAAGCCTACGAAGCCTCGAAGCTCTTTTAAGCTCTTTGGTTTCGGGAAGTCCGCAACCGCGCGTAGCTTGGCTGGATCCGGAAGGATACCGTCTCGCGAGACAACGTGACCAAGAATTGTGAGCTTTCGGGCACCAAAACGGCATTTCTTGAGGTTTAGCTGAAGTCCAGCGTCGATGAGACATTTAAGAACGCGTTCGAGACGCTCAAGATGTTTAGGGAAATCAGCGGAGAAAACAACTACATCATCTAGGTAACAGAGGCATGTGTTCCACTTGAGGCCTCGCAGTATGGTGTCCATCATCCTCTCAAACATAGCGGGAGCATTACACAGGCCGAAAGGCATGACGGTAAATTCGTACAACCCATCGGGCGTCACAAATGCGGTTTTAGGTCGATCACACGATTCCACGGGAACTTGCCAGTATCCGGAACGTAAGTCGAGTGAGGAAAAGTACTGCGACACCTGCAAACAATAGAGCGCATCGTCTATACGCGGCAACGGGTATACGTCCTTGCGCGTTATTGTTCAAGCGACGGTAGTGTACACAGAAACGAATGGAGCCGTCTTTCTTTTTTACTAGAACGACCGGTGATGCCCAGGGACTGTGTGAAGGCTGCACAATGCCACGCTTGAGCATGTCGGCAACATGGTCGTCAATGACACGGCGCTCCGAGGCCGACACTCGATAAGGACGTTGCCGTAGGGGGCATGATTTCCTGTGTCGATCTGGTGCGACACGGTTGATGTTCGACCCAAACCAGAACCGTGGGTATCAAAAGAGGCACGGAAGTTCTGTAGTAGGGTGAGAAGCTGGCTTCGTTCTGAGGACGATGTTTCGTCGTCGATGGAGCGATGAAAAGCATCGAGTAGTGATTGATCAGCTGGAGGATCATCACTTAATGTGCTGAGGTCCGTCAAAGTGGAGGAGGGCGAAGCGTCAACAATGTCAAGCGCCTCAACAGTCTGAACGTTGCCTAGGCATTCACCGTGAAATAATCGTAAAGGTGACGCCATTATGTTGTCGACCAGCATCGTCGTGACGCCACCATGAAGCGTAAGCAAGGCGAACGGCAGAGGAGAGCATGTGCGCGTTATGAACCTTTGAGAGGGCGTAAAAAGAATAACTCCGTCAGATATGGAGGCGCATGACACAGGGACAGGCACAGAAGAGCACGGTGGTATGGCGATATCTTCGGATACAAGTAGCTTATCAGAAGGGCGGCGAAGTTCGACAGTGTCACCGTCGCGAAGTGCGGATAGCTCAAGTTCGGCGCGGCAGCAGTCAATAATGGCGTTATTAGTTGCGAGGAAGTCCCAACCTAAAATTATGTCATGGGAACACGAGGAAAGCACGACGAATTCGACAGTATACGCAACTCCTTGAATGACGAGTCTAGCGGTACACGCAGCGAGGGGCGTTATGCTTTGGACATTCGCCATTCGAAGGGACAGGTCAGATAATGGCGTCGTAACCTTACGTAAAGCGCGACTCAGTTCAGCGGAAATTACAGATACGGCGGCTCCTGTATCGACAAGCGCTAAGACGAAGGTTCCTTCGACTGACACTTCGATCACATTGGCAGGGGAGGGACGAGGGCTTGTACTATTCGACGTGGACGCAGTTCGTGCCTCAGGAACTGCGGCCATTATTTGATTTTCTCTGCCTCCGACATTGACGCGTTGACCCGTCCACAATGGTTGATGATGTCCTCAATATAGCTGGTGAAGTTTTCTCCCGTTTGTTGGCACCGAGTGGGCAGCCGCTGTTCGGCACGGAGTTTGCGTACTTCTGGCCGATCAAAAACTAGCGAAAAATTCCTCTTGAAGTCGGACCACGTAGTGAGTTCGGCTTCATGGTTTAGCAACCAGAGCTTCGCAACCTCGGAGAGATAAAACAAAACGTGACCCAACTTGCTATCGTCGGCCCATTTATTATGAGCACTTACTCGCTCATATGTGGAGAGCCAGTCTTCAACGTCCTTGTCGTCTGTGCCGGAAAAGATAGGGGGATCTTGCTGGCGCAATGTACCGGCACATGCCACGGCACATACCACTAGCTGTTGAAAAAAAATTTGCGGTCGCGCTCATCATTTGGCGCATACACGCACAAAACGTGCCTCTTCAAACCCGAGAAAGAAAAATCAAGAATAACGAAACGCCCGGTAGTACATACAGTAACTTGTTCTTCAACAATACCTACACTGTTTCGAATGAATAGGGCACAGCCCCCTGAAGTACCAGCCGCATGACACACACAAACGTTATAATATGTTCTAAAGGGCTACACCATGCGGTTCGTCTGTTCTTGGCTTTCCACCTTCGTTTCTTGCACGGCGATTATGTCCATATCGTTTTCTTGGAAAAGCCGGCTTAATTGGTATTGCCGCCGCCTGCTCGCTAAGCCACGAACATTCAAAGTACCTATACGAAGGGGCTTATTAATAGTTAGTGCCATAGTTAAGCTTCATCAGGCGAACCCCATGGAGCTTACTGTGGGCAGTTTGTGAAGGGACACGACTTTTGTTGAGCAGTTGTGGCCGTCGTGCCACGCAGTCGGCACTCTCCAGACCCTCGGTGCGGTTGCGCCGGCTGGTAACTCGACACCATGGTAGTATCAGGGTATTCACCACTAGAAAATTCACTGAAATGCATAAATGTTATCCCTCGCTAATGCGAGGGCTGCATTCCCCCCGCCTTTCGGTCAAAAGGGATGCTGGGCCCTGGTTTGAAGCGCGCCCGTCTGACTACAACCGCCTTGGGGGGTGGTTCATCTTCGCTACTTGCGCTGGGCTTGGATGTTCCGTTTCCAGCATCTTCGAGCGGTCTGTTGGCAGAAACGGCGCTCTCAGCATCCATCGCCTCAGTCGCCTGTCCGTCCGCTGGTGCTTCCGACGCAGTTTCCTCCTCGACTAACGCTGCTTGTTCTGTTGTCGGATCTTCTGCCAAAGAGTCTTCTTTTCCTCTTGGTGCGTCGTTGTCTTCAGGAAATATGCCTTTCCACGCATCTGTCTGAGCGACTTTATGTCCCGCTGTTTTCATATTTTCCTGGTCTTGCGTATCACTGGCTGCCTCTTCAGCGTCAGCTTCGTCCATCAGAAGCTCGAGATCTGCTTCTTTGTCCTTCTTTGGTTTGCTCGTGATACTTGCATAGGTCATTACGCACTCCGTGTCGCTGTGCCTGAAGCGCCTACACTGTCAACAGCGAGGAACGCGGCAATCACGTCGAATGTGGCCTGTACCGTTACAGCGGAGGCATAATGATGCTCGATTCGGCACAACCACCAACGCCAATTCGCTCCCGACACGTAACTGGTGAGGTATGTCGTCGACGGTGATGCCAGTCCTCAGCTTTAAGGCCACTACTCGGGTTGTTGATGCCCTGTCTGTGATGCCGCGTACACGCCACCTTTCCTTCGTTACTTCCGTAACATTCCCGTAAGGCGCCAAGGCACACGCACATCGTCCTCGCTGACTCCATAAAGTAGCCAGTGCAGCTTCATTCGTATTCCACGGTCATTCGGATTGACAAAGACGCACCTGCGGTCTTTAACTTGAATCTCGCCCGCTTCCAACATTTTCTTCATCGCCTTGCACTCTTGAATGTTACGGCCGAGACGTGATTCATATAAAACGCCCCCAAAGCGATAACGTCTGGGAGCGCACCAAGCTGTTCCAGAGCATCACGAAAATTTTCGACGCGGTATGGCCTTGCACGCAAATCCCCATGCAGGAAAATAGCATTCGTAACCACCTGACCTGTAGGAATTTGAGGCAATACGACTTGGTAGTCCTGGTCAGCCGAGGCAAAAGACCTGTTACCGCGGCTTTCACAAGCCGCTGAATCCGCTCCGACGGAGCCCATGTCACCCACGTCCGTTCACTACGGTGACCGGAAGTGGAATCCCCTAGACCAACGAGCCGACGGTGCTTGAAGAATGATGCGCGTGACCAGCATCGCAACATCTTCGCAGACGAATAAATGAAACGTGGAAGTGGCAGTCCTTGATCCCAACTGAGTTCACAATAAGAAAGAAAAAGAAAACGTACCTAAACGAATTGCCCGTTTCATTTCAGTATATAATTACGCACCGACTGGCTACGATGTACAAAAAAGAAGGAAACGGGCTCGTCCGGGATTTGAACCCGGGACCTCTCGCACCCAAAGCGAGAATCATACCCCTAGACCAACGAGCCGACTGTGCCTGAATCACGATGCGCGTGACCAGCATCGCAGCATCTTGGCAGACGAATAATTGAAACGTGGAAGTGGCAGTCCTTGATCCCAACTGAGTTCACAATAAGAAAGAAAAAAGAAGAGATACCTAAACGAATTGCCCGTTTCATTTCAGTATATAATTACGCACTGACTGGCTACGATGTAAATAAAAAAACGGGTTCGTCCGGGATTTGAACCCTCGACTTCTCGCACCCGAACCAAGAATCATACCCCAAGATTTTTTTTTCTTTATTGCCGAAATCACGCGTTACAAGGCGTAAAACGTGGCAGCCAGACTTCGGCTACCGCGAGATTAAAATCTTTTCATGCATACCAGTACATCAAGTACAGCGATCCAGTCTGGCGGATCGGGTTCAGCACGATACATCATCTCTGAGACGCACGACACTCTCCATGAAATGTTCGCGAACAGGGCGTGCATTTTTATCAGCATGCTGATATTCCATTCTTGTTTTCCACAAGGCGTGGAGACCCAGGATCACGATTAAATCGTACGTAATATCTTCGTATACGTTTACCGGCAAGAAATGAATGCCATATGGGTCAAGAGGTAATTGCTTCTTTAATGTGCGCTGAAGGACACCCCAATGAAAGATTCAGTCCTAACAATATAGAAATACGTGCTCGATCGTTCCCCGTTTCTTGCATAAGGAGCAGTTAGTAGTCCAGGGTACAAAGTTGCCTTCGTCTTTAAGCCAGGTTCTAACAGCGAGCGTGTTTGTGTGCAACTGAAAGGTTTTAACTGATGGTTGTATAGGCATTTTACTCGTTTAAGCACGTCTTGTCCTGAACCTCCACGATGTGGGAAACGGTTCAACGGCACTGGGAGCATGTTTTCAACTAAGTCCTCATATAGCTTTTTTCTCCTAACATTGAATAAATACTCTAGGGAAAATCGTGCGTTCAGCAACATGTATTAAAAAACCACCTCGCGCTGGTACCCGGTTCCAGAACCATTAACTATTTCACATGACGACACTATAAATTCTGGGAGTAGTCGCCGCAGCCTCATTTGCATGACAGTGCGGAGGAACTGGTCCCTTTGATCTTGTAAATAATTGAATCGCCGACATAACCTGCCTAAGAAACAAGAGAACAAGACCAAGCCCTCCTTTCTCAACAGAGTGGAACAAATTCATTCGGGTATAGTCCGCTCCCAAGTGGACGCCCAAATAAAAACAGCGAAAATACGGTGAAATTTTTGTATGCTAATTCGCGATGCACATAACGCATTCATCACATACGAGATTTTCGGAATAAGAAAAATGTTGCAGACAGTGGCCCGTGAAAAAATAGACAATATTCTGCCTTGCCAGACCAGTACGCCTGCTCAGACCAGTACGCTTCTGGATCGCGATAAGACTTAAGTGGCACGCCTAGGTAACGCACTGGAATTGTCGACCAACGTAACCGAGAAAAATGCTCTCGCGCAACATCCCAGTCGCCATGCCAAAACCCGTAACTCTTATCCCAGTTTCTTTGGGCACCGGTGCACTCACAAATGCCACATACGATATTAGTGGCATGTTTGATGCTCTCACAGTCTGAGCAGAATACGGCAACATCATCTGCGTAAGCCAAAATCTTGACGTGTGCTGTCCACAACTTGAAGCCCGTAATAGTAGGGAGTTATAGTTAAGCGGCTCAGCGGGCCAGCGGGCCCAGCGATGGAGCGGAGGGGACAGCGGACCGCATGATGAAAAGAAGAGTAATAGCTGAGCGACGCCCCGCTTGTTTCAGCGTAACTTACTGCTGCGCCACCGGTTGAACAATGTTGGAGTTACTGTCGATCGAGCAGAGGTCATACCTGTCGAATAACATTGATGTTACTGCGAAAAGGTTATCGCGAAAGTAATTTTTCATTAGGTCACAGGTGTTATGTAGAAACACATGTTCGTTTTTGCTGCATGACATGACGACATGCCGCCGCCGCTTGTGTTGGGGGCTGCCATCTTGCAAAACGCTCGCACGCTGGCCCGCTGCATACGCTCCGCTGAAGAGACGAAATGAGCGGGCGAGCGGCTCGCTCCGTAAATGCGCTGGCTGTCCCAGCGTGCCGCGCATGTGCAGTTGGCATCTCCTCGTTCGCTGGGCCCGCTGGCCCGATGGGCCGCTTAGCTATTACTCCCTAGTGTCGCTGTGATCAATGGCCAAACAAAGCGGCAAACAGCAAAGGTGACAAAGGGCATCCTTGCCTCACTGAGGAGCGAACGTCCATGTTATCCGTAAGGTCCCTGCTGACTATAATACGCGTGGAGCAGTCCGTGTAAGCCATTCTGACGCTTACTAGTATTACATGGCCAATATTTGAGTGTTCTAGAATGTTAAGTAAGACCTGGTGCGAGACTCGATCAAAAACTTTCGCCAGATCGAGCTGCATCATTGCCACGCGTTCGCCGAAAATGTCACATCATTCAAGCACGCTTAGCGCGATATGTATGTTTGTCACTGTGCTGCGGCCTTTAATACCGCACGTCTGATGTGAGCCTACCAGCTTTGCAATAACTCCCTGGAGTCTTATGGCCAATACTTTTATAAATATTTCATCATAAACATTGGTGAGGCTGATGGGACGATAAGCACTCACGGACGGACGTTTTTCCGGGTCATCACTTTTGGGTATCAGCACAACGTGCGACCTTCTGAAGGACAGCGGAACTCGCTTACAGTTATATGCTTCGGCAAAAACTCGAAGCAACATAGGAGCGACCCTACATTTAAAGGCTTTATAGAAGGCGCCCCCTAGGCCATTAGGCCCGGGCGCTTTGCCCAGCATCAAGTCGCCGATTGCGTCCTCGACTTCTCGTAGAGTAATCTACTGATCCAAACGTGCTTTAACGTCGTCGTCCAGCTTCAGCATAAACTGTAAAAATTTCTCCTGAAACCCTCCTATAATGTTACTTTGTTGTCCAAGCAAATTAGTGGAATGATCGGCTATCACGCGCATGATGATCTTCCTATCCGACGTCATATCGTTGCTACTAGCTATTTGACGGATTTCTTTCTGGAACGCATATTTCTTTTCATCGGAGAACGCCCGTTTCGTTGGCCTTTCGCCGACCCATAATCTTTCCGCTCTTGTTCGTATTATCGCGGCCTTATACTCCTCGGCATCAATTTGCTCCAGTTGGCTCTTCACGTCTCTCATTTCCTTTTTTAAAAACACCAGGCTGGATGTTTTCCATGCAAGTGAAAAGTTCAAGCTGCTCGCGAAGCTCTCGTTCACTTTGGTGTTGCTTATACTTGAGGACGCTACCTCTTTCTACGGCAGCTATTTTAAGTCTTTGTTTAAATTCCTCCCATTCAGCAGCTAGATTTGTTGACTGCGAGGCATGTAGCTTGTCCAGTTCAACCGTCACTACCCTAACGAACTTTTCGTCCTCCAGGAGCTTCACATTACCCAGCACGGTGGTCTAGTGGCTCGAATCCGGGATCGCGGGATCGAATCCCAGCCGCGGCGGCTGCATTTCGATGAAGGCAAAATGTTGAGGCCCATGTACTGTGCGATGTCAGTGCATCGCACAGCACATGCGATGTCACTGCGATGTCAGCATGCTATGTCAGTGCAACCCCAGGTGGTCGAAATTTCCGGAGACCTCCACTACGGCGTCTCTCAAAATCAGAGCTAGTTTTGGGACGTTAGCCCCCACAAATCAATTAGGAGCTTCACATTAAATTTCCAGGGGTTCCAATTTAAACGTGTCTTCACCTGCCCTCTGCCAAACCTGGCAATAACCAAACAGTGGTCACCTAAAAGAAATCGGTTTTACATCGTATGCGGTGCAGAACGCAACAAGTTCGGCTGAGACATAGATTCTGTCCAGTCTTGTATGACTATCACGCTGAAATTGGTATAAATCGGGCGAGTACCATAGGAAAAAGCGTTGCCCACGTCATCTAAACCGTGATCATGTGCTCTCTCCAATAACAACTCGACGCTCTTATCCCGAATACGGCTCTTTTTGGATCGACCTTCAGCTGCACAAACACAGTTGAAGTCGCCTAGGAGTAATAGCACTTTTTCACAGTTTAGGTACGTTTGAAACCTCTAAAAAAATAATGTGCGATCTCTTTCAACATTCGGCGCATAAGCTCACACAACACGGTAACTCAAACCCGAAAGACTAAAATCCATCACTAAAAGGCGGCCAGTTTGGCACAACTCAACCATTTGTACGCAGCTACCAAAGTCGTTACGTATGAAAATGGCACAACCAACAGCATGAGAAAATGGCACAACCAACTACCAACAGCATGAGAAAAATGCACATTGAAATGAGGACGAAAAACGGACACCATTCGGTCGGCTACTTCCTCGCTCTCTATTTTAGTCTCCTGAACCGCGCACAACTTCAGACCATTTTCGAGCAGTACACGGCTTAATTGGAACTGTCGCCTTCTAGCGTTTAGCCCTCGTACATTCCGGGTTGCTACGCGCAAGGTCGCTTCAGTTAACAAAGCAATGGATGCAAAGGAGGTTGCCCTTCCTAATGGTGTCCGTTGTGAAGAAAACAAACCAGAGATGAAACTTATTGTTGTATTCTTCTCGCGGGATGACACCGCGAAACGAAAACCCGGCATGAGAAAAAAAATGTACATTGAAATGAGGACGAAAAACGGACACCATTCGGGACAATATTCGGTCGGCTACTTCCTGGCTATTTAAGTCTCCTGAACTGCGACCAAGTCCAAATCGTCTTCGATTTGTACTTGGTCGCAGTTCCGTACTCCGTTTGTCGTCTGCAGAAGCAGACGACAAACGGAGTACGTCATCATCGGAGGAGCGCGCCGCTTCCCCATTGGCCGCGCCGGCCGCGCTCCGCCCGTTCTCAAAGCATTGCTTAAAGCTATCGCGGACCACCCACTTTTTGACGTCATTGTTCGGAAAGCATTCTCGAGCGAACAGCCGATCTCCGATAGCCCCCCTGGTGACGAATGTCGTCGATGGTAATGCCAGTCTTCAGTTTTAAGGCAACTACTCGGATTGTTGATGCCCTGTCCGCGATTCAGCGCACACGCCACCTTCGTTACTTCCGTAAGATTCCCGTACGGCGCCAAGGCAACACGCACATCGTCCTCGCTGACTCCATAATGTGGCCAGTGCAGCTTCATTCGTATTCCACGGTCATTCGGATTAATAACGACGCACCGGCGCTCCTTAACTCGAATGTCGCCCGCTTCCAACGTTTTCTTCATCGCCTCTGCACTCTTGAATGTTACGGTCGAGACGTGAGTCATATAAAACGCCCCCAAAGCGATAACGTCTGGGAGCGCACCAAGCTGTTCCAGAGCATCACGAAAATTTTCGACGCGGTATGGCCGTGCACGCAAATCCGCATGCAGGAATATAGTATTCGCAACCACCTGACCTGTAGGAATTTGAGGCAACACGACTTGGTAGTCCTGGTCAGCCGAGGCAAAAGACCTGTTACCGCGGCTTTCACAAGCCGCTGAATCCGCACCGACGGAGCCCATGTCACCCACGTCCGTTAACTACGGTGACCGGAAGTGGAACCCCTACCCTTACACCAACGAGCCGACAATACCTCAGCAATGATGCGCGTGAACAGCATCGCACCATCTTGGCACACGAACAAATGAAACGTGGAAATGCTAGTCGTTGATCACACCTCAAGTGGGAATAACAAAGAAAAAGAAAAGATCAAAAGAATTTTAATTCCCTTTCATTTCAGTACATATTCATACACCACCTCGCTGCGAGAAAAAAAAACAACGGGCTCGTCCGGGATTTGAACCCGGGACCTCTTGCACCCAAAGCGAGAATCATACCCCTAGACCAACGAGCCGACGACACCTCAGCACTGATACACGTGAACAGCATCGCGGCATCTTGGCAGACGAACAAATGAAACGTGAAAATGGTAGTCCTTTATCACACCTAAAGTGAGAATAAAGAAGAAAAAAAGGATCTGTAAAGAAATTTTAAATTCCGTGCATTTCAGTAGATATTTACGCGCAAACTCCCTGCGAGAAAGAAACAGCGGGCTCGCCCTGGATTTGAACCAGGGACCTCTCGCACCCAAAACGAGAACAATACCCCTAGACCAACGAGACGACTTTTTTTTATTTCTTGCCCGGCTGAGACAATGTACAAAGCAATCAAGCACATACACATCGCAATACAAAGCAATCATTGCACATACACATTACAAAAACTATCACAAAGATGAACAAACGATGCCACCAGTCCCATTTGGACTGGTGTTCTCCTCTTAAAAGTGCTTAAGGCCTGCCAGAGGTTCTAACCTCGGCAGCCATTCTGGCACGATCTCCTGTATTTTAACACACTCAATAAATTCGACATCCTTTGCAATAAAAGTTTATTCTCTCTCTCTTGCCTGAAATAAATTATTGCTGGCTTCGCATCCAGGTCAAAGTGGTATCCGGCCATTCGCGCACGCCATATACAGTGGAGACCAGTCAACATCACTACATCACATGGGACCCCGTCGTCATTCCTTACGGCGAGATACCTTATCCCGTGTGTGGATCCAGTGGAAAATCTTTCTTTAATGTCCTCTGCAAGATGTCCCAGAAGTATACCCCTTCCCAACAGTGCAGAAAAACATGGTCTATTGTTTCTGGCTTCTTACATATCAGAGTGATCCCCATGGTGTAAAACATCCCCGTTCCTCTGTGAATGTCTTTATTGATAGTGTCCCTGTGTGTAACTTAAAGAAAAATGTTTTCACCCCTGTAGGTCATCATCATCATCATCAGCCTGTTTAGGGCCACTGCAGGACGAAGGCCTCTCCCAACGATTTCAATCCACCCTATCCTGAGCGAGTTGGTTCCACTTTATGCCCGCAAACTCTTTAATTTCATCGCTCCATCTAACCTTTTGCCTGCCTCTGTTGTGTTTTCCCTCTCTTGGTATCCATTCCGTTGCTCTTACTGTCCATCTGTTATCTTTCCTCCTCATGACATGTCCTGCCCAGGTCCACTTCTTTCTTTTAATTGATATAATAATATCGGCTATTCCTGTCTGTTCTCTGATCCATTCCGCTCGTTTTTTATCTCTTAGCGTTACCCCCAACATTTTTCTTTCCATTGCATGTTGCGTGCTCCTTAGTTTCATCACTAGTTTTTCGTTATCCTCCACGTTTCTGCACTGTACCTTAGTACTGGGAGAATGTAGTGATTGAATACTTTTCGCTTTAGTGAGAGCGGTAAGTTTCCAGTCATGATTTCGTGATGCCTTCCGAATGCGCTCCAGCCCAAGCTTATTCTACGGAGAATTTCTTTTTCATGGTTAGGAGTTCCTGTTATTAACTGTCCCAGGTATACGTATTCGTTTACACATTGTAAGGGTTCATTGTTGATTTTAAATTCCTGTTCCTTAGCTAGGCTATTGAGCATAACTTTGGTCTTTTGCCTATTCATTCTTAATCCAATTTTAATACTTTCCCTGTTTAGGTCATCAATCATGTTTTGTAGTTCGTCTCCATCATTGCTAAAGAGCACAATGTCGTCTGCGAATCTTAAATTGCTGAGATATTCTCCGTCTATTCGAATTCCCTTGTCTTCCCAGTCGAGACGTTTAAAGATTTCCTCTAAACATGCAGTGAATAGCATCGGGGATATCGTATCTCCCTGTCTCACACCTCTCCCGATCGGAATTTCTCTGCTTCTCTCATGTAGGAGTAGTGTGGCTGTGCAATCTTTGTATATGTTGTTGATGGTTTTCACGTATATGTCAGGTACCCCTTGTCTACGTAGAGCTTCTAGAACTGCTTGTATTTCTATCGAGTCAAATGCTTTCTCGTAGTCGATAAACGCCATATAAAGAGGTTTGTTATATTCCGCGTACTTCTCAATTACTAGGTTGATAGCGTGGCTGTGGTCCATTGTCGAGTAACCTTTCCCAAAAACCCGCTTGTTCTCTCGGTTGACTAAAGTCGAGTGTTTCTCTTATCCTCGTACAAATTACTTTTGTAAATAGCTTGTATATTACTAGGAGTAGGCTAATTGGTCTGTAATTCTTTAACTCCTTTATGTCACCTTTCTTGTAGATAAGGATTATATTTGCATTTTTCCAACTGCGTGGTATACTACACGTCTTGCCACATTTCGTGAAGAGCGATGCAAGTTTTTCAAGTACAATATCTCCACCATCTTTAATCAAGTCGGCTGTTATACCATCTTCACCAGCTGCTTTACCGCGGGACATGCCTTTGACAGCTTTTTTGACTTCGTCAGCGGTTATACATGGAATTTCAGTGTCCTCCTCAGATTCTATGTCTATTAAGGTTGTATGGTCTCTCTGAGAACTGTACAGTTCAGAGTAGAAATCTTCTGCTACTTTTACTATTTCGTTGAAACTGTTGATAACGTTACCTTGTTTATCTTTTACCGCATGCATTTTGTTTTGCCCTAAGTGCAGTTTCTTTTTGACCGTTTTAATGCTGGTGCCTTTCTCTACAGCTTTCTCTATTTCTCTCGTGTTAAAGTTCCTTACATCTCTTTGCCTGGCTTCACTGATCAATTTTGATAGTTCTGCGAATTCAATCTTATCGGTTGGCGAAGTTACTTTCATTTGTTGGCGTTTTTTTATTAAGTCCTTGGTAGATTGGGACAACTTACTTGTTGTTTGCTTAGTTGTTTTACCCCCGACTTCTATCGCTGTTTCAAGGATTGTTTTCGTTATGGTTTTGTTCATTTCTTCTACATCGTCACCGTTTTCGCCTAAGGCCTCGAACTTGTTGCTTAGGGCCACTTTAAATTCTTCGTTCTTCGCTCTGATTACCTCTAGATTGCATTTTTTTCTAGTAAATAATTTAGTTCTTGTTTTCTTTTGGTTAAGTACAATCTTTGCCCTTACTAATCTGTGATCGCTGCATTTTATCTTCCCCACTACTTCTGTGTCTTGAATTATACTTAGTTGTTCGCACATTATGAAGTCGATTTCATTCTTTGTTTCCCCGTTTGGGCTTTTCCACGTCCACTTCCTATACTTGTGTTTCTTGAAAAACGTGTTCATTATTCGGAGTCGGTTTCTTTCGGCAAATTGTACTAGCATTTCCGTACGGTTATTCCTATGGCCGACGCCGTAGTTGCCAATCGCCTGCTCTCCACTTTGTTTTGTCCCTACTTTTGCGTTGAAATCCCCCATGACTACTGTGTATTGTGTCCGTACTTTCTTTATTGCTAATTCGATATCCTCGTAGAACTGCTCTACTTGTTCGTCGTCGTAGCTCGTTGTTGGCGCATATCCCTGGGTTATCTTAAGTTTATATCGCTGATTTAGTTTTCGTGCATACTTTTCACCCGCTTCAGTACATTTTGTCCCGGTCTTCCACTGTAAATGGCCCTGTACAATGGTACTGGCAAAACCATGTCACATACATCTTTGTACAATTCTTTTCTTCTAACACTTGCTAAATAATCGAAAGAAAAGCGAACAGAGAGAAAACGCACACTATCTACAACTTCTTCAATATAGCCGCTCAACGTCACCGGCCTGCTATCAGTAGTAACAACAAGTCCTGGCAAGGCACTGCCTAATCTGTGTTGGCATACCGTAGGCAAAAAAGGATCACTGACGTCACGGAAGAAAATGAATCTATTTACTAACTGTCTTACAAAAAGGTGCACCAAACCGAGATCCCCGTCCTTCACGCGCCTGAACAAATTGGTCCGGCTGCACCTTTCCCAATCTGAGCCCCATATAAAGACCGTGAACACTCTGTGCAGCCTTTGCACGTTCATCCTTGAACAATGTAGCACCTGCATCACGTACCACAGCGTAGTAATAAAAAACATGTTGCACACAGTTACCCTAGCAAAGACAGACAGGTTCGTGCCTTTCCACCTGTCTGCTTTTTCCTTCGTTTCTTTTGTTTGATGCGACCAATACTCCTCACTGCCCTTATAGTATTCAAGGGGAACAGCAAGGTACCTTGTCGGTGTTTCCGTCCAGCACACGTTCGCAAAATGGTCCGGCTTTGAAGGCCACCTTCCGTGCCAAAGCCCAAGAGATTTCCCCCAGTTTACGCGGCTCCCTGTGACGTTACAAAAATGTTTCACAACACTTATCGTTTCCTCTACACTTTCTTTGTTCGTACAACACACAGCAATAGAGAGTAATAGCTGAGCGGCTCAGCGGGCCAGCGGGCCCAGCGAACGAGCGGAGACGCCAACTGCGCATGCGCGGCCCGCTGGGACATCCAGCGTGTTCACGGAGCGCGCCGCTCGCCCGCTCATTTCGTGTCTTCAGCGGAGCGTATGCAGCGGGCCAGCGCGCGCGCGTTTTGCAAGATGGCAGCCCCCAACACAAGCGGCGGCGGCATGTCGTCATGTCATGCAGCAAAAACGAAGATGTGTTTCCACATAACACCTAAGATCTAATGAAAAAGTACTTTTGCGATATACTTTTCGCAGTAACTTCAATTTATTCGACAGATAAAAACCTCTGCTCGATCGACAGTAACTCCAACGTTGTTCAACAGGTGGCGCAGCGGTAAGTTCCGCTGAAAAAAAGCGGGCGTCGCTCAGCTATTACTCTTCTCTTCATCATGCGGTCCGCTGTCCCCTCCGCTCCATCGCTGGGCCCGCTGAGCCGCTCAACTATTACTCCCTAATATCATCAGCATATGCCAGCAGCTTGACTTCCGCTGCCGCCAAGCTGAAACCACGTATTTTCTCGCTTTCAGTTATCGCCCAACCCATCGCTTCAAGGTAAATGCAAAACAAAAGTGGGCTGAGGGGGCAGCCTTGACGCACAGAACGCATTACGTTAATGGGGGCCCCCAAAGACTTATTAATAACTAAACGTGTTGTGCAGTTCTGGTACGCCAAGGCCACTCCCTGCCTGATGATGAAACCGACATTAATGTTATCTAAGATGACAAACAAAATATCATGCGCAACGCAATCAAATGCGCTCTCAGGTCTAGCTGGAGGACAGCAACGCCAAGTAACTCTTTGTCACAACACTCTAGCAGGCACCGCATCTTGTGAATGTTTGAGCTGATAGTTCTGCCTTTAATCCCACACGTTTGGTGCTCTGCAACAATTTCTTTGATGACACTTTGAAGTCTCGCTGCTAGAACCTTCATAAAAATCTTGTAGTCAACATTGGTCAGCGATATAGGCCTGTAAGATGTCACCGGCTTAAGTTTTTCCACTTCGTCCGTTTTAGGAATCAATATTGTATGCGCTTGGCTAAAACAAGGCGGCAGCGTTTCCCGTTCGTACGCCTCATTGAACAGCTCCGCCAACAACGGGGACAGTTCCCTTCTAAACGTCTTATACCACGCAGCGGTTAGGCCATCGGGTCCCGGTGATTTTCCGGGGATTCAAATGATCAATCGCGCGTTCCACTTCGCCTTCCGTTATTTTACCTTCTAATAACTCCCTCTTGTCATCACTCAGCTGAGGCATGCGCTTGAGAAAGTGTTCTTTAAAACCATCTACATTCGCTTTTCGATAAGCGAAAAGTGTCTGAAATTGAGCAGAAAAAGCCCGTTTGATGGTTTCATTGTCGCTTGCAAGTGTGCCGTTGCAATAAACCATATCGATATGATTACAGCGTCCTTGCGCTTTTTCGAGACCTAGTGCCCTCTAAGTGGGCGTCTCCCCCGCGACAAGTTCTTTTGCTCGAGCGGGAACCCAGCCGCCTTTATAACGCTCCTTGTCAAGCTGTTCAATTTTTGCTTTTATGCTGCGCACATCATCTGTCTATGCCCCTGGATTTCTGCTTTCCAGGGCTCAGCTGCTGAAGTGTTTTCTGCAGGCTGGTTTCTTTCATTTGCCTTTCGTATTTTAGGCAATTTGATCTATCTAAAGCCTTCATTTTAACTTTCTGTTTTAAGCATTCCCATTTTTCTGCTATTGTTTCGAAGTTTTCGGTAAGCATTTCGTTGAAGGTCCCTTGCATTGCGTCGACAAATGACTCATCTTTCAGTAACAAGCCGTTCAATTTCCATAGCTCCCAGTTAAAAAGCTTGCTTTTGCGATTCATACCCATACGACATAGGACGAGACAGTGATCTGAAAACGACACTGGCACCACCGAGTATTCCCCAGGCAGCACACCTGCATTGGCCGAGCCATGGACCAATGTTCGAAAAGAATGGCACGAACATTGGTCCAAAGTTGGCATATGAGCCAAGTGCAACTTTCTCCAATGTAGGACCAGCATTCATGCCAACACTGGGCTGACAGTATGCCAGTGTAGTTGCCAGGATGAAAGAAACATAGGGCCAGTTCACGAATGCCAAGATGTTAGGAACATAGGACCAATTCACAAATGCCAATGTTCGCAACATGGCGCTAATGCAGGGCCACCATGCAGCCAGTAATATGCCATCCTAAGCCAATGTTCGCTAGCCTGTATTCTTACTGGCCTGCCACTATAGCCATTGTTCAGGGACCTCCTTCCACTGCCATTCTTTTGCCAGCAGGCTTCAAAATTTGCCTTGAGGTCCTGCAGCTTACCATGAGGGCCACACCAACTCTTTACAGTCTTGAAGGCGATGACTTCCATGCTGATTGGACACATGCCGCACTGTGCTTGAAAAGCATCTGGTCACACCTTTTTCTTTACTGCCTGTTCTATGTAACCGGCCTGCCTTTGCTCAATTTCCTTTTTCTCAATAACAAGTCCCTGATGCTGTAACATCAAGTAGTAAAAAAATAATGATGTAAAGAAGCAGATGTCCAGTATACAAGCAATAGGCAAATGAGAATACTCGAAGAACTTTTTAAAATTTTATTTATAAAAATACAAATGAGAAAATTCAACTGTACAGCACTTAAGTTATTGCCGTCACAAGCCAAGATGGAATTTGGCAAGGCACCATGAACATTGGGTTGGCTAGAGCTGCAGTTGTGAGGTGCTCATGTCTGCCGGTTGGCCAGAATCCTATAAGCAGCCACTGGGTATGTGGTAGCAATGATGAGCTGGCCAGGGCTCTGGATGCAGCTACCTGGCAGAAAGGTAGCGTTTGTGGGTTGTTGATGGTCTCTACTCGAAGAACAAGGGTCATCCGGCAGCCAACTTCTGATGAAGCCCTTGCTTCCAACGCATTTACTTCTTGCAGGTAACCCCATCTGCATACAAGAATATAAAAACCAAACTGTAGTGTGCATGCAACATTGCAAAATCATGACAAGGATATTGAGCTTCTAAAAATAAATGTAACATGCCTATTGTGAAAAGAACTGATTAGGCACATCAGCAAGTCACTCATAAAATAGATTAGCATTACGCTGGTGCAGAAAGTGCACTGAAAATAAACGCATACAAGAACTTCCCTACTTTCAAGCAGCTATTAGTATTGGAAGAACTATTTTTCCATTTACTATGCTATACTTTTGCACGAAGGACAATACAAGCCGCACATGCATGAGCTTACAAGCATTTCTTATTTGTAAGTGCACATCAAATACGCATGATAGTGTGCCTGCTGGTCAGCAGGCAGAAAACAATGAAACAACAAAATTGAAAGCAATCTATGTGCTCTCCACAGTGGCACTTAGGCACCATTTCCAAGAGCCATGGAAAGTGTGCTCACATGGTTTCCCAAGCCCTGCAGCGCACTAAATAAACCTCCAAAATTTCCCATGTTCCTTTAGATCTGCATCGATCGAAAGCCTTGGCCTAATTGAAGATACGCTTGAAGCAGCATAACGTGCAGTGTGATGCCAAATGGACTGCCAATGAGAGCATTTCTGTTGTATATCCAGCCTCATTTAATAGAATACTTCCAGCCTTCCCCATATCAAGATTTTCCACACATTTAAAGGATTTTGCATATAATGTTGCTGACACAATTTAAACACCTGTCCGCATGCTGTATTTGTCTCTCGCAGATTTCTTTTATCATCAGTTTTCTTTCATAAGCCGTTCAACTTCAAAGAGCTGGCT